>CM035206.1:13230760-13254321 GCA_020233015.1 Callinectes sapidus | reverse complement strand
TGTGAGACAGGGTCACTATTAACAGAGATTCTTAAGTGTGTATTTTTTTTCTTATATGCATTTCTAGTCTTAAAATTCATCTTAGTCTCCTGAAATTTGTGTTTTACTTTAGCCCTTATCTTATCAGCAGTAAATTTGAAACTGCTGATCAGATAATGACTAAAATACACCAGTTTCAGGAGTTTAAGACTAGAAATTTGTTTAAGAGAAAGTTACACACTTAAGAATCTCTGTTAATATTGACTCTGGCTTTTTCAAGGGACTGTTTTGGTGTCCTTTGTCTGACTCCCTCTCACTTAAGAAATTACAATGGTTTATCTCACCCTTTCGAATCCCTAACCACTAAAGCCTTTTTCCTTTCTCTCTCTCTCTCTCTCTCTCTCTCTCTCTCTCTCTCTCTCTCTCTCTCTCTCTCTCTCTCTCTCTCTAACACAGGAGTACGAGGGAGCCAGGAAAAGGGAAGGTCGGCCACCTCTTAAGGAATTGAATGGCCAGAAGCAGCAGCAGCAGACGGGCGTCTCTCCTCTGTCCAGCAAGCGAAAGATACAGGTTTGTGATAGGAGTGAGAGAGAGAGAGAGAGAGAGAGAGAGAGAGAGAGAGAGAGAGAGAGAGAGAGAGAGAGAGATTGTGTTCTTTACTTATCTCGATGGAAACTTACTTTTAGTAGTTCTGTTAAATAGATTGTTAACTAGATGGTGAATTTCCTCTTGTTTAATGTGCGAGAATATGGAAGGGAAGATGAACAGGATAACTGATTTACTGCAGATGACAATGTGACATGATTATAATTTTATATAAGTTACAGAACAAGAACAATAATAGCATTAATAATAATTATAATAATGATGATGATGATGATAATAATAATAATAATAATAATAATAATAATAATAATAATAATAATAATAATAATAATAGTATCAATGATAGTAGTAGTAGTAGTAGTAGTAGTAGTAGTAGTAGTAGTAGTAGTAGTAGTAGAGTAGTAGTAGTAGTAGTAGCAGTAATAATAATTATGGTTGGTGTAAAGCATAATAATACGTTGAAAGTACCTCAACAGAAGCTTACCTCTTGTTATATCAATCATATGAACCAACACAGGTGGGTATTACGCCTCTTATGAACATTACCTTCACATCAAAAGACCTACTTAGAATAACCGTAGCTGTGATGAGCGTTCTGTAGAAGATAAGTACCTAATCTCTAGTTATTAATATTGCCAACTTATGATGCTTTGGAAGATAGAGAAATAATAATAATAATAATAACAACAACAACAACAACAACAACAACAACAACAACAACAACAACAATAATAGACAATAAAATATACATAGATATGCACAATTGATTATTATTCATCTAAACAATAATTCTCTCTCTCTCTCTCTCTCTCTCTCTCTCTCTCTCTCTCTCTCTCTCTCTCTCTCGCTCTCTCTCTCGCTCTCGCTCTCTCTCTCTCTCTCTCTCTCTCTCTCTCTCTCTCTCTCTCTCTCTCTCTCTCTCTCTCTCTCTCTCTCTCTCTCTCTCTCTCTGTCTCTCTCAAATCAAAGGTTGCATTATCTTCACTTTGTTTTCACCGTATTTTGTGCTAAAATTTGTGTTGATTAAACAAAGAAAATTGTTTAGGCTCTTCGTATGCTTCATTAAAATAGATACACCGACCTAAGTAACTTGATGTATCTGAATTTTAGACCTCGTACATCTTTCACTATTTTTTTTCTTTACAATATAAATAGTTCTCCTCCTTCTTCTCTTTTTCCTCCTCCTCCTCCTCCTCCTCCTCCATTCTTACTATTCTTCTTCGTTTTCTGACATTCCTTTGTTTTCAGCCAATAAAGTATCCCTTATTAATCCCCGTTATTACTTGATCTCATTTACTTTTTTATTGTTCTTTCGCTTTTTCTTCACCTGATTTCTTATTCTCTATTCTTATCACTTTTTTTCTCCGTTTCCTCTTAGTCCCTTGTATTCGGTGACCATGATTTTCTCTGACTGTCTATCAAGTTCACAAGGAATCAATGCTCTGAAATCGTACATATGGAAAGAGCGGTTTGCTAAATTACTGTCACTATAGACTAGCTACGTACGTGAAATTAACTAAGCTACTTAAATAATATAAGAGTTAAGTAAATGAATAAATGAGTCAATAAATTAACTGATAAATAAATCATAGGTTACTTCAACAAAATACTCGGACGTCAGACGTGCCACTGCCTTCGTGAATACTTCAAATGCAAGGAGGAATAAATCTGTACAATGTGTAAAGTGCAGTCGTAGATCATGTAGACGTACTGCTGTCATTACTCTAAATCGACCCACAAACTTATAGAAACCTCATAACACATTCCTGCACCGTTGCTTTCAAAGGGAAATATAAATGAGTTAATCATAAAAGACAATTAATAAAAAAGGAGACTAAGTGGTGTAAAACTAACATTTGTCACAGATGATTCGAAAAAAATAAATGGCTGAATAAATACAACCGTCCTGTTCTATTTTTTTTCAAAGATTCCCAATTTCAGTTGTCATAACACAAGAAATTTTCCCCTCCATATATGAGATTGTATGTGTTAATGAAAATAATTTTCCAAAGAGCTATGGCTTCAGATTTGTCCTAACATACTGCACTTATTTTCCCCTATTGTACAGTACATATCAACCTCTGTAGTCTACATGTCTCAGGAATAACTCCACTAGACTCCCGGCTTTAGCAAAACACACGAGCTTAAGAGACTAAACAAGCTGCAAAGAATCACCGGCCTGAACCCGAGTCTCGGTATAAAACCTTCATACTCATCCATTACCATCCAATTCATATGGCGTGATCCCTAACCCTACTCCTTCGGAAGCTTAAAGCTCACTAAAATATCCCAGTGCTAATAGCCAATTAACAAATCATTCAAATCAAGATAAAATCCACTATTTAGTAGTTGTTTTTTCTTATCACATATACTGACCATCTTAGCCTTATCTTCATCCTTAAATCTAATCAATTTGCTTCCACTTCCTGAATCTTATCATTCACACATACTTTGCGACGGAGAACGTGAAAACTGCGCTACAAACGTGCTAAAACAATGCAGTGCTTACCGAAACGCATCCTTCCTCACGGACTAAACGAGGCCCCATCAGTGAAGTCTCTCTCTCTCTCTCTCTCTCTCTCTCTCTCTCTCTCTCTCTCTCTCTCTCTCTCTCTCTCTCTCTCTCTCAAGGTTTTCACATTTACATCAATACTCGTGTTCATTAACATAACGCAACCAGTTATTTCCGAGTTGTGATTGTCTGAACGGTGATATCCCAGGTTTCCTTCCTCATCTATTGTAACGTTTCACCTTCTCAAGAGGCATCATCACATTATACGAGAAAATAAAGAGAAAAAAACATTGAACACTTTATAGAATAAATTATAGAACATGAAACAGCAATCAAGAACAGTGGTGAAGGGACAGAAAACATTAACTTAAAATTAAATCTCAAAATATATATATAAATGAACACACAAACAGCATTAAGATACGTTTAGAACTTTAACCTACTAAAGCACACTGATAGAACAATACAACATAAGGATGTAGCGTTGTGACACACGTACCTTGTGAGATCTCGCCGGTGAAAGTGAGCAGTGTGACAGACTGAGGGTGGCAGACTGGCGGTGGGTGGCAAGATCCGTTATGGTCCTGGAACCCAAAGCTCCGAAACAAGGTTCATGAATTGTTTCAAGTGTTTAATGTAAATAGCTTCTACTATTCTGATATATGTATGTGCGTTAGCATTATGTAGTTTGTTAAAATCATCTGCAAACTAATGACCGTGTGTGTGTGTGTGTGTGTCTAAACGGGTCTAAGCTATTAGTTTATGTAAATATCGAATTCTATGTGTTAAGAGAGTTATATATATATATATATATATATATATATATATATATATATATATATATATATATATATATATATATATATATTACAGGGCTCCTTTATTTTTCTCATTGGTGGTGACAGGTTTTCCGAAGGTGATACCATCGCAATGCAAGTTATGAACTTCATCTTAACCATTACTAAGCAACTTGAATCTCGTCTAACAATGCAATATATGCAATCTAATTACACTACTTACCATTAGAGAGAGAGAGAGAGAGAGAGAGAGAGAGAGAGAGAGAGAGAGAGAGAGAGAGAGAGAGAGAGAATATGAAGGACTTTATAATTCTGGATTTCACAAAGGAATCCTATGAGTATCTGAACTTCTTATATCCTGTAAAACTTGTCTTAATCACTAAACTGTCTTATGTTTAACACCATGAGAATAATGCAAAGTTTCAATGAATTTCTGATTTATAAAAAATAAATACATCTGCACACACACGCGCACACGCACACTCACACACACACAAGGAATGTCATAAAACCATAAAGCATATCTGAGCTACTTGCAGACTTTCAGCTTGGCACTCACAACAAACACTGGCCAATCAATGACATCAACAAATCACACAGCCATGAGAAGCGGCACTGAGGCTCCAACTCAACATGCCACATTAATCACATAAACTAATATGCAGCACTTTAGGATGCACATATTCAACTTCTGAGAGTGGTTGACAGGTGGCAGTAGATGTGAATGTGTTGGCTCCTTCTACCATCATTTATGTGAGAGTGGAAGAGCTTGTGGCAAAGGTAGTAATGGTGACGACTCAGAAATTCCTCCACTTTATCTTTCATGACACTAAACATGACAATATGAGACGGGAAAGTAGTCAAAGATCTGCTTTTTACTGGATCTTTTTTTACTTGACGTTCTTCTGCTTTTTCTTTCTTTCCTTCTAAAACTGTCTTTTGTTCTTCATTCCTACTAGAATCCATCATAAAGTCTCTTCTTGATAATTTACTTCCATCAAATTGTCCTTCATCATGGAATTCTGATATTTTTTCCATCCTATCTTTAACATTTGCTGTTTGGCCCCCTACCTCTCCTTTCCTTTGATACTCCATCTCATCTTCTAAAGAATTTAACTTTCCTTCTTCCATAGTTTCTTTAATCTCCCATTTTCTTTCCTTTATTATATTTCTAGATCCTCTATTTCCCTTTCCCAAATTTCCTGCTCCATCTTGACTAATGGACAGTGAGTCCTGGAGGGCTGGCAGTCTATTATAGTACTCTTGCTGCAGCCACGTGAGAGGGTCCTTCTCAAAGACATCAGCTTCATCCAGATAGTCTTCTTCTCCCTTCAGATTCGGCTCACAGGTGAGAAAGCGCATTGTAACATTCTTGTGGAGATGGCTGGGGAGAGAAGGTGCTTGTGAGAATCTATCTACTATCTATTTAAGTAAAATAAGTGCTCCTATTAGAACACCTGTAGCTTAAGTCCTAATGTAAACCAATCCTTGCATTCCTTCCCTGCATGCTTCGAGAAATTGAGTTAGTGCCGGCAAGGATTACAAGAGTGCTACATGTCCTACAGAAGAATTGCCATGACACAAAATCAAGCACAATCTTCATTCGACAAGTCAAGCGTCAATTGTAAAGCTACATTTTTTTTCTTAATTTCCCAGGACTGACATCACTAGATTATCAAGGTAAATTGCATTGAATGTTGAGTACTAACATCACTACGTCCTTCCATCAGTTCTTTTATAATCAGAATGTAGTGATGCACATGTCTCAGTAACAAGCTTATGCCACACCAGGGTCACCAAATATGACCATCACGTGCTTAATGTATTTACTATTAGATTCCAAATTTAGACTTGTATTAAACACTGGAGGTTTTGAAGGCCTTCAGTCTTTCAGAGTTATTTACAATCTAATGCTTATAATTATCCTGTATTTTACTTTTGGAGCATGATCTGGAATAACAGAGATTTCATTAAATGTCTTCCCATTATAACCATCATGTCCTAAATTTCTCAGCATGATATCCTATTAATTAAAGTATAGGACCTATGTCTTGATATACAGCACATCCCCACTGTATATCTGCAAATTGTTTTTGTTTTTTTTGTTTTAGTGTGTGTGTGTGTGTGTGTGTGTGTGTGTGTGTGTGTGTGTGTGTGTGTGTGTGTGTGTGTGTGTGTGTGTGTGTGTGTGTGTGTGTAAAATTCTAGCCTCAAAGAAATAATTCATAAGACCAGAATGCATTCAATATGTCAATATCTTTGTATCAGCTTGCCAATAACTAACAGAATATTTCCAAGAACTAATGTTCCACAATACAGTCGGACAATCAAAATACCAGCACAACTACACTCACACAGCTTTACACATCTTCACTGAAATCCATACAATTCTATACATTGTCGCAGATTCTGGCACTATGATTTTCTCATCTGATTCATTTTAAAGTATGCATGAAACTGATTGAGCCTTAGAAATGGTGTGCCTGACAGTGACAGTGCTATAGTATTTTTACTGTTTGTTATTACACCAGTCCCTTAATTTATGAATGAGTTATATTCCTAGAAAACTATCTGTAAATAAAAAATTCATAAATAAAGCCATACACTTCCATTATATAAAGTGAGATATGTTCCTACAACCAAAAATTAAGTCCCTGTGTTATCATAAAATATCTATTTCTGACTGGTTTGTTAATCATTGTTGTCATCATAGCCATGGCAGCAGATGATGCATCAGTGTTACCAGCGACCGTCAGCTTGAAAACCTATGTCATTCTTGATTGCTTAGTTTGCAACACTTTTTCTTGATACAACTGTTTGTTAGCAGCGATGACATTTTGAATGGCATATTCATATTTAAGCTTCTTTCACAATTAAGGTTTTTGTCAACAATTTTCTGGATGCTATTTTCAAAGTCATAGATGTTGTGGTGGTGTCCTCTTCTCCCTCTATCATTGTTGTTCTATTGCTAATACGGTAAGCTTTGTCTCTCAGATAATAGCTTTTCTAGCACTTTGGGATTTGTCAGAACACTTAATTGAACTTGTATCAAGCTTGCCTAGCATTTTGCAATGTTCTAATCACTAATGACAGTGACCTAGGAGGTGGGAAAACCTGACAGTGACAGTGCTAAATAGTAACAAGGGAGGTTGTGTGTTTGGCAGTGACAGAGTACTGGCCCCCTCAAATCACAAAGCCCTCCATTGGAGCAGCTTTAAGAACAATGACACTGGATAGTCTTCTTTCTTACCTTAAGAGCACAGCCCCCACGCAATACAATATGACAGACAATCAATTACAGTACATATATTACGGAAAAAAAATCAAATTTATCAAAATTAGGGAAGTCACAAGAAAACATAGACCTACCCAAGGCAGTGCCTGCATGAAATGTATAAAATTTCCAGCTATCATCATCACCATCCTTTGTATGTATACTTTTCTTTTCAAAGTCCCTAAGGACTCCCTAAGGAGACCACACACTCACACCATCGTTACAATAGCTTTATTTTATTACGGAGTTCGAATTCCAAGTCATAGATAGGTCCGAACGTCTGCTTGACATTTCTACACAACGCGTACATTATACATTACGTGACGCACGCCACCAAGTCAGATCAGAGTCAGAGAGAGAGAGAGAGAGAGGAGAGTCACCACCACACGACAACAAAGGAAACAGCTCAGCTCAGGTTTGTATCACACACACACACACACACACACACACACACACACACACACACACACACACACACACACACACACACACACACACTTAAAAATCCCCGAAAAATAGCTTCACAAAGCTAGTTATGGAGAGAGCCAATATAACAGTATTACAGCATCACACACACACACACACACACACACACACACACACACACACACACACACACACACACACACACATGCAAACACAGTAAACATACAGTAACTCATGCTATATATGGCATATAAGTCAGGAAGGCAAGGGGGCAGGGAGGCGCCTGCCCTATGACGCACAGCTGATGACGTCACAGCTGATGACGTCACGGCTGATGACGTCACAGGTGCTTTATATTTACGTAGCGTAAACCATTTTAAAAATGACCCCTCGATAAAACGCCTTTAGATCAACCTATTGTATCTGATCCGACGTGATAAATAGGATAACTAATTCCCAAAGTATAAACACACTTCTAACAACAGTAATTGTAAAGAAATTCCACGGGAAAAAAACCATTTTATAAAAATATGACCCTTTTTAAAACTCGTTAAATATCCATTAACTACCACCTCAGAGGAACCAAAACCCATTTCAAAACAATCGATTATTTAATTTTAATTATTTTAAACACTTTAGAGTGAGTTAGAGGCAGAAATAAATTGTTCACAGGCTGATAATTAAGTTTTTAATGTAACTTTGACACCGCTAAATAACACTTTTCCTCTCCACTCATTTCACTGAACTTTAGGCATAAAACATCATTGTATATGGACTACCTCTTGCAATTAATAACAACTTGATACAGCCTCAAATAAAAAAGTGCATTTGGCGTTCCAAGAAATTTAGCGCAAAAATTCCCCCTTATTTACCACCCTGATAACGCCAACCACAGCGATCTCCACCCCTTACACGCACGCAAATCACTTGAAACACGCTGCAGTATTCATAGGAAGCGTTAAATTTGACTATTGATCCCAAATAAACAGTCCAGAAACGAAGACAATATCCTGATATATGAGCCGGCTGGGTGGGGTACAGCCGCTCCTCCTATCTCACTCCCACCTTCATTAAACTTAATTTAACATTAATTTAACTTAAATTTAACTTAGATTTAACTAGATTTAATTAATTTCATTTAAATTTTACTTAATTTAACTTAAATTAACTGAAATTTCCAGCTATCATTATTACCATCCTTTGTATGTATACTTTTCTTTTCAAAGTCCCTAAGGACTCAGCATTACAGTAATCCCTCATCCATTACAGATATTACATCCCAGAACCACCTGTGATAAGTGAAAATCCATGAAGAAAAAACAGTATTGATAAAAGTGATTCATTTGGAGTCACTACCAGAAGGCTTAGGAGGTACAGGACAATTGTGCCACATCAGAGGGGTTTAAATAAAGTTACAATTAAAAAAATAAATAAATAAAAAACACTACACAACACAAATAAAGATGCTGCATGATACTGCAAATGTGTACATAGAGATCTTAACCTCGATTTCGATGCTACAGGTGACTCAGGATTTCTCCTGAGACTGCAGTCATTAAACCAATCTGTGCCCACTATATAGAACAGTGTGCTCCCATTGCTGGTCTCTTCAGGTTCAGAATAAAAAATAAAAAGATGAATAAAGGTCTGACAGAGTGGCAGTCTATTCATAAGAGGATGCCAAAAAATTTCAATTTGAAAAAAGTATATATATATATATATATATATATATATATATATATATATATATATATATATATATATATATATATATATATATATATATATATACACACGTATATATAGTAAGTTTGTGTTCGTCTGTATGTGTGAGGGGGGCACTAGGAATCCACCTGTTAGCCAAGGGGGCGTTAGCCTGTAAAAGTTTGAGAACCACTGATCTATAGGGTATGGGCCTCCATGCTACCAGATCTCCAACCAAAATATTTACTTTTTACTACTCATGGCTCTTTATTATCTTGGTATTATCACCAAACAGAGTTTTAAGAATATTCTGTCTTTTCATTAAATAGCAGGTGATACAAATAAGTGTTGCATATGATATTGAACAAAGGTATGCTTCATGTATATGTATGACAATGTGGCATATCAAGTTAGGCGACATTGCCACTCAACCCAAGGTGGGATTTTCTGTGGGGGAAGGGGGAAGTCAAATCACCATGCAGGTGCAAATCAACTCACCTCTCATCTGGTCGTCACAATGAAAGGACACTCAGATACTTCCCTGTCCTACTGTGTGTTAAACAGCCAGACCAAGGAATTCATCAACAGTATGAATAAATACTTTAAAGAAATGACAAATCAAAGACCACTCATACCCACAAATCAAGCGAGGAACAGAACATCAGATGCAGCGGGAATATCTGAAGCCACAGTGAAAAGGATTTGTTCCTGTGTTTCTTTTCACCATTGGGTATCTCAAGAACACATCACAGAAAATATTATGGAAATTATCAGTCTCAACAGCTTTAGTTTATTTTAATTTACTTCAGCCATAATCCCCAACAGAGACCTTCATGGCTTTTTTTTCTCAGTGAAGTCATACAGTAAAATGAATAAAGAGGAACTATTATTCAGTTTTCTCTGAAGTAATGAGAAGTACACTGACATCACAAGGATTATTGGCCCTACCCTATGGATCATTATAATTTGGTTTTACTCTAGTGTGACCGAGTTGGCACTCAGCCTGGCTTAAACCTCTACCTTTGCCACCCCACAATTAAATTATTACTGACTTGACCCCAGTCAACCCAGCTGTGCTGGATTAAAGTTATTGGATTTTCTTTCTGTTTCAATATCTGGCCTGGGGACACAAGTGAAATTGCTCGAGAGAGTGTGAATAACTACCTCATTGTACACATCTTCCTATGTCATGTGATTCGTTTCCTTTATACTTACTAAAATTGTCATTTACTTATAAACTACCAAATCATACTGGTCTAAATAATGCAGAGGCCAGTCAGAGTAAAAGCACTGCAAGGTGACAAGAATCCAACAATAAGGACTGAAACATTTCAGCTTCTTACTTTAACAACTTTCAGCAGATCCTAATTAAAGTATTAAGGTTTTCAAGAAAGTAATAGATTAACATGTGTTCTGCTTCTACATTGCCAAAAATATTCATGAGAGCCTGACCACTCACCTCAGTACTTAAAAAATAGTTCTTATAGGAAAAAAGCATTTCAAAATATGTATCTAATTTAAAGTAAAGAAGTCTTCCCCACTTTAAAATAAAACTGAACATACCTGTAGTAAGGCGTGGAGTGGCAAGGCATCAGGAACAGGATATTGGCCTGTGGATTGTTGGCCACCTCCTCCTGCAGTGCCTGCATGGTGTCCAGGGGCCCTCGCTGATGGATCACACCAAGATACATCAAGGCAACCAGGTTTGGAATGAGGAGTGCCAAGAAGATCACTTTTCTCCTGAAGATGCAATAAAAATTTGTAATGGATTGAATTTTTTACACATCATACTAGGCATTTACTGTCAAAAGGTATGATAAGACAAACGTACTAATTTTCTGAAAAACTCCCTGCTTTGCGGTGACTTTATTTTGAAAATGCCTTATAAAGTGGAGCATCTAGTAATTTCAAAGAAAGACACCACTTTAATTTAACACAAGACAACAGAATGATTACAAAGAATTGAGAAATTGATTTTGGAAAATGACCAATTTTTGCTGAATTGTCAAAACTAGCCTGGCTGGGAGAGATGTCTGCCAGGAATATAATATCCTTTAGAGATCAACAGTCTCTTACCTGAATCCCACTGGTTGATCTGACCTCTTGGCCCACGCAGCAAGGTGGAACGCAATATGGTCCCCTGCTATACAGAGACACAGTGGCAGTACCGGTAGCAGGAACCGAAACTCCTTGTGACCAAGGCAACTGTAATATGCATAAGATGGATAGAAAACTAAGAAAAAGAACTATAGAGGAAAGGTTATTTTTATCTATAGCAGCAAAACTGTCCCTTGAATTTTGAAGAAAAGTGCACACATGTTAACAGTAAACTTATAAATATAGCAACTACATTTTTAGCACTAATTTGAATGCAAAAACTCTGAGAATGTATTTAAAAATTCTTGAAAATGTACAACAGAAAAAAATCTTACTTTTTTGTAAATCCTAGTGCATTCACAAACAAATAGGTAATTCAGCTGAAGAATACAAAGACAAATTTCCAAGGTAATGTTGCGTACACACACACACCTGTACACAAGAAGTGACCACAGGATGACAGGTAGCAGATCTCTGTGTCTGGCTGTCTGGTACACCACTGCCAAGATCAGAGGCAGCAAGTGTGTAGTAAGTGTCACTGGCAGCCCCTGGCTTAGATACCAGTGCCAAGGAAGGGTGCCATAGTGTGAGGAGAGGCCTGTCACTACATTAAAGTGTACAAACCTCCAAGGCACCACAGCCAGCTCACCATAGTACCAGCTGTCTACACCCACTGTCAGAGCCACAAATGCTCCTCTGAAGTAAACATACAAGTACTTCGTTAGAAAAAGGATCTTAATGTATGGCTCTTGCACCTGATTTATTTATATCACATAAAAATTAGCCATTCCAGCATTTCTTTGGATTGGAAAGCACTTAATTGGATTTAGCATAATCAACTTACAACAAAACAAAACATAAAGTTAATACCAAAACCTGAATAAATGACCCTATACATAGCATACGTGATTGCCATGTAGTGAAGCAGCAGCCGGCTCCAACAGGAGGAGTGCCACAGATGCCGCACAGCCAGGGGCAGGAAGGGCACAGCAGCAGTAGGCCTCACAGCACATGCCAGTCCTACAGGCCATAGATACCCAGCACTGTAACTCTCTGTCCAGAATGAAGCCAAAAATAAGAAAATGAGCAACAATACAAGAAAAGTACTGGATGTATGAACATAAATACTCAACTGAAAGAATAACAAGAATGAAATAAAGGCATTTACCAAAACTTTAGAAGTTCTACAGATTGTATATCCAAATTCAGACCTCATAATATATGAAAACAAACCTATAGTACTCAACTCTAATTTTGACATTGACTAGAGAGAACAGCTAGGACATTCTACAAGGTCTCCTTTGGGAATGAAAACAGTTAATTTTATTCCTTAAAAAATCATAACCTCTCTACATAGATAGGTAGATAGATATATAAATAGATAGATAGATGTAGATGTGTGTGTGTGTGTTTGTGTGTGTGTGTGTGTGTGCATGCTTAGGTAGGAGTGAGGCTTTAGGTGGGAACATAATGGTGTGGCACCACTGGTAATGTGGGTGCAAGCCAGATTCACAGTAAAAGTTGATGCAAATTCTGGGCATCAGCAAAGGGCTTAAGCCAGTTTGGCTGTATGCTGAGGTGGGCATAACCTAAGATACCAATTCACATAATATGCACTACAGTGGAATCTCCATTGCTGAACCTAACTCATTCCTGAAGGCCGTTCATAAAACAAAAAGCTAAAACATCTGAACCATTTTTTCCACAGGAATCAATGTAAAATAGGTTCATTTGTTCCTGGATCCCAGAGCTGCATTTGAGAGAGTAACTCAGCATAAGATGATTTGCAGGTATGGCGAGTCTCAGGAATCACAAGATTCCACAAGATGTTAGTTTGAGCTGCCATATTTGTCATCACAGCTGATGGCAGCACAGAGGTGCCTCACCTATTCCAGGAGAGCCAGAGTTGCATGATACACATATGCCATCTTGATGTCAGTTAGACACTGTTATTATAACAATGACAATCCCCTGATAAATCCAATTGAATCTCCAACAGGCAGACGCCACATCTGCAACCCTACCAACACTCAAAATTAAATTCAAGACAGGGAGGCCTTTCTGCCACCCTGCATGGAGGCTCACAAGGTGTGACCTCCATGAGTGGCACCATAGGGTAGGCGAGACAATTCCCCCCCCCCACCTGTACGCCCTCGATTGATTAATTCCATCTGAGTGGCACACAAAAGCATTTGATACAGGATTCATCCTGCAGGGACTGAGGGTCTGGGTGTCAAGTCACTCTCTCAAACACAGCCCTGGGGACCAGGACCGTACAGATTAATCTATTTTCTGTGGATTGTTCATCGACTGAGTTATGGTATGACAAGTGAGGCAATTTTGAGGTCAAAATTTTGTTCAGCAACTGATTTGTTTGAGAAGTGAGGTGTTCAGCAACTGAGGTTCCACTGTATACATATCAGTACTGTAAACACATCTACGATGGAAAATTAGTTTTGATCATTTCAAAATAAGACTACCTAAGTATTCAACACTAGCACATTCGTTTTACACATATAGCAGACAGTAAATACTTTTCCTCTTACCTTTCTCTCTCCGCCACGGGTACCAACTAAAGGCCACAGCAAGAAGCACCATCTCCACACAGGAGGTGAGAGTACGAGGGGCACAGTAACCCAAGAACCAGGCAGTGGATAAACACACCACTGTCCATCCAGCAGATGAACTACCATAGAGAACCTTGCATAGCTTCCAGGAGTGGTAATCTCCTACAGCAAATGCTATGGCATGAAGTAACCTTGGCATCTGGATCTGGAAGAGGGGACATATGAAAATGATAAGAATAACAATTACATGAAATGTAAACCATGATGGGGTATATTTTTAGATTAGTTTGCTTTTTTTTTTAGCTTAAACTATGATCCTTTATCAAAAGGAGATAATATTGATCTGTGCAAACCTTTAATCATTTTCTTTACTTAGTACCATAATGATTAAGAAATATTCATTTCCAAGACATGCACTGACAAAAAAAATTGAAAAAACATCTAAGATTAAACAAAAGCTGAACTTGTCCTTATAATAAAGTGAAAATTAAAATAAGGGATAGTACACTGCCAGCCTGACAAATGGAGTTCCTTTCACTGCCCCTAGCATACCATGTTGGCCACACCTTCAGTTACATGCAACAGCAATTTAATTCTAACAAGATTTCAAGCTTACCAACAAACAGTAGAGAAGTGAAAAATAGTTAGACATGGACCCAATCATAATTGACATATTAGCAAATTAACTAAACAATACAAAAACTGACCCTATCATTCATAAAAACTTCTGAATACAAAGGTGTTAAGTTTTATCTACACAGGTTTTCATGTTGAACTAATCATTTTACCAAATGGTAGCTAACTTACCAGAAGTGTTGGAGTGTCTGCCCCAATGAAAGACAGCGCCTTGAAAATTGCAGCAAATGAAGCAGGATAGAGAACACTTCGGATACCCTCCCTCCACTCCCATGTCTTGTACCCGTACCTGCACCACACAAAACCATGATGTGTGTACATAATAAAAAGAAAAATGATTACGCAGTTAGATTTATATTATGACTATGAGGGAGAGTGTTTGGGAAAGTGCAACATCCCACCTTAGGTTAGTTCATGTGCAGCCAGATTGAAGACCTAAAGAAGTCCAAGAGTCATTGATGGTGGATGATGACAGCTATGGCTTTTGCATTACTATAAAGAATTAGTGCTGGAATTCCCAACATCATATACTTGACAAACGGGATGAGTATGGAGAAGACAAGAAAACATATTGAAAAAAGGTGAATATTAGAAACTAGTAAAAGATTGGTATGGTGAAGAGAAAACAGAATCAAAGTCAAAGGAAGATGGAAATACAGAAGCAGGCACAGAGTTTTGGAGTTTACAAAAGAATGATTGGGAGTATTGGTTAACTCTTGTATTAGAGAAGTTAACAGACTAGGGGATGAGAAAATTAAGAAAGACTCGTGCTGAGAGGCAGCAGGAAGAGGGGAGGCATGCACTTAGCAAATTCAAAAGAGCATTTGGCATGAAAATAAAAGAAGATAGTATAGCTGTATGGTGTTGATAATTTATCTTTGGCATATATTTCCATGATAGAACAAAAATCTAAACAGGAATGGTATTCCTAAGATAAGTCAATCATGGCTAACAAGAAATCAGTCTATGTTCCCTCACCTGAAGGCCAGAGCATGTGCCACCTCAGTGGCTTGCCAGTACTCATCCGGCACAAACCATGTCTGTACAATGGCCACACAGGCCACCCTCACCCCAAGGAACACCAGCAGGGGCCACTCACACATCATTGCCTCCTATCATAAATATAATAGGATGAAGAATCCCACTTCCACAAATGCCTTGATCTTGATGCTACAAGTAGCTTGAGATTACTTCCAAACGAGGCCTTTGGATCAGCAATTCCTGTAGATAACAAACAAATAAAAACATACGGAAAAAATTAACACAATCCTCTACATCACCTATCCCTACATCTATCATGCCACATTTAATCCAGAAATGTTCACAGCCTTAATAATTATCCTCTTATTTGTCTCTCTTCATAGTCCCAGCAGCACCACCATCCATTCCCTTCCTGTCTTCTCAGAATACTAAGCATGAGACAAAGAGACATGACACAACATTAAAAGTGAGTTGGTAATGATTTGCACAAATACACCCATCAGGAGGGTTCATGGCCCCTGGCACCCATAATGTAAACTAACCCACCTAATATAATGCAACCTCCTAACTAGGTGGTTTCACACCTAATGAAACCAACCAAGCCCCAAATTTAAGTTAAACTTAGTACTTCCAAAAGAGTAAATAGGCCTAGAAATTATACAAACTCACCTGCAGTCACCAGGTCCGTTGGATATTTATCCAGGATCACTAAAAACTTTCTTCTAATTTCATGACGTGTCTAATCCTTCCTGTGTTTCGTGCCTTACTCGGACTCCATCCTCTGAAATGATTAGAGTTAGGTCAGCCAGCGTATCTGAGACATACGTACTCGTAGACAGAATGACACACACAGACAGGACAACAGTTGTATCACCTGTGCACAGTCACCAGTACTCAGGAGGCCACAGACCACATTATAGAAGCTCCACTGAATTTAAATAAATGAATAAAAAATAAATTACAAATAAATAAACAATCTCCACCAAACATTGAAACCTCTTATTTTATCATTATTTCCAATTATTCCTTACATTGGAAGTTATCCAGTGATACTTTAATGAATTAGGTGTCATTTTCTAGCCACCCAATGCCTTGTCAAGCCTGTGTGTAAGGATTAGAAATAGCGTGTTGTTTTAGAACGACGGCAGCAACTTCATAACTCAAATAAAACCTCTTATTCTACCATTAGTTTTCACTCATCTACAATCATAGACGACACCTTACTTACCTAAGTGTCCTCATCTCCTCGCCCAGCGTTCCATGAATTTTCTGTGTCCTAAAATAAGGAATATAAGTGAGAAGGGCAGCAGATGAGAGGCATGAGCCCTGGGTTTGTTTGGGTCCGAGGGAGGGCCGGCTTGCGATCAGCTGTTGTCAGTAGTAAACCTGGCGGTGGATTCAAAATAGTGTTCATCTTACGCTTTGGATAAAATTAATAAACAAATAAGTTACTCAAATGTAAAGTTGGTTCACTATCTGATAAAGCAGCTCTCCTACCCTTATTTTTAGCCAAAGTGACATGCAACTCAAGGAATTACCAAATAAATACAACTGTCCAGAAGTTGCGACCTATCTATGTGTAAACGACGTACTTCCTTTCCCAACCACACTGCCTGTCCACCTCATAATTCCCACTCCCTCTACCCATACATACTATGCAATATTCATATTATACATGTAAGTGTTAATGAACACAGCTGGTATTGGTACAAGGCTGAGGAAGATGTCTCATGAAATTACGTGGCGGCGTGGCGGTGACGGTGGTGTGGTATATATGCAATTGAAATCGTCTTCATGAATAGTCTTGAATTAGTATATGGTTTAAGCGTCAATGAGGGGTGTTACTACCTATAGTCTGACTATTTCATATTGAGCGTTGAATGGCGTTGCCTATATCTATACACGGTGTGGTGCTCTTAGAACAGCTAGTTAGTATACTATAGGTTTATCTTTACGTGTGCATACTTGCATCATTTTTTTTCCTAAACACAACACTTGTTATAGTAGTTAGCATGCTCGGCTTACAACCAAGAGGGCCCGGTTCGAGTGCCGGGCGCAACGAGACAAATGGGCAAGCATCTTAATGAGTATCTAGCCCCTGTTCACCAGCAACAAGTTGGTACGGGATGTAACTCGAGGGGTTGTGGCCTCGCAGTCCCGGTGTGTAGTGTGTGATGTGGTCTCAGCCCTACCCGAAGATCGGTCTATGAACTCTGAGCTTGCTCCGTAGGGAAAGGCTGGCTGGGTGACCAGCAGGCGACCGCGACAGTGAATTACACACACACACACACAACACACACACAGAGAGAGAGAGAGAGAGAGAGAGAGAGGAGTGGTGCATGGAGACTCGCGAGGCGTGACCGCCAGGAGTGGCGCCGTAGGGTAGGCGAGGCAAAGCGCCCCCCGGCGTATGCCCCCCATGATTGATTGATTGATTACTTTGATCCAATAATTTCTCTCTCTCTCTCTCTCTCTCTCTCTCTCTCTCTCTCTCTCTCTCTCTCTCTCTCTCTCTCTCTCTCTCTCTCTGCTATCTACATCTGCAATGGACGGAAGTTATGGTTAGCACCAGGTAATGGTTAGTAAGGAACGTAAGCAGTTTTAGTATATATATTTTTTTCTTCTTCTGGTCTACATATGTTCGTGTGAGAAAATATAAAAGACAATACCTGGAAATATGAGTCTGCAGGGAACACTACTGATTGGCTGCTACGTGACTAATGCTGCTATCCACTGGAAAAGGGGGAAGATATCAAGAAGTAGATTATATGCAAAAAGAAAAGAAAAACTATAGTTTCAATGAATTAGTGTCAGTAAATCAGAAAAAAAAACTATAACCATGCGATATGTACTAGAAAAAAAACACTTTTTTTTCTTTGAATAAAAGAAATACACTAAGAAGTATAATTTTTTAAACTAAATGAATATTCTTTTAGAGGTTGCTATTTTTTGTACTTTTGAGTGATGGGAAAATGTAAAATAAAGCCACATATTTAAAATTAATGAAAAGTAGAAACAGTAAATAAACATAGAAAGAGAGAAGGAAAATAAAATAATTCCAGTGACCTTAGTGACATCAACATTACTCAGCAGTCAGCCTCACCAGTTACCTACACACTAACACACAACACTCGCCAGGCTAATGACAATATACCCAAGGCTATCAAACACGCCCTTATGGTAAGTCCGGCCATGGCTGTCACTGTCACTGGTGAAATATGACCATGGCACATATGATACGAACACACACACACACACACACACACACACACACACACACACACACACACACACACACACACACACACACACAAAGAAAGCGAGTTTTGTCAGTCCCTATAGCAACATCAAGAACATCAACTAATTACAACACTCACCTCTTGGGTCATCATCATCATCATCATCATCATCATCATCATCATCATCATCATCATCATCATCATCATTATCATCATTATCCCCATTTGTTTATCTCTCTTCAAAATAATCCACAATCTTCACCGCCCTCTCTATCTACTACTACAACTACTGCTGTTGCTGCTGCTGCTGCTACTACTACTACTACTACTACTACTACTACTACTACTACTACTACTACTACTACTACTACTACTACTACATCATAATCTTCATACAAAGGAAGCTGCTCGTTAGAATCGTGGGAGCGCGAGGGACACACACACACTCACACACACACACACACACACACACACACACGCACACGTACTACACACCCCCTAGACTAATATCTCCAGGTATTTGGTGCATCTACAATTATTACACACAAACGAACAAACATTATCCAAGGCATGTGCACGTCATTCTAAGCCTCAAAGGTCTACATACACATACGTGGCACATATATACATACATAACCTCGACTCGAAGATCAGATGTACATACTTGTGATGGGTTCCTTGGCACATCACAATCTGAGTGTACACATGTAGACTCCCACGTGTGATGGTGTGGGAGTATACATGCAATAGCTGTTTAATACTTGATTGTTTTCTTAGGTATATTTCGGATTAGGACTATCATGCAGTGTTACAGTAACCCACATCATGAAACGCTTCGCTCTCTCACCGCTTCTGCATTCCAAAGGCTCTAGTTAAAGGTACTCGTGTTTTTAAGGGTATTCCTATGGTTGTAGTAATGGATTGGCAAGATTTCTAGTTAGTCAAGAGGAGAAACTGTCTTCAAAATCCGTCTAATTGTCTCTATGACCTTGTAAAATTGTAGTGGTGAGAGAACAAGGCGTTTTTTAATATGGGATGGTATAAGATTATGTTGGCCCGTATTCAGAAACACTTCGCTCTCTCACCACCACTACTTTCCAAGGGTTCAAGTTGGAGATACTCTTTTTTAAGGGTATTTGTATGGTTCTGGTGATGGATTAGCAAGATTTCTAGTTTATTATAAGGAAAAGACTATCATGAATACCCTGCTACTCGTCTCTGTGGCCTTGAAAAATGGTCGTGGTGAGAGAACAATGTGTTTCTGAATACAGTATAAGATTATGGTCTCTATGAGGAGCGCTGCTGAAGGATATGTTTGAAAAGTTTAGCCTCTTTTCTGTATCCTCTGTTACTCTTTTTGCATCTATTTCTCCTGTTTTTGTATTAGTTTTGTTTGTGTTTTCTTTTAAGCTTTTGTCAAATCTCGTGGACTGACATTTTTTTTTTTTTTTGTGACCACTTTTTTTCTAATTTTCTGATGCTTATTTTGTATTCTATTCTTTTACTCATTTGTTTTTATTTCTCCTTGTACTATTACTTTATTTCCATCTCTTTTCTTAATTTCTTATTGTTCTTTCTATTTTATTCTCGCTAAAATCTTGTTATTCATTCTCTTTTAGTTCTATAATCTGTTGCTTAATCCTGTTCATTCATATTTCTTCTATTTCCTGTTGTCTGATACATTCACCATTGAGTCTTCTCGTCATTCTTTTTTTTTTCTGTGATCAGTTAATTTGCTGTTCACTCTTTAAGTTGTCATTTATGTTGCTGTCTTTTATGCAGTTTTTTTTTATTGT
Organism: Callinectes sapidus; assembly: GCA_020233015.1. Classification (NCBI taxonomy): domain Eukaryota; kingdom Metazoa; phylum Arthropoda; class Malacostraca; order Decapoda; family Portunidae; genus Callinectes; species Callinectes sapidus. The sequence goes on along the minus strand of CM035206.1, from coordinate 13,233,707 downwards.
TGTTCTTATTTTTCTTCTCGTTACTCGTTAATAGCAACTTTCCTATTTACTTCACTGGAGACGAACGAATCACATTTGCTAAAGAAAATGATAACAAGTTGGTCTTTCCATTAAATTTACAGTGCCATATGACTCAGTTATTGCCACATCTTGTATCAGTCAGTCAATCCAGCAATCAATTTCCATTAACTCAGTAACAGAGGACAAAGGCATGGAAAGTGTAGCGGAAATTGAAGAAGGGATGCAGTAGTGTGCTAATATTCACACACACACACACACACACACACACACACACACTACTGTCAGTCCCACACACAGCCACCTTGTTTCAATTTCAAAATCTCGTTAATAAAAAACAATAAATAAAAAGGAACGAGAAAGCACATAATTTTTGTCACCTCGGAATGCGTGGTAAATATGGAAGAGAGAGAGAGAGAGAGAGAGAGAGAGAGAGAGAGAGAGAGAGAGAGAGAGAGAGAGAGAGAGAGAGAGAGAGAGAGAGAGAGAGAGAGAGAGTATTGGAAGACAAGAGCACGAGAAATAAAAGCAATATCAACTAACTACATCTATAACTACTTCTACTCATAAAACAAGCTAATTACATACCTACCAACTGTAAATTAACTATCTACGGTCAGATTACAACGCAAACCCCCCAAAAAGTTCACTAATTCGTATCAACTGGCCACCTTGAACTTGGATATGTGGATAGATCACTGGGAGGTGGATGAAGATGGAGATGTGTGGGTAAGCATCCTCTTGTTCTGTGTGGATGAGGAGGAGTTTGTTCATGTTCCCGTTGTTCTCTTGCTCTTCTTGTGGAATATGGACGAGGCTTTAATGGGATGGAAAGGTTTAGATTCTATTCTTCTGTTCATTTGTTCTCGTCTAAATTTTGAAGAGGGATGAAGTTCAAGTTTCAGGAGGAATTTGTTCATCTTCCTTTTGATGGAAAAATTAGATTCTATTCTTTTGTTCGTTTGTTCTCGTCTAAACTTTGAAGAGGGATGAAGTTCAAGTTTCAGGATGGATAAATTGGATTGTTTTCCATCCTCTTATCTTCAGTAGGGAAAGGGATCAAAGGCTTCTCATTTCTTTACAGACATGAATTTTCTTTTTATCTAAAATTGCAAAGGATCTCATTGTATTCAAGTTTCCTTAAAGGCCTGCATTTCCTTTCGTCTTGTACTGTAGAAGAAAAGTTCGTGTAATACCCTACAAATAATGGATTTACTGTTTTTTTAATTCCCAAAGGAGAAAAATGTTTACAAGTTCCCTTAAAAAGCCCTCTATCTTTTCAAAGCTTGACTCGAAAAACAAAAGGTCAAGTTCTCTAAAAGGCATTAATTTTCATTGCCCTTATTCTTGAAGTTCTATCAATATCCTTGATAATTTCTGATCTTGAAGAAAAGAATAAGTTCTTGTAAACTTCTTTGGCTAACTCTTTGTACATTTTTTGCTGTCTTCTGATATTGTGTTGGTAGAATTACGCTTCTAGTACTTCATATATTTCGTGATCCCTTCGTGTCTTGAAAAATGAAAGACGATGTTCACGTTTTCGCATCCTTCATCTGGTTTTCCATTTCTTCCTAACTTGAAAAATAAAGATGAACTTCAGTAACAATTTCTGTCCTTGATAAATCTCTGGCGTGATACAACATACTTTCACTCTTCGTTTCTTTCAGCATGTTCAGATGGGTTGAGCACTGACAGGTGGTGGGAAACAGACGTCGGGTATAGAGGAGTTACACTGACAATGGTGAGGCTTGACGTGGATGCGGAAGTAGATTAATGAGAGTGTATATGGGAGAAATAAACGTGAAACTGCGTCACATATAAGAGTATAGGCAACTTGCTGATATGGTTACGTGGTTATACATGGCATGCCTTTGTAGATACGTGGAGAAGTGAGCGAGTGAGTGGAGCAGTGCGGGGAGAAGCAGTAATAAAAAACAGGTGGGGAATTGTGACAAGTGGATCCGTTTCCGTTTAGCCCAGAAGAGGAGGGCGCCAGCTGGGACCAAACTGCGAGTCATAGGAACACCTCCAGATGCGACTGTTGACGCTGTAGTTCATCAGCTTCGTCATCTGGATGCTGCCCTGCAAGGTGGTTAGAGGGGGTTGTTAGTGCTGGTGGTGGTGGTGGTGGTGGTGGTTGGAGTAAAAGTTGTTTAGCTCTTTCACAGCGATATGAAACAATTAACAACATCAATAGCAATGCAAAAGATCTTTATTAGCATCTGTGACAAAGAAATGCATGAAAAAAGAGTATATTTTGCAATTTCCACCGAGTTTGAAGATTTTAGGTAACTATGAAACTAATAAACATGCCGAAGAATGCTGAGTTATTAAGGTAAGATAGAGGAAATTGCAGTGAAAGGGTTAAAGAATGCAGTTATTGTGTTTTTATCTTTGGTGGTGAGGTTGTTATTGTTGTTTGTTTGTTGTTGTATTCATATCATTACATATCATTATTTCCTTAATATCATTGTGGCTATCATTATTTTGTCATGATTTCACGTCTCTCTCTCTCTCTCTCTCTCTCTCTCTCTCTCTCTCTCTCTCTCTCTCTCTCTCTCTCTCTCTCTCTCTCTCTCTCTCTCTCTCTCTCTCTCCCTGTCCGTGTCTCCCTTCATCTCCTTATCTCTTAAAAGCACGAAGTATAAAAAGAAAATCCCCAAAAGGAAAGGTAAAGGATTACAACAATCCTTCTCTCTCCTCTCCCTGCCTCCTTCCTTCCCTCTCCCTCCTTCCTTCCCTCTCCCTCCTTCCCTCTCCCTCCTTCCTTCCCTCTCCTTCCTTCTCCCTCTCCCTCTTTCCTTCCCTCTCCCTCTCTCCATTGCATTCTCTACTGAAGGGGGAGGAAAGGAAAAATAATGGGAGAGTTAAAAAAAGGAAAATAAAATAAAACAAGGGAGGAGAGAGAGAGAGAGAGAGAGAGAGAGAG
>CM035206.1:13149158-13193945 GCA_020233015.1 Callinectes sapidus | reverse complement strand
AAAAAAAAAAAAAAAAAAAAAAAAAAAAAAAACAGGGGAGAAAATAGCGTTTTTACAATGTGCCCAAATCATAGAAAATGTAATTGCAAAGAAACTTAAACTCATAAGATAGTTGCTGGTTGTGGAGGTGGTAACAGCGACAGCAGCAGGAGCAGCAGCAGCAGCAGTGCTTGTAATTACAATAATCAAAGATAACTATAATGATGATGATGATGATAATAATAATAATAATAATAATAATAATAATAATAATAATAATAATAATAATAATAACAAAAAAACAACAACAGCAATAACAACAAGAGTAACTGATAATAAAAAGAGTATAAAGAATAATAATTATATCTGCCAGTAACAATAAATTCAATGAAATACATAGGAGTTTTGTGCACATGGCAGTTTCCTCAAACATGTACGTCGTAAACAACACCTATTTAGTCCAACAAACATGACAACTTACCATTAATTAACAAAGTAATTGGGTAATGGCACACTAAAACGCTAACCGGTAAATTAAAGCTGAATAAAATTCACAATAATCTTAGATCATGATGTAAATATACTAAATACGCAAAGATAGTGATGTACAATGTAATGGAATTTACCTGCACACGTAGCGCCCAATAGCTCAGTTATTAGAAGCGAACAAATGGAGCACGTGTCCCTCCCTCATCACTGCTCAGCCAATACTGGCTGCTGCGCTACCATCCTCCCCAGTGCCTCCCCCCCCTCCCATGCCTTTAAACCCGCCTCCCGTCCCTCCTCTCCCAGACGCGCGCACCAATTATAACATTTACAGAATCTATTTTTCTTTCTACTTCTACGCACCAAGAATAACGATGATATATATATATATATATATATATATATATATATATATATATATATATATATATATATATATATATATATAATATAAAAGGGAGGATAAAGTTGTTAGAGCACTCAATATATCGCTACCCGAAATGAAATTAAAAGATCTTGACAACTTAGATTAGTATAGGTTTGTTTCTATGTACCGTCCTCAAAGGAAAATCCCACATTTCCATTTCATTTAATGGGACCAATAGAAACCTAAAAAAAAAAAAAAATAAATAAATAAATAAAAAACAAAAAAATCCATTTTCCTAATAATTCAAAAGATGGGTACTTGTTGCCACCTGCCCCATAATGTTCACTAAAACTGTCCATCGTAACATGATGTAAACGAACCGATACATTAACTTCAAACTACCTTTGTTACAAAAATATATGTTATTGGTTCCACCTAAAATCTCACCATTAACTATTGAAAGAAGAGGTCACATCTTTAGCCCTCACCTATTACACAGACTCTCTCTCTCTCTCTCTCTCTCTCCAGTGAATATGAATGACTTCATGAAAGTTTATTGGATGAGAATGAGATGATATGAGACAGATGAGATGATAGTTTGGTCTATTAATTCTTTTTTTTAATAATTTTTTTTGGTTCATCTTTTTTTATATATGCAATGCATCACAAATGAACCATATCACATTTTTTAGGGACCTTTATTTGGCATGCTTTAAAAATATATTTTTTGCATGCACATTTTTCTTGTCTTTATTGGTCCACATTATCTTTTTTCTCTATCTTTTTTTCTTTTTTTTAAGTCAGTCATACAAACAAGCATTTATATACAAGTGTGTACAGCAGTATAACATCTCAATGGACATATCTCAAACAATCATTATATGCTTCAAGAAATACATTAGAATTAATGTACCTTAACTACATTGCTACACTTGACAAACTTGACAAAAGGAAAGGTCTCCTAACTTGTACGCAACAGTAATGACAAGTAAACATGAGCAACAACTTTCCACTGCTACATCTTGTATAGTCTTCCTACCTCATCACATTGTACAGAATGGAACTGCTGGTGTAAGTCTACAGTAAACCCTCCTTGTGACATCTCAGTACAGCACTAGCGGACACAGCGAGCACTTTAAAGCTTACCCACCTCTAGGTTGTTGTAAGTGGCATAAGTCTGTCATATATGAAAGGTGCAGAGATATTTTCTGGGCATACTTGGGTGGTGTCTTTCCACACTCATACCATAATAACCTGCTATTGTTTTGATAGATATTACTGAATGATTACCCTTGTATAACAACAACCTGGGTTTGCTACAGGGCCTCACTGTGACACCCATCAGATGGTGACCTAGCCCTTCCCACAATTATCTCACTATAATGATGGTTTCCTGTACTTCCTTACCATAATGATAATCTCAAATTCACAAGCCTCCAGCCATCCAATGCTACTGACATAATAAGAAAAATTATAGATCCTTATTGTAATATCACCAGTTTCATAACACTGGGGTACCTAAATAGTTCCATTCCATATCACAAAAACCACTCTGTAACATCCACAAGTACTAAGTTTACATAGGTAGTTCATCCATACAGCCTACAGCACCTCCAGCTTAATGGGGCGACTATAAAATATTTCTTAAGTACTAATAAACACTTCACTTATCTCTTACATTGTCAAGGAAACAGTACACAACTACTCAGACCCTAAAACCAACTCAATGATGAAAGGCAAACTGATTAACAAGACAAATCAATAATGTACAATGCTCAATGTGAAAATTACCATCACAAACCAAATGAGGTCTTATGAAGTTGGGGGATGGCACAGGTTTATTATTCTGAAGAAATATGTTGCTATTCACAAATAAATATATTTTTCCAACTCCATGCCTCTAAAAGTACTATAGAAAATCATTTAAAACATACAAGAAGGAGTTTTCAGATTTAGCATTCTCAAAATATTGCAAATTATATATGTTCTTTCTAAAGAGCTCAGAATAAAGTTGTAAAATGTAGAGATAGGACAGTCAAGGTAGCACATCTGACCTATTACTGATCAAACCAAAATTATTACCAAGGCTTATGTGAGATTTAGCTCACCTTAACTGCCCTGCCATAACATAACACACCAGCAGCAAAGCATGGAAATGGTATCGTCTTTATAAACAAACTATCTTAAGTATCTTTTCTCCTTTTCATGTCATACACAAAAAATTTTCTTGCATGCTTAGTGTTTGTGTCAAAGGCATAAAAGTTGAGAAATATTCAAAATCACCTAAACCCTGAACATCAAAAGTACCAAAGCCAAAAAGTCCATGAGTTATTAAAAAAAGTTCAAGATCACTGAAAAATGGCAAGCAATTTGTTTATGAAAATAACAACATGGAACAACAAAGGAATATCTTTAACTGGCCCCTGAAAAAGAAAGAAGAAGCAATTTTTGCATACATGTAACCAAAAACCATTTATGGCCTTGAAAGTAAAAATATTCAGCATACAAAATTTTTAAGTCCTTCACTTTCATAATCATATGCATAAAAAAACATTACTGGAAAACACAGTGACCATCAGCAACCATTAACAAGATTTAAACAATGAGAAACTGCTGGTAATTTTTCAAAATAAGCTGAGATTTACCCAAAGTATAAATAAAAAAAGACTGAACAATGCACACAACAGCCACGGAAATGCAAAATATGTTATAAACTGGGGGAAAAGAAAAAAATATTGCTGTAGCTCAAGATCATAAGTTTGCATATTATATAATCAAGCCATCATTTCAAAGTCATCAGTCTACATTCAATAAAATTTTTCATTTTTCATTACCCTTACCAAATACAGGTGACAAATTTACAAATTTAGGAAGTCCAATAAAGATTCAATGCTTGATATGATGTACAGTTGACCAAATAGTCATGTTAGGAATCCCTGCATATTATCACACTGGCTGTCCTGTGAACTACTAAATCAGTAGATAGTTTTTATCAAGAGCTCTGCAAAGACAAAGATCTCAGGATGTGATTGATGGAAGTAGTTGTTTACTAATGATTTTTATCTGAAATCCAACATCACTATTAAGGACAACTGTACTTAAATAATATTTAGGCAATGTAACACATCTCAATAAGAGCTAGTAAGGAAAGGCATGAGATGTGTGCTGTTAACTGGACCATCAAGAAATTTAAAGGAGACAAGAATGGAAGCTGAGGAAAAAGAAAATTTAATAATATGAGTTGAAGAGAGATGGGTGAGAGTACAAGATGAGAAGGAAGAATGAGAAGAGATAATAAGAAATTGTTTCAATATGTTACATGGTAAAGTTATGCCATTCTCACAAATCACTGGATCTTTACCATCTAAATCGCCATTCGGAAGTTAACACAAAATATTAGTCCCTGATGTTTCCATTGACATGTAAAGAAATGAAGATCCTGCAAAAACCCAATGAGGTATGCATTAATGATTCTTGGCTCATTATTTTCATGAAGTGAAATTCATGGTGTGAGATGTAGTTTGAACACCAAAACATGAATACATATTCTGAAACAATCAGCTCTCTCTGAATAATTTTTCAAAGGATATAGAAATTGATGAAGCAAAATCATTGTGAAAATCTTATTGAAAGCTCCCAATAATTTCCATCAGAGCCTGTTGAAATTAGTTGAGGTAAGATGGGAAATGTTTATCATCAGTCCTAAGAAATATTGTTTTATGAGCTGTATATATTAATACCTATCAAATTCTCAATAGCAGCCAGTATCAGGCAGGGTTACTCCAAATATACACATTCCTTTTAACAAGTATTTGAAAACTACATTCAATTTCTAGTAATATATTCCATAATATTTTCCATAATAATGCACTATATACCATGAGCTAATGGAACTAATTGCATTGGAAAACACTTCAGTTAATTTGACATGGCTGTATTACACACAACCTCCATACACTTGACAGTTCTCAATAGCTTCCCAGCACTTTTCCTCAGATGTACACCAAACACATTACTTAGACATCCACACCATATTGTGTTTTTAAACTTTTGAAAACTCTGACCAATGTATCAATCTAAAATGTAATTTCCTTGAATATAATGAATGGTCTTGTTATAATACTAGAGATGAATTGTCACATGAAATTAATGCCCATAAGCATGCATTCCTTCTTCCAACACTGATGAAAAATGTAATATGAACGTAAGCATGAGAGATATAAAAGAAATATAAATTTGAATCAATAAATAAATAAAAAAGGAACTGAAAAACAAATTGATATCTGCAATATCTCATTCTAAAGCATCATGGGGATGAAGATCACCCTCTGAACTTTTTTGGATAAATCAACCTCTCATTCTAACTTTTTAAAGAGACATCAAATCCCTTTTCCTTTAACTTGTCAAGCAATAAAGCAACTCATTCTGAACTTCTGAGGGAGATAATGTAACCTCTCATTCTAAACTTCAGACAAAGTATCCATAAATCCATTCTTGTGCATGGTGCTCTACTATCATTCTTAACCGAGTATAGAGACATCTCAAAAGTTTTTAAATACAATGTGATTAAAACCTAAACATTTAGAATTTTAATAAACCTGTGAATACAAATTTACTTTTCAGTCAGTACCTGCTTAATATTATTCAGTGAGAGGATCCAACAACCTACTGTTGTTGAATCGAATGTCCCATTGGCAGTAGAAACACAGGGTAGTGACAAACAAATTATCTTAGTGCTAACACATTCCTCAAGTTTCTTATATATAAACCAACACCTTCCATGTCATATAAAGTTAAATGACTAAAGTGCATTGTGAAGCAAATTTTCACACAAATCATGTATGCTTCTGATAATCACCACTTTGACTTATGGTACAAATTACCACCAGCTTAGTCATATCTACCTCCTCCAGGACCTTACTTCCTCTTCCTCCTCTTCTACCTCTTCCTCTTCCTCTTCAAACAATACTGGATGATCTCCTTCTTCTGTTTCCACCTCCTCCACAATTTCTTCAGTTATCTCCTCCTGAAAGTAACCCAACAAATCATTAATAGATAAGATTAACTTCAAAACATGTACAAGAACCATCTGCAATAATAACAAATGGGAATTATAAGAGAAATTACATGATAGTGAAGATGGAATTAAATGTAATAATAATAATGAGTAGCAAACTATGTTGGTTATACCATGTCAAAATTATAAAGAAAGGTTCAATCAATCAAAAATACCAATGCATGTTTCATGAGTGACTTATAAGTACAATGCTTTATAAATGGCACTTTAAAAATTTAATAATTATCCAAGCAAGGCAACCCACCAGTGTCTCGTCCGGTGAAAGCAGTGTGGTGGTGGAATGTGGCGTTACACTGGCATAGGAGTGTGGTGACAACTGTGGTTGCTGTGAGGGTGAGGGTGTTGGGGCAGTGGCTGGGGTCTGGGAGGAGAGGGGGAGTGCAGCATCGAAGGCCCAGGTGAGGGTGAGGAGGCGATCACCCAATGTACGTCCTTCATTCATTGCTTTCTCTGCCTCCCGTCGTGTGGAGTATTGGATGGTGATGGCTGGTGTCTGTCCATCCCACACGTAATTTGTAATTTTCCCCAGAGTCTGTTGTAGAAATAAGAAAGACACATAAGATTACATTATTCTGTGCTGAAACTTTTTTGGTGTATGTGTTTGAAAAATTTAAAGGCTGGCATTGATAAAGCAACTTACAGCAAAATGAGCCAGAACTTCATCCTTGTCTTCCCTCTCAAATCCTGAAGCATTGATCTTTGTTGTGCGACGATCAACAGAAGCAAATGAGTGACTATAACCTCGCCCAGTCCGACCACGGCCTCTTGCTCCACCCCGGCCAGCCCCTCGGCCACGACCACTTCCATAGGCACCACCTCTGTGGGAAACATACAGACACCAAGTAATCATCACAACATAATTGAAATAGAGAAAAAAAAATTTAAATGCTAAATTTGATATATTTAGTCCAATTACTGACACTTGTCACCTATAAAATCAACTATCAAAGTGATTATTCAAGCCAGAAGGATCATACCTTGCATTATAAGGGCTATGTCTGTAGGGGCGACTAGGAGGATAGCCTGCTGCCTGCTGCTGTGCCCGTAGCTGGGTCAGTCGCATCCTTAGCTTGCTGGCATCTCCACTTTCTGCCTGGACAGCATAGAGTTCCAGCTCTGTGTCAAGGATTTCCTTATCCAGCTGTGCCTTGCTCTTGGGTGTCTCTACATTGGACAGTTCAGACCGTGTGGAGTCAATAGCACCTTGAAGCGACTTGATGGTTTCTAACAGTTGTTTTTTCTCATCAGCTTTCATAGTTGCCTTGTTGGTCTCAGCTTTTTTCAAAAGAACCTACAAAATATTTTTCTATTATCAATTTCTCATTTCAAAAGAGCTTACAGAAATAAAATTCATCTATTAATCAGTTCAACATTAAAGTATTAATAAATATTTCTGAGCTACCCAATGACTAAATTGTCTAATACAAATAATCACATAAATATATATATATATATATATATATATATATATATATATATATATATATATATATATATATATATATATAATATCTATATATATATATATAATACACACACACACACACACCTATATATATTATTATATGTATATATATATATATATATATATATATATATATATAATATATATATCAAGTGTGACACATTTATACCTAAAATATTACTTCATGTTCAAGAATGAAACTTGCCTTCAGTTGTTGCATTTGTTTGTCCAACAATTGTTTCTTCCTCTGCTCTACTTCTGATTTGAGCTTCATTGCATCAGCCTTTTGTTTCTCAACTTTGTGCTTGGCAGCAACCTGCAATATTTTTCCAAATAAATAGATGATAAATATAAACTAGAAGGTGGGGCAGGTGCAATAAACAGCATCTGCAAATAGAAACTAATCTATTGTCTTGGTTCTTGGGAGCTTCACATCTACCGACATCATGAGGTCAAGTGTATTACACGGTACCAGTCAAGCTACCAAATATAAATGAATTCTTTTCAGTTCATACAACAGAACATCTACTGATCAAGACAAACACTAACATCCTCAATCATACACTTGACCTGATGATGTAGAATTTAACTTGAATAACAACAAGATCCATTACCTCAGCAGCCAAAAGTTCTCGCTGCTTCATAATGGCATCTATTTCCTGTCTCTTAGTATCAGAGGGCGAGGTGGCAGTGTGTGAAAATTCTGGAGCAGCAGCTGGTACAGAGGGAGGTGCCCCCAGGGGTGAGGTGGGAGTGACAGCTCCAGGGGCAGCAGCTGACAGGGAGTGTGGCCCACACCCAGGTGAAGGTGGGGCCCCTGCTCCTGCTGCACTGCCTGCCACTCCCACTGCTGCTGTTGCTACTGCTGCTGTTGTTCCTGCTGCTGCTGGGTAACTTGGGGTATTTATGGCAGATACAGCAGCAGCAGACTGAAGGGCCTGGGTATTGTATACTGTCTTGACTAGGCTGCCACGTGACATCATGACCTAGTGGAGTGTGATGGATAAACCCTCATTCATTCAGGTCATGACTTACACTCAAGAATAATGGCAATTTACACCACTTGGATTTGCACCAAAGTTATAGCCAACATTTATCGACAATGACTAAACACGAGGCAAAGACGACATACAACATAAAACACAAAGATGTTTATGTGCTCTATGGGGAAAAGAATCTGCCATGTGTAAAGGAAACAAGAAACAATTAGAAAGCGGCCTCAATAAGAATACAAAGTTAAAAAAGACAATAAAACACTTTCAAGATCTAGCGACAAGCAAAAAGAAGAAAAATTCAAACTCAAGGAAATAGAAATACAGAAATTCTACAATAATCCCTGTGCCATTCTCAACAGGATTTCAATAACTTCTTATTTCCAGAAAATAAAATCCTAGTTCTATTCATTCATGAAGTTTTTAAGGAAAACCATCAGCTGTTATCTGCCACTTGCACCGAAATGTCTACAGCTTTCCTGATGAAGAGAAACTCAACATACCAGAATACAAAGCAAAGACCAATTTACCTTCTCATTCTTATCATCACCAGGGGTCTCCATTACTGTCTTGTTCAGCGTTTTGTTTGGGTGACGGACGCCCAGCCTGTCATGCACAGGACGCATTGGCTGGGTGCTATATGAGACTGTTCGGTCACTCTTATTCTGAAGACAAGGTATGCATATTAAGTCATAGTATACAGTATCTTTCAGCAGAACATATGGATGCAATAATAATCAACACATACATTACATCCACTTCATCTACCAACCTATTGCACCTTTCAATGATCTAACTTAGCCACATCTTGCTGTACCTGTGGATTGTGCCAGAAGAGCTTGATGAAACGATTATTGAGAACAGCCTCTGTACTCCGATAAGCTGCATTGGCCTCAGAGTGGCTGTTGAAGGTCACCAGGGCATTCTCAGGGTTGCCCTCATGGTGAACCTGGTAAGGAAAAAAATATGCAATAGAAGACAAAGCACAAGTATGAACACATCCCTACATTTAAGCCAAGATTCCAGTTAAATATCAGTATTACTTTTAAATGGCAATACATTATTAACAAATAGAATATTGTGAAAAATTATAAAAAATGAATGAATGAATGAAATATCACGTCTGTAACAGAAGACTAAAAGTAATGTCATAGTAATTCTTACCTGTATGTTTACAACTGTGCCAAACTTGGAAAAGTGATCATTGAGATGGGCAATTGTGTTAAGACCAGGAGGAATCTTTCGCAGCTCAAGGGTGCAACTCTCTAGATCCTGCCGCACACCCTTGCCTGCCACCGACAGGCTGTGTCCTCCAGCTGACACCACCGGCCCCAAGCGCCTGGCGAGGGACGGTCCAACTCCACCACCACCCTGCAATACACCATTATAATTTCAGGAATGTATAAGATTTCAATCCATCTAGAACTGAAATTGATACACTGAAGACATCACTACACAACATTTGTTTCTACTCAAAATGTTGCAGCTTCTCAGTCTCTCACAGTTTCCTCCTACCATTACATGTATTAAGCTCCCATCTCCGTCCCACCTTCTTTATAAGGGACGCCGGATACACAAGTCCAACATCTGGTATCTAAAAAACTTGTGATCAAATACTTTATGGATTTGGAATGGAAGATTTTTAATGTAGGTTTTAAAGTCTTTTTGGTAAAATAATACAGGGGACTGGATAGCTGGGATCATGTGTTGTGGATTTGGGATTTTTCTAGTTTTCAGAATATTTTCTATTTATATCTATGAAAAGCGACAACTTGGGGATGGGACCCAAGTCTAAACATAATATCCATTTTCCATTTAATAATAGCTTATACTTAACTGCCATGACCATATCATTAATATCATATATTTTTCTTATTTTCATCTATCTATTCATCATTATTATTTTACTTTTTATAAGATACACAAACATCGTAATACTTCAAAAGAAAACAGAGGACAACACAATAAATATCTGTCGTTCATACCATGATGTGATTCCCATTGTTGACTGGCACACTGATGAGCTCCCTGGGCGTGTTTGGCGGCAAAGGAGGAGGAGGAGTGGAGAACCTGTGAGTGAGGCTGCCTGGCCCTCGGTCTGGTCCACTTCCATAGTAAGTGCCAGGGACAGGATCAGGCTGACTCCCCCACATGCTTGGGTCCCTTGGTGTGTATTCAGCTGGAAAAAAATTAAATATGTGAATGAAAACAACTAGAATCCCAGGTAAGAAAACAAAAATCTCTGACTTTACTTAGAGGTTAGAGGTAATTAATGCTCCTTCTCTCTCTTGACTCCTAGTCATGGAGAATATGTCAACACCTGAACCACTTTAGGATGTGTATAATCAGTGATCATTACTTCACATAATGATAGTGGAAACATCAACTCAGAACAATCTACCACTGTGGTCACCAATACTCACCAAAGTGTGGGGGTCTTGGAAGAGGTGGTCTGGGCCGTGGGACTCCCTGAGTTGGAGCAGGTGCTGGGGTGTAGCCTGGGGCACCTGGGGGTCCAGGAGGCACTGGAGGAGGAGGGTAATCCAGCACACTGATGCCCTCCAGCACAACAGGGTCAGAGCCGTGGTCAAACGAACACATGTCTCCTCGCATGCAATACCCTTTCTCTGTGGCAAGGCAGATTAGGTTGTGTTGATACATTAGTCATGCTTAACACACAAGTTACTCTCATTAAGAATTCTTTAACCCAGACTGATTCTTGTACTATCTAAATCAAGTACATGCATACTACTTTCACTAAATGCCCGAATAAGCCAAGAAATATGTTTCTTCTAATTTTTATGGAAGGAACTTCTATCAAATTAAAAGGCATTAAAAATTTAAAAATAAAAAAAAAGAGAATTCTAAAGAATCTAATGAAATGCCTAGTTTTTTCAGCATAAATATATAAAATTCATTACAATATTACTCCTTATACAAAGCATCTCCACACTCCCATTCACACAAGTTGCAATCAGTCCCAGCAATCATCAAGCTAACACACTTCACAAAGGGAAGCCAAGACAGACCCACAATCACACCCAGGACACAGCCATATCCTCACATCCTGCCATCTGTAATTAAAGGGTCTGTGTGACTTGCCATCATAGTCCCGACACCTCTGCTTCTTGGCAGCTGGAGGAAGAGGAAACTCTGCATGCTTAGCTACTACACTCTGGATCATGGCACTGGAATCACTCCTTGGCTCTATCTTCACATCAGCTACAGGTGAAGTCTTTGGAGGACTTTCTCTAGGTTCATCTGAAATCAACCAGTATGACAGTAGCCATAAGACTAAACAGAGGTTTGTGATCAGGAACTCAATAATAGGATTAAAATGGATACCACTAGATTACATAACACTACAAAGAAATTACATTATTCTGCAATGCTTTCCATTAGTTCAAACATACAGCGCTTACTCCTAATAGGCACCTTTATGGGTGACAAAAACCCACATTACCAAAACTCATGATGTGAACAGAAGAATCAATGGAAAAAATGGTATATGGTCAGACCGATCTAAAGATTAGGTTACCATATTATAACTTATTCATACTAGACTGTACTAGATGCAGTGGACATTATTCCTAAAAGAAATAAAGATTTAAGTAGGCAAGAGGAAGAGAGAAAACATGGGCAGCAGAATGCCGTGAGACGTTTGTTTACAATACTGTTCCCCATCATGTGGATAAGTATGGGGGAGGAGGTAGGTAGAAGAGATGAAAAGAGTTTGTTTCATGTCGCGCCTTCTCCGACTTTACTTTGATTGCTGAACGTACTTGTTACACTCTTAATATGTAATACACTTTATTGCTGAACTTAATTGCTGCATATTTTTTTTTACTTCACTTTTGCTTGACTTGGTTTTCTTCATTGTTTTTTGCCTTTTATGCCACTGATTTTCCTAAGCCTACTAAGATTTTCCTTTTCTTGTTCCTTAAACTTAGTATTCTTCTTCAGTTCTAAATTGATCTTTCAATTCATGGAATTTCAGGATGGAGCCATGATGATTTCTGGCTGGTGAAAACCAGAGGCAGAGGGAGGCAGCAGTGGGTGTGTGTGGGAGAAAGGCGTACATGTTCACAAGCTGGACTGCTGGAGTCCAGTGACAAATTAATTAACTTATGAAACATAATTCAACAGTTTGCTTGCACAAACATGGTGAGTCAGACACGCATGCATACTATAATATGTAATTAGGCACATATTGAGAATAAACATAATTTTCGCCTCATATTCAAGCAATCAAATTCGCATATCAATAATTCCAATCCGCAATAATATTTGGAAATGTGGCCATAAATTATGAGAAACACATATTGTGAACACACATAAAGCTTATTCCTTATGATAAGTAATCCACACAAAGCTTATACATGGTATAATATGAGTTTCTGTAGATACTGTCAGAAGTGATAGTACACATCATTCTCAGTGGAAAACTGTTATCTGCAAATATGCAGTTTAAGGCATTGTTATGTTGTGACATGAAATTCAAGTACGATCTGGTGACAGATGCAAAGGTAGAACTGAAGAGAACAACACCATTTCCACATATCTCATATTGCTTAAAGTTATGTAATATCATACTAATGCATTCATTTTTATTGTCTCAGAAGAAAACTGTGTGATCTGACTATCAACCAGCTAATTTACTACTAGCCTTACTCCTGCCCATTCTCTATCTGGGTTTTATACAAGGCCACACAGCCTCTCATTTTATTTGTTGTCTATTACAAACAAACTATCGCTGCATGACATTTATTGGTATTTGTTATCAGTGTGTTATTGTCACTTGTCTCATCCTGGGATACTGTATAGCTCCAAAACTTGTAGAAATCATGACTGACTCATTCACAACTTTAGGTCTCAACCATGGATACCCACAGAGCCTGCCACTGTCTATGTTGCTAGGCCACACTTGAATTTCATGCCACAACTGAACACTTCAAAGTGCTTATGTACATAGAACATTTTTCACTCTGTAGTGCAGCGATTAGCACACTCAGCTTACAACTGAGAGATCCTGGGTTCAATCTCCAGGGAAAGCGGTGAAGGATGTACATCTCCTCACACCTACACCCATGTCCACCCATCACTGAGTAAGTAAGTACTGGATTTTAGTCATGGGTTGAGTCCCACCTTTTGGGAATGCTGACCTGATGCTGTGTCCAGGAGGAAACTGAAAAGGTGCAAGCCCAAGACTCCCAAACCTGTACTTTCTACCACTGGCAGTATCTAAAGAAACCCATATTATACCCTGTATCTCTGTAAAACAATATATCAACCAAACAAAACACATTCCCATATTATCACAAGACAATATCCCACCAAAAGTATATCTAGCCTATTTTGACTGAATTAAAGTACACAAGTCATTACAGCACTATCACAGACACAAGAAACAACTATACCTCTAGGAAGTGATTTATTTCGGGATGGGCTGGGGGACCTGGGGAGAATGGCTGGTGACCTCCCACGCACCAGAGGTCTTGACCTTGGGCTGGGAGATCGTGACCTGTTCCTTGATCTGGACTTCCTCTCCCGAGACCTGGAACGACGAGGACTTCTAGACCTCCTGGGACTCCTCGTACGTGAGCGAGTGCGTGACCTCCTATACCTGATGGAGTGAGAAACGCTTGTTCTCAGACAGTGACAAGACAACAAGGCAGAGATGGTGCATAAATACTGGATCCTAAGGCTGAAAAGGAACTAACATTTGTCATTCGATATGTTTCCAATTAGGATTATGAATAGAGACAAATTTAATGGGATATTGTAGATGAGAGAGAGAGAGAGAGAGAGAGAGAGAGAGAGAGAGAGAGAGAGAGAGAGAGAGAGAGAGAGAGAGAGAGTACAGCAAAGAAATAAACTGGATGTGTGAACAAAAGCAAAGAGAATGCTTTCTGATATCAACAAAAATCTGAGAGGAAATTCAACGAAGTAAACACAGATAAATGGAACAAAAATTTACGAGACATATCCACTAACCTTTTAGATAAAGGTGATCTCCTCCTCCTGTCATCGTACTTGCTTCGCCCATTACGGCCCCTTGACCGTGACCTTCGAGAACGATCCCTACTTCTTGAACCTGAGCGGGACCTTGAACGAGATCTCATCCTTGAGGGGGACCTCCTTCTTCCCCTTCTGTCATCCCTGTCTCGATCCTACAAAAAAAAAGAAAAATTATGTTGCCCATCTACACACAATGACACTACCTCTACTGACCATATTTCAACAAATGAGAGAAAAGAAACAGACTATATTTCATGATATACTCATACCAACAAGTTTTCCTTTCTGTCTTGCTCTTTATGCTTTGCTATCTCTAAAGCTGAGTTCTGAAAAGAAAACAAAATATAACCAAAAAAAAAAGTTAAAGTGCACCCTAACATTTCCATATGTAACATCCACAACATTAATAGACATAACAAAGATCAGCTGCTCCTCTACTCACTGAATCAGGCTTCCGAAGACGCTGGGATGAAGTCACTTCCTCTTTGCGAATAATGACAGAAGCTGGAGGTGGTGGTGGTGGTACAGCCTCAGGAGGTGGTGGAGGTGGAGGGGCAGTGGTCGAGCTTGGTGGTGGTAGTGGAGGAGTGGAAAGTGAGGTGGATGTGGATGAAGGTACTGGTGGCTGGGGCACATTGTTAGGAGGAGTGGTGGAGTCTGGGGAGTGGCCAGAGGACTGCTTACTGGGAGTTGGGGGTAGGGGTGGAATGCCAGTGTCAGATGTGGAGTCCAAATTAAATGAAGTAGAGGATGAGGATGAGGATGAGGCAGAAGATGCCAGACGCTTTGGTATGTAAGAACGGCTTGTAGTGACTTGAAGGAATTTATCCACGAATGGCTTTGTATCTGAAAATTAAAACTATATTTACCATTTCTTACAAGAGCAAACAATAAAATAACATCCTCTAAATAAATTGTTTCATAATTTTTCAATCTCAGACAGAATCTCATACTTTATGCATGAATTTACAACTTAATTACCTAGAATACCAGATGGGGATTAAAGCAGAAACTCATCAAGTTAATATAAGTCTGTTGCACATAGATGTTGGTCAGCATTTTAGACAGATATGTAACACTAAGGCAGTGACAAGAATAAAAGATGACAAACTATTACAGAGACCTTAAGGTAGGTAAACATTTTGGCCTCACAATAGTCAGGACACTCTTCAGTGGCCAGTTTGGTGCTGTCCACTTTTTGACAGGTACTCTTCCACTGTTGCCACATCTCCACAGTTCAACAGCTCTATCTCCAACCTTGAATCCCCCCTCTCCTCTCTCTGTCTGTCTGTCTGTCTGCCTATCTATTAGTTACTTTTTCACACCTATCACAACATCAGCTACTAATGATCTCCTTGGTCTTCAGTAGCCACAAGACAAGTGATTATCATATCAAGAGGAAATTCAACAACTTACTTGACTGCAAAAACACATCAAGTTGCTCCACCATGCTGGCCTTCAACTCTGACACAGGGCGATCCTTCCTCACTAGAGCAAGACAATACTTGGCCAGGGCTTCTGGATCAGCATCACATCTGATGTAAAGGGAGTTTTTGAAATATTGTTTTTAGGATGAATGGCAGTAAGTTTTATATTTAAAGAAAAGAGCCATATCTAAATGTTCACTTCAATCATGGTTTCACTATAATATGATCACCCAATACAGGACCTCCTGAACTTACTTTGGCACAACACAATTCATTTCAGCCAAAACTACATACAAGAAGCATTCAGGAATGACAAGTATAAAAATCAAACAGTAACACCTACTGACATGGTATATTAACAACCACTCCCTAACCTACAGAAATGACCTACTTTAAAAACCAGTGTTACTACAAAAAAGCTGTGATTTTACAAGTGTTGTGACATGTAGATGAGCATTGTTGGATAATAATAAAATAACAGTATTTCCATCTAAGGGCTAGATTACATTTAAGCTAAGTTATGTTTTGGTTAATTCAATTCACTACTTCTATTTCTAAAATACCTTCATGTTGTTGGTAAAACATTACTAATAAATAAATAAATAAATAAATTGTCAGGAAATAACAAGTCAATCTTGAAATGAGTATGGTAGCATAATTCCTATAAAAACTGTGGTGTCCTATGCCAACAATGCCTAGTCTGCAGGCACACTCACAGCGGGGCCAGGTATCCGGTGAGCCACTGCTTCAGTAGGTCTGGACTCTCCACAATCATGGTGGGGGGCTACTGGGAATACTGTACGTCCACCACAACTTAAGCTGCTAGGCGTCCCGTCTGAAGGCAATAAATGTATGTTCAAGTGACAGGCGATCACTTTGGAGCGGGGCACAGCGGGGGGCGAGGGTGGCACTGTGGGCGGCACACAGGGCGGCCACGCGGCAGCACGGAGAGCCGCAGCACAATCTGTATGTTTATTACGACGCTTCTTCCTTGCATACGTCAGTTCAAGCAAGATTCACTGGTCAATTAGGCGTCGCGGTGGTTAGGAATGCTGGCTGGCTTGAGTTCTGCAGCTTGGGCAACAGAACAGGGATGAGTTGAGGCAGTGAGGTGGCGGGGCGGCGACAGATAGCGTAGTCTTGCTCTCCAGAATATCGGCTTTCTGTCTGTTTAGCTCCCTCCACAGTCCACTACTTCATGCTTAGTTCCCCGGCTTGGCCACGGGGATTACACTTTCACGGGGAAAGTCTACTAGCTGACGACAACAGATGACTGGTCACGTGATATAACAAATGCCGCTTGCCTTCCGTAGGTCGTGATGCTGAAGGGAGTTCGTGTCATTTCGGCTTCTTGTCTCCATTGATCTTGGCAGGCTGTGAAGGGAGCTTTTATCAGTTGTCTCTTTGATAATTATGGTGATTATTTAATACGAAAAAAATCCTCATGATAATTCGGCCAACCACCTCAACTCGGATAGTCTTCCCATCACCTCTGCTGACGAGTGGCGCCTAAAACCTGACCTTTTGAATCTTGAATACCATGTTAGCGCCCGCCAGGATAGACAATGTGTTATAAGTTCCAGTACGATCAGCAGCTGAAGAAGCATTAAGTGACAGCATATTTACCAGCTTGATTCCTGAAGATGCAAGTGGATGAGCAGCTTCTGTGGCTCCTCAGTGCACTCAGACTTGCACAAGGTAAGACATGCCGACGGTAAATACGGAAAAAGGCCTCGTCTTGTATTTTCTTCGTTTTCATACCATGTACTATTGTTTATCTAGCCACTACCCACTGTCACGTGTTGTCTTTCATTTAGTCACAGTGATAAACTAATGCCACTTATCGTCTACGTATCCCACGTTTCATTGTTTACCTGGCGGCCACCATGACTTATTTACTTTCCTTGGGTAAACAATCGCTAGTTCAGAGTCAAAACTGCAGCCATTTGTATAGTTTGTATGTCACCATCCATTAATTAAGCACACTAAGCCAACACCATATCCCTTTCTATGGAGACTAACCTAACCAAGCTGGGAGGCACCCCACCCTTATGGTAGAGGAACAAACTTGACCGTATCTTACCATGCACCTTAATATAAAGTAAAAAGAGTAAAGGTCCAGTATAACAACAGAACCGCATTTTTTATTGTTTCCTTTCAGACCTTTACAAAACCAATTATATACATATAATACAGTAATATAAAGTGACAGAAAAATATCACCAACCCTCCTGATGCTACAGTGATTCAGGATTCCTCCTGAGCCAGGCTTTTGTATCCATCTCCAAGCAGGACCTGAGGGAATGCAAGGGTTTTGAATTGGGTAAGACAAAGATTAGTATTTTCTGGGTAGTAAATGATCAGAATCACCAAAAATATGGCAAATACTTAACCAGAATTGTTTGAAATGAACCCTTAAAGCACATCTTGCAAACATAATAACACAAACAATGTATAAGAAATTCCACTTTTTTTCACAAAATTAATCACATCTGTGAGAAACAGATCACTACTGTGCTTTACATATTTCTAACCTAAATTAACCTTTATTTCTGTGCTTTACATAATCTACCTTATTTTAGGTGATTTTGATAATTTACTCCCCAGAAAATGCTTGTTTTTGCCCCAGTCCACCTGAAAACCCTGTATTCCTACAGATCTACAAGTTTGTTAGGGATAGAGCCTTGGTGGCATTTTTCCACCACTTCATGTTATTATATTAGTATATTGTGGGTTTAGTGAAGGTTTGGAAGAAAATAGTAAGATAAGGCTCTGGAGTTTTACTGAGCCATTACCATCAAAAGGAAAGCTGTCATTGTTGTACAAAAGAGATACAAGAGAGCATGTACTCTTTCAGACTGGAAACCATTAAATTAGCACACACAATAGACTGTTTCCCTCAAAGTGACCTCATGGCCATGGACTTAGAATCTGTGGGGCAGCACAAGACATCATGTCGCTGTAGCATACCATGCAACATCAAGCCAAACATGCCTCATATATGTTGTACACTGAGTATTATTCATTATAATATGTAAATAATTTAGTTGCTCCATGAAGCGCCCCTATTGATAGGACTATTTTTGTTGGCTTGTTTTATTGGGTACGGTGTGTACTTTGTAATTTCCAAGGTTTAACACTGATAAAGTACATTACCACAAATATTGCTACAGAGCTGATGTATTCTTGTTCTTACAGGTTCTGATGGAGTGAACAAAGATAAATTACTTCAGAATGTGAACAATTGTTTCCTGCGTGTCAAGAAGGACAGGAAAGCCACCAATGTTCCAGCAAATCAAACATCAGAGGAAATTCAACACTTCCAAGTGAAGGCTTCTTTGCTATTACTGTTATGCTTGCCAAAAATCCGAGAGCTCTCAGGTGTTGAGAATTGCGAGGATTTTCAGTCATTGTTTTCATCTTTGCCAGAATTATCAGATTCTGTTTTCTTCACTTGGTTCGCACCCAAAAGATTTATTTTGTTCTTTCCCCACTTCTGTCTTGGCTCCCACCCCATGTCCTTCAATCGTTAATGAAGGAATATTTTCAGTATACACATGAAGTTACCCCTGTAACTCTGGCTATCTCAGTAGAACTTTTAAAGTCATTGCTTTTCAGTCAGCAGTATAGTCATGCACATCAGAGTGGTTCACACAATAATACTGAATGTCTCCAGCTGTTAGTGAAATTCTTTTCCTCAAAAAGTGTATCAAGTAAAACTCCATCCTTGATTAAGTTTAGTGGTTATTATTTTCTATACATGTTTGAGTGCTTATACCTACTCTTAGCTGCTTATGTGGGTTATGAAATTAGGGACCCAAACACATTTTCATGTGTAGAAACTTGGACCAAGTTGTGGAAAACAAGTAACAGATCAGCTGAAAACATTTCCCTCCCATATACCAAAGAAGCTCTAATGTCAGTGCTAACGCTATGCCAGAACAACAGCAGAGAAGTAACTGTCACCTTGTGGATGGAATGGAGTGAACAAAAGCTGCCACAAAGTGCCACATTCTGTTCAACACCAGCATGTCAGCTTGGAAAAGCACAAGCTAAGAGTATTCAAATGGTTACTTGTAATATTGCCTTTCTTATACTAAGACTACTAAAAACTCATTCACAATTAGAAGAGGACTTGGCTGTTAGTGAATACCATGAACTGCTACAATTCCTTCAGCAAACAGCAATGGATCCTGATTATGATCCTGACAAAGACTTAACCCTTGAACAACTTATAGAGGAAATAGGAGCCAAAGATGATAGACAAGAGAAACTCCTTGGCATCCTTGTCCAGAGAGAAGATGTTATTGCTAACAGTGATGCCACCAGATGTTTGAAGGAACATGCTGCTGTACTTGATGACCAAATGAAGGTGGAACTTTTACTGAATTCCATTAAATGGGTAAAAACAAGCAAGCCACACATCTCAGAGTCCATAAATGTAAGTTTGAATTTTCTGAATGATTGATAGTTTTTGTTAAGGAACTATTAGTGTTGCAGTAATGAATTAAGTTTGTATTTATTTATTTACCTTATTTTTGTTTTTTAAGGAAGATAATGCACTCATTCACTAGACAGTCACAAATATTCCCAGATGGTGCTGGATTTGGCTGCAGACCTCAACCCAGACCAGTTAAATCCCATTATTGAAGACAGCTTGTCTGCAGGTCTTGATGACACCTTGAAAACTCCTTCATTTAAAACGCAGTTAACATCTGTTTTCAACCAGCTGGCTGATGAAAATACTACTGAGGTAATTATATATATATATATATATATATATATATATATATATATATATATATTGGAGACTCAATACGCAAACTTAATTCGGTCCAAATGGCTGTGTATCAAAAAGTTTGACTACTGATATCTATGAATCAGGACATTCATTCTAATCTTAGTAAAACATAAAGTTTACAAAAATTTCAATGTAAATATTTATTATATCAGATATTTTTTTTCATTTCTTCCACTGCCACAGGTTGTTTAAGTTTCTTATTCACACATGAGTTTCTGAATCTATAAAATTTACAAATAAGAAGAAAAATATGAAAATGTGTCCAGTACTGAAGTAGTTAATGGCCTCCTTGTTCTTCAGTATGGTGGCTACTGTAGATTTTCCCTTACAATACTCAACTGCAATATCAGTGATTTTTGCTCCTTTCTCAGATTTATCAATACTAATTTCCTTTTTCCGTTCAATGGTCATCACTATATTCCTTTTAGGCTTAATTTCATCACTAATGAACCTCTTTGGTGCCATTGTAGGTTTCTAGATGAAAAACAGACAATGCAAGAGAATGTTATTTTCATGACCATGGCGGGCTGTGGTGGTGGGGAGGGAGCCTTTGTTTACAACCATATGGGCAGACATTTGAGTACCAGATTTTTTTTTAGTACCAAATTGAACTTTTGCATTCGAGTATCAATAGATTTTACTTCCAAGGCATTGGAATATGGAGTCTTCACTGTATATGTATGTATTGTATATACATTAGTCTATATTTTATAATATTTTTCATTGTCTTCACTTTATTTTCACATTATATTGGCTTACTTTTATTACTCTATGAGTTTTTGTATTGGTTCCTCTCCTTATCTGTTTAATATGTATCTTGTTTGATTGTCTTTAGCCTCTCTTTCTCTCTCCATTAGAATGTTGCTTCTCTTGCTATTCTTGCTCTTCCTATTCTTTCTCTATTTTCCTGCTAACTGCATGCCTCCTCTCCTGTCCTGTACAAGACTTTCTTCTTCCTCTCACCTTTATTCTGCCCAACTCTCTAATGGTAGAGTTAACCAGTACTCCCAATCATTCATTCCTTGCTCTGGTAAACTCTGGTACTCTGGTAAACTCCCTACCTACTTCCATATTTTCAACTTCCTATGATTTGACTTTATTCAAGAAAGATGTTTGAAGACTTACTCTGACTTACAGCTAACCCTTTGGACCTTTAAGGGGACTGGGAAATTAGTGGGTTTTTTTATTTAAATTTTTGTTACCCTTGGCCAGCTTCCCCCTCTTACATAAAAAAGCAACAGTAGGGAACAGTCAGTATGCTATTGGGGTATAGTGTGGATGGAGACTTGAGGGAACGAGGTATCAGAGCTGTACGAAAGGTAGTTATTCTCTTCACTCTTAAATGAGATTATGGTAATGGCCCTGACCTGATAAACAGTCTGTCTTTCAGTCTTCAGGAAGGCACGTGTGGCTGTGCCTTCAGTCAGGGCAAAATGTGGTGCAGGAGGCAGTGAAGCTGGCTATCACCATGACTGGCCTAGTGCCAGTCATGGCTCAAACTCTGGCAGATGTTCCACAAGTGTGTCAGGCCAAGCTACCCTCAGGTAAGTTGCAGTCCTGCCCTTGAAAAAGAGGGATGCATGGAGTATTATATTATGATCTTAAGATGTATTATCTCTTGATCTACAATATATATATATGTTTATAAAATTAACAAATGAACAATTTCACCATATTAATAATTGAAAGCTAGTAGAGTTGATTCAATTTTCTGTTTCAGATTTTTGTATATACATTTATTCTAAAGGGACTTGAAAGTAGATTATGATCAAATAAATCATATTTTGTTTTATAAGTGTCATTTCTATGCAGGTAACTCTCTTTTGGCATCCACACTGGAAGAGTGGCAAAGCTCTGAGTTGTGTGACAGAGAAGAGCAAGCATTTATTGGCTTAGTAAAACAATTGCTTAGTGTGAGAAGACTCTTAGACAAAGAAGAAGTCCTGCAGTTAATGGTGAAACCTTTCATGGTGGTAGAGTGCAGTACAAATCTTGAGAAACTGATTTTGCCTCTTGAATTACTGAAGGTACTGTATCTGTTTATCATGTGACATTGTATTATTGTATGAATACTTTTAACTGTTCCAAAACTCATGCACTTACAATAATGTAATTTTTTTCATGGTGGCAGGAGATTATGGAACTTGATGGTGGTGTGGTGGTGAGGCCTGGACCAGAGGTGGTGAGTGTGATGGCTTCACTCCTGCATGTGATGGATGCCACTTTGTGCTTAGAGGGTCAGGGGACTAGTACATGTCTTACTGCCAGGTGCCTGGCCTCCACAATCCTACTTGGGATTACCAGTGACATCATCAACAATCAGGAAAAATTTGAAAAAGGTAAGAAATATGTATATAAAGAAATGCTTGTGTTAATGTATATTTTAGGAAGTACATACAAAATTTTCTTTGTTATTTTTTTTCAGAAATCACTTTACTCAAACAAATAGTATGTCAGTGCCACCTACATCCATGGAGTATTATACACATCTCACAAGTGGTGAGTGCTGAGCTCAGCAAAGAGTGCAGTGCTGACTTGGTGCTGCAGGCACTAGTGAATGCATCCCAGGGTGATTTGCAGGAGCCAGTGCTGGGTGGCTCACCAGATTGTGCTTTACTTCCAAAAATGTCAAAGTCAAAATGGATTATTACTCTCCTCCAGGTATTTACTTCAGTTTTTGTCAAATTGAAATACATTCAATAAGTTTTTCAAATATGAAACATGGTTAAGTGGTTCCTCATCCAAATGGTCAAAATATATCATATCTATAAATAAGATTGTTCTTCTAATAATATATGTAATCAGAAATTTATGTAATGTATCCTTTATTTCTGGCTTTGCAGCTTCTTCCACACTGCAGTGAATGTGAATGGACATCAGCATTCTTTGCAACTGAACATGTATTAGGATATGAAAATAGTGTGAGTTACATCATAATCCAGTTTTAACATAAATTATCCATTGTATTTATGTTTATCCTTTTAATATTAACAGTGAAATATTGTTTTCAATGAGTTTTCCTCTACAGCATTCAAAATATAAGCTATCTGTACACTAGATTCCCCTGCCTCTTAAATCTAGGCTAGCTGATTACAAGACATTTTACATGTGTTTATTCACAAGTGTTCCCTCATGTCATGGTAGACTAACTAAATGAAAAAAAAAGTCCTAGGTTGTTCTTTATTTCTGACACATCAATTTTTGGTATGCTATTTCACATATCACTCCACACAAATGCATTTATTTTTTATTGTTATTATCAAGCTTTATATTTATTGTTATTATTATTATTATTATTATTATTATTATTATTATTATTATTATTATTATTATTATCATTACTATTATTATTACTATTATTGTTATTATTATTATTATTATTATTACTATTATTATTATTTCATTTATTTAATTTTTATTCATTTATTCATTCATTTATATATTTATTTATTTGTTTGTTTTTTCTTATGAAATGCTTTCCTAACAGGTGTTTCCAGTACTTGAAGTATTTCAGGAGGTCTTACACTTGATGTGTGAGTCGCTTGCCCTCTCATCACCTCACCATCAGGAGCAACACAGCCTTCCTCCGCCTGTGTCCCTCCAGCACTGCTTCACTTTTTTTACTTCTGCTTCCATGGTGAGAAGTTTTAGATTATTATGCATCATAAATAATTATTTATATCAGAATGAGGTGAGCGTCACCTAATATTTTTATTTTTATTATTTATTTGTTAATTGAGCTTATTTTTATTGATTGATTTATCATTATTTATTTCATTACTACTTCAGTTCATCATCTTTGGTTGTGTGTGGTACAGATTTCATACAGCAAAACTTCTGGTCAACAAACTCCACACACCAACTGGAGGAACAGATTATTGACTTTTCTCTCTTCTAGAATTACACACAAGTACTGTTTTGACCTCAAGATCACATCTTAATAAATCAGTGGAATACTGCATGAAAAGATACCAACCAGCCTAAATTGTCTTCCTCTGGCTAAGGATTTGAAGCCCAGACTTCCTAGTTGTGAGATAATTGCTCTAAACAAACTATTTTTCATTTTGATAAGTATACATATTCATATTATATGAGGCCATGAGTGGAATAAGGTCTTGAGCACCACTTTTTAGAAACTGCAAAAAACTCGTTAAAGTTTGTTGATCTTGAAAATGCAATCTCTTTTCAACCAATAAAGACATCCTGATGATTTTTTTTTAAATGTAGCTGAAAATATGTGTCTTTCTTAGACTAACTCAATATGTAATAATGTGAATAATCCACAAAAAAAACAATGAAAATATTGTGAGGGAGGGCTGGCAGGACTTCCTATGCGAGGGTAAACAAACCAATTGATGCTCATTGACTGAATCTTACATACATCTGTAGAGCTTTCATTGCCTGCCTGACACTTGATTGGATGTGTCAAATGCTGTGATTGGCCAGCACCTCAGCACCTGGTGGCCTGGCTCTTGGGAGCTTCTTGCCACTAAACTGGACTCACATACATTAGACAACAGAGGCATGTTTTTGCATAAATACACAGGAAATATCAGTCTTAATGCTAGTGGAATACAATCTCCTCATGTTGATTTCAAAGATTCAGGACATGGTGAAGACTGTGCTAAGCCATGACTTTCTGAATGGATTATTTAGAGAGAAATGGACCTAATGATCACTAAGTGCTCTTCAAGCCTTTATTGTGGACAGATTTTCACCCTTGTTGAGGTGATTTTTCCACATAATTAATTTTTGTACAATTAGAAGTGGGACTGGGGAATATGCTACTGTACATAACAAAAATATGGCCACTGTGGCAGACAAGACGTTATTCCACTCAACATCTCATACATTAGATTGTTACATAATAAATTAAAAGTTATGCCTTGATTATGTACATTTTCTGCACTTATAAGGTGTCGTTTAGCATATTTGTTTAATGCTATCATTAT
Organism: Callinectes sapidus; assembly: GCA_020233015.1. Taxonomy (NCBI): domain Eukaryota; kingdom Metazoa; phylum Arthropoda; class Malacostraca; order Decapoda; family Portunidae; genus Callinectes; species Callinectes sapidus. Next base: position 13,168,381 of record CM035206.1, on the reverse strand, counting down.
TTTTCAGATATACCTAAACAAAAAATTTGAAGAACAGAATTGCAGGGAGAGATTTTTAAATCTTGCAGACATTTTTCAATGGTGGTGCTGTACTGTGCCTTCCCTTTGCTGTAACCCAGAGATGCCCTCCATATTCTTAGCTCGCCTATGTGGAGCATTGGAGGACATCATTGTCAGTAGCAAATTGAACACAGAGACAGGCAGCATTTGTGGTGCCACAAGTGCAGATGTAAGTGTGAGAAAAAAGAAATCAAAGCCAAAGATTAAGGAAATTATTAAAATAAATGAGGAAAAAGGAAAGCAAAATGAAGAAACTTATATTTGTAACAAACCAAGTGGGTCATTAAATGCCTTAGGAGTGGACATTCAGAAAAAAATTGAGGAAATTTCCTTTTTCATGATTGAATATGTTCCATTTAGTAATTTACTTGCCTCTGCTGCAAGTAAATTTAAAAAGTTGTATGATGGCTAGAGATTGTGTCATTATTTTTGTTCAATTAGGTACTTACAAAGTAAATAAAATTATTTTGTTTTTTGTGGTGCTTCAGGATTGACTCTTACTAACCATGCTACACAGTCAGTTACACAGAAACCAGTCTCTTTCCGTCAGGAATTGCAAGATTACTTCTTTTTTTATTTAAGTACTTAAACAATGTGGGCTTTTTATGGGAATTTAGGGGATAAAGGAGACTTCCTAATGGAGACCTCCTATCTGAAAGCCCACCCATTTGGGAATCGTTACCCCAAGTGGATGCCCATTCTCCACTCAGACCATGGCCAGGATTTGAACCCTTGTACTCAGGGATCCCAAGGCCCCAAAAGCACAAGTGGTTCCACTGTACCATGGCAGCCCCTAAAAGATCACTTGACTCTGTGTCCTGGAAAATGTACAGGTGGTAAGGCAGTAAATAGCAGCATTGGATTACAGCACAAAATCCTCTAGAACACTTGGTGAATGCAATCACAGATACACGCGTACATAGGCAGTCTCCTCCCCCAAAAATGGTAGTGAAGGTAAGGCATACAGCTTTTACATTCACACTGTTATCTTAGCCTGTCAGACTCCAAAAGAGAAGAGAAAATGGTCCTGAATTTACCTTATAGGGACCAGCCTCAGCTTGAATAGTTTAGTTAGGAACATCCTTGCAGGACACAATGAATGCAACATAGGAAGTAGGGCAGTGGATGTCCATGGTACATCATACAGATGAAGATGAGGTGCTGGAAATGGTGCTAATCAACCTTATTCAGGCTAGTCTAGTGGCATTAGCAGCAGCAGCAGCAGCAGCATTAGGTTGAGTGCTGAAGAGCAGAAGCATATCTAGTTCTAAGCACACCTAGTCACCTTGGTGTGACAAGATGTGTGGAAAGTGTCAACACCATTCTGCCATCCCCCTGGCTGGCCACTTGATGTCTGCTTGTTTGGCTGACACCTGCCATCCCCTTCCCTCAACCCACTCAAGACAATGCCCTTTACGCAAATAAGAACATCCCTCACATTTCACTACCATCCTCACACCACTGGTTATTACCTAAAGCAGGGAAGAGTAGGCACAATACCCTCCTTGACCTGGTTATAGGTTAGAGGTCCCTTTTGAAGTTCATCTATTTTTTTAGTTATGTTGACAGTTCATTAAATAACAGGAACTTATAAACTTCATAGTGCTTTGGTAGATTAACTTTAATTCTGGCTTGATTTAGTAGTTTACTTGTTCCCACTTTTATTTGTTTATCCATTTATATTTTATTTTAAATTAAAATTTTGGGAGCAGGTGGAATTTTTATGGCACACCATCAACACCAAATCTATTCTCACAGGCAGTACTAGATAGATAGCAACAAAGTAATAATAAACATTTACAACATAGACCATATATTTTAATATCATTAACTGATAGAATGAGAACCTGTTTGAGATCAGTGTCTGCTGGGTGGCTGTAGCTTCTTCACCCTTCGATGGTAGATGTGTTCACTACCCCACCTTGGGAAGAACTTTCAATACGTGCTCTATGAGCCTCCATCTCCTCCTTTTGCTCTCGCTTGAAGAATCCATTCTGAATAAATGAAATGTATAGATGTATATTGTATATTTTTTTAGGGATGTATGCATAAGTTTACTTATTGTTGTATACAGAATACACCTGTTTACTGGTGAATAAATACTGTATCATGCTGCACTGTTAATGCATATAGATTTTTCTACCAAATAGAGATGTATTTCTGAGTCCAGATAAATGTAATGCATAAATAAGTAACTTGCTCTCTATAGTTAGCTCACCTTGTACATCACATAACCCACAAGTCCAAGGAGTAGAAGACTCCCTAGCAATGCCAGCAGGATCACCCACCAAGGGACACCCTTTCTTAGTAGAGTGTCAGGTTGGATGTATGTCACTATTTCTCCTCTTATTGTCCTTAGGTGCAAGAAATAAAGATGCATTTCAGTGCATTAATTAGTCAACTGCTCAAACATTCTGTTTCTCCATATATACAACTACAGTATTCATTCATCCGTTCTTGCTGTTTTTCGTGACATACAAGTATATTGACTACCATGGCATTATTCACCCAACTGAGGTTTACTACATTTTCATTATAAACAAAGCATAACATTCCTCTCTTACCTGTTGCCAATATGTATCATTTGAGACTTGAGTGAGTGAATGTTGGCAGATGCCGTGCTACCAAAAATTGTTCCATCCTTGACTGAAATATGTTTGGCTGTGGAGAGAAAAGAAATTACTGTGAAGACATGAAAAATAATCTAAATAAGTAGTTGTTTATCTGAAAAAGATAATGCATGGATTCTTCCCACAATTTTGACAGATTATATGATAATTGAGAACTACAATATATAGAAAAATGTGCATCTCATGAAATGTATCAGCACTGAGGTCAAAACAGTAAAACACTAAACTTGCCCAAGACACTGAGATCAACATCCAGTTCTATTGAAACTTTTGCTGACTGTGTGTCCAAAACCCAGTCATGTATGGGGCAGAAGAGTCTTGCACACTTGATCAGAGTAGAGGAACAGTTGAAGTAATCCACACCTGCATCTGATTCCATCTCACTACTTGCACCACTAGTAATGAAGAAGACAACTGTTTGTATAAAACAAATAAATCAAATACATATAGGGACATAAATCACTAAAAATATCAATGCAGAAATATGAGGAGTGCTCAATAAGTTCTTGGTCTTACACAGGAAGGACAGAGGGAGTCCACTGTAGCTGGAACACATCTGTGTGTTCCAAAAAGTAGTGCACAGACTGGCATCCTCCCAGTGTTTTGTATTTGCTGCAATGATGACTGTGAGTGCTGACAGCATCTTCCATCAAAATAAGTAAAGTGGATTGTGATAACGTTTTCTATGATTAAGCAGAACTGAGAATTGTGTGAGAATGACCCACAAAGTGGTGTCCATTAAATACAGTCAGTCAACATGAAAACTGGACACAGTGGAGAGCAAGGTCATGGATAGTTGCTAAAAATTAGCCCAATACATTGCTTCTTAACTCAAGATCAGTAATAGATCCATTGGTACTGTTTTGCACAATCTTCTCAAGCTTTCCAAGGTGTCTGCCTGACAGGTCTCAAGAATGGTAATGCCCAATCAGATAAAATCAGAACTCAGGATGAATTGTGGGTTCCTCATTTCTATCTTGAAATCTCTCGCAATGGAAGCATCCCTCTCCTCCATAAATATTTAGGGTCACAAAGTCATCCTGGAAGGTCATGGTTGCACAACTGATGGATCATACTATGGTGATCTACTGGGGAAGCATCTGGAGGCTCTGCTTGAGGAACATCAAGGGAGAGTGACCTGAGGTTTCTCTAATTTGAGTGCTCTGCACAAGAGCATAGTGGTCACATACACAGTGATTTCCCGATAGCTGTCCCAACTCCCTTATTCCCCAAATCTGACACCTTCTGACCTTCATCTCTTCCCACATGAAGAAACAGCTGTGTCTCTTCCACTGGTGGTGAGGACATCAAGAGAAGATCATGAAGGTTTTGGAGGGATTCTACGCAGAATTTTTCAAGGATATTTTTCAGCTGAAGACAAGATTGGAGAAATGCATCATGGTCAAAAGTGATTATACTTTGGAAAAATAAATTAATGAATCTGTACTCTATTTTTGCTCCTGGGTTGGAGCAGGAACTCATTGAACATCCCTCTTATATCAAAAGTACTTTAAAAACTTCCTTTATATTCACATTCTAAATAGCTACTCACTGAATATCACCATTTCCAGTGGTCATAGCTACACCATCTCCATAATGCATACTGCTACTGCGACTAGTCCTTTTTATCCCTTCCAATTGACAGTGAAATGTGAAGGGCTCTGAGTACTTTTCCTGAAAGTAAAACATACAAATAGATATATAGAAGCTGAGAATGTATGCAACTGTTTGGTTTATTAAAAAATCTTTAAAAAAATCCATATTCTACGATCACTAAATTACCTCGATAGCATCTCGTCTTCACTGGATGAAAAGTCTTCCATGGGTAAGATTTTGTGATAAGATAAAAATAAGAATTTATATTACTTTACTTGATTCTATAGTGGAAGAGAAAACAAAAAAATGGCCCTTACCTTCCATCCATACACCTTTACAAAATTCAAGCCATATGTGAAGTTGACAGGAATATGGATGGTAAGATCTATAAGTTGGAGAGGTGTTGGTCCCTTCTTGATCAGCTGCATTCAGAAGAAACAAGTTGCATGAAATTTAAATTTCTATGTATGTATTCTTTTTGCTTTAGCAAAGCAAATACCATAGATGGCAATATATTCTATGTTTTTTACCATTTCAAGGCTCATCCTATCATCCATTTGAAAACATATGCTGTGAATAATCCTATGTAGAGTTACAATTATTTCTATTAAATGTTATGAAAGCCACTCATATAAAATGTGTTCAGGTTTCATACCCTCTTTGTGTTCATTGCATTTTCATATAGTATATACATATTGACTGATTCTTAATTGTCATTACTGTAGTGCAATGTCCTAACTTGGGAAAGGACTCATATGGAGGCGGAAATATTTATCTGTAGATTGGGTAAATCTTTAGCCATGATGAGAGTTCTTCACCAGCCATTGAATTCTTTAATGATTATTACACAAGGAGTGTCTTAAATGTCAGCATAATAAATATCAGGTGCCAAAACCTCTTTGGGATGTTTGTACTCACTGCAGTAGTACAGAGCCAGTTTCTGCATTGCTTTACTTTCATATCAACCTCCCCATTATTTTTCTTACTGTGCACTATTCACATTCACAAAATCATTAGAAATCCAGTTTTTAGTTACTACATGTACAAGAAAATAGTCAGTAGTCTCCTCTCATCATTGATCTACTGTAAAAAACAAACTGAGGGTACAATATAATATAGTATGTACTTAAGCTCTGTGATATTTAGTCTAACAAAGGAATTCTCAAGACAAATTATAAAAGCACATACTCACAATGTATGTATGATTGAACTTTACATTCTTTGTTACAATACTCTTCTTGTCATGACTGAGTCTATATGGTGCCTGTTCCTCTTGAGAGGCTCTGAAACAAATATTGTTATGCAAATGACAGATAAGGTCAAAGGCAGCAGATACCTGTGTATGTACAACATTTATATTGTGCTTCTATATTTTTCATTTTAACTATTCTTCTAAATCAACAAATAAACAACAAAATAAGATTATCTATAAACAAATGAGTAAGTCCATGAAAATATATGACAAAATGGAAAATTAAGTATTATAACAACAATCCCAATTTGCAAGTCTTAGACAAAACTTGATATGCATATCATGATGCAATGGTTTGCACATACTGAAAAAGAATGACTAATAAAAAAAATATATGGAATGCCTTTATTTGTGAGGAGAAAGTAAATCAAAACATATGGCAAGAAATCAATATATTCTTACCCATGTAGCTCCAAGTATGCTTCAGTTGCTAGCTTGAGTTTCATATGTATGAAGTTGTCATCAGGTTCCACTTCCTCTCCTTCTCCAGAAACCTTTATATGCAGCTCTAACTGACTGGTATTCCCCATTGGTTGACTTTCATTCACCTTCACGCCCACTTCCAGAACATCAGGCTGCACAATAATGCCATTATTACATTATAAGCTTTCAACGCAGACTCATAATTTTATCATCATAACTAACAGCACCAACCTTTCCCTATCATAACACAAGTAAATAAAATGATATTACAGATGGACATTAATACATGAAAAGTATTCATTGTTACAGAATACTGTCTCTCACAAATCATAGATAAAATCATGTAAATCTTAAAAAAACAGCTTACCTCAAAGCCACAAGGAAAGGACACTCAAAGAAGATCAAGAAGAGTCAGTGTTTAAAGGACATTAAAAAGTACAGTTTTCCACATAAAACTGTGGATATTTATAACAGATTAAAGGAAGAGGTTATTACAGCAATCAACATACATAAATTGAAGGAAATATTAGATACATAGAGGTATGGAGACTGAACACTATGAGCCCTGCTTGAACCCTGTATGATATAACTACATAAATACAACTAGGTAAATACAAGAATGCCACAACCAAGATAAGGAAAACCTCATTCATTAAATCACTCATAGCACACTAAGCATTTTGTTGAAGGCCTTACTGAGCTGTTGTTCTTGATAGGGTTGGAGAGCAGACACTGTAGCAAGACTTTGGTGTCAATGATATCAATATTACAGTCGTGTGAAACAGGTGGAATTAGCACAAAATATCGGTCTGCAATCACAGTCATGCGAGGGACATATGCAGCCTCTCCACTGTTAGATACTGTTACACGCAGTTTGTTCCTCTTTCCTAAGACCACTGCATCCTGAACCCTGGAACAGAAAGAAAGAAAGGAAAAAATCCAATGATATGAGCTTAGTCTAATGCAAGTTACTAGATAGGATGGAATCAAAAGCTTTTCATCTTATCAACTTCTCTCTTCTAACTGACTGTCTTCAGCCTCTCTCTTTGCCGGAATGTTACATCTATTGCTATCTTCCATCACTATTTTCATGCTAACTGCTCTATTGATCTTGCTAGTTGCATGCCTCCCCTCCTCTTGTGGCTTTGCCACACAAGACTTTCTCCTTCCTCTCACCCCTTTGCTGTCCAACTCTCTAATGCAAGATTTAACCAGTTTTCACAATCATTCATTCCTGTTGCTGGTAAATTCTGTAACTCCCTACCTTTCTCTGAATTTCCAACTTCCTATGATTTGACTATTTAAGACTATTCAAGACATTTGTCCCTGACTTTCAGCTAACTATTGACCTTCCAGGGGACTAGCAATTAGAGGGCTTTTTATTTTCACTATTTCTGCTGCCAGCTTCCCCCTCTTACATAAAAAAAAGTTAAATGACCAAGATTAAGATGTGTGCCTTCCTGCACTCTTCCACTAACATATCCAGGTTGTATGTTGATATAGTGTAATGATTTAGATGCACAGAGATGAGTTTATGAGCACTACAAAAGTGTACATCTCCCCTCTCGTTTCCTGCCTACCATTCATTCAACCCACCAATCGTCTTTTTAACCCCTTCAGTACTGGGATGCATTTCCATATTTATTTTGCTTAATATTTCTCAATTTTAAACAGCTTCAGAAACCGATATGGGGATTAGAATAGTACAAACTCTAGCCATTAATCTTCTGACCTCCATAGACCCTTCCTAATGTCAATAAAATTATCTAATCACACCCAAAACACATGGTAAAAATGTGTCCCAGTACTGAAGGGGTTAAACTTAAATCAGTGACTCAGACTCCCACCCTTACAGCCACACTGGTCCTTACCATACTTGCACCCAACAATCATTCTACTTGCAAGTATATCTACAAAACAGTACAAATACAATGTACAATAAGAATCTGCTATATGAGCAATTGATTCCAAGTTTCAAGTCCATATCATAAACAACAAAACTAATTGTGATTTTCACTTACATGAGACACATCATTCACTTATTGCTAAACCTCGCACACAAAATAGCAAAATTAAACATCAATCAGTTTCAGAGAGTAAACTCACTCATTGATAAATTCAGCTGTTGTTTTCAAATTCACTCTGCAGATCTTGTCATTACAGTCCTTGACAATGGCTACATTAGCCAAAGTATAGTTGTGTGCTGCTGGATCAGTCACTGGTCTCTCTGAATATCAATTTTGTATTAGTTTATCTTCCTTGAAAAGCTATTATACTATACCAGTTATAAATCCAGATTTGATAATTATCAGTACAGTGATAGAGCTGCCAAGGATGTCCCAGATTCATTAAGGAATTAGTGATTATATAGACTTGATTGATAAGACATCAGAGAGAGAGAGAGAGAGAGAGAGAGAGAGAGACTTATACGAAAGTATTATAACTTTAATTGTACACATAGAACTTATAGTGATAAAAACAATTTAGTATAATACAACAGTACTACAATAACTTTATCAGAATGTTTCATTTTATGAAATTGTTCTTTCAACATACTAGTTAATTCTAATGTAGGGTCCTCCACAAGTCCATACTCCAGTCTCAAGCTTATAGGGAGGTCTGGATTGATCTTGTCCTCCTGTGAAATGCAATCCATCAGGACAGTGACCCACTTTCTCCCTACTTCATCAAATTTTGTGAATATTCAGACATACTCAAGCTGAAGATATTAAGCTGAAAGTTCTAATATCTCCTATTGGAAGGATACTTGGAGGGTGGTAAGAGAAGGTAAAGGAACACACATGAGGAGGTGGTATTGCAGTAAGACCAAGTGATCTAACAACAATCCAGAAAGCAGCATTAGAATAAGAAGTAAAAGGTCTTCTGTCATGGCAATACCCATTGGGAGAGATACCCCTAAGGAACAAAGCACCAGAGAGAAATATAGATGAATAAATAAATATATAGATAGATAGATAAGAAGATAGATATACAAGTAGATAGACAGGCTGAGAGACTGACTCACTTAAAAACACTCTTTTAACAAGGCACAAGGTGAAAAAATTTAGTAAATGGCAGTAACTTGTATTGCATTCATTGTAGTAATTATTGGAAACTTGACATAGGTAACTGACCTTTACAATTACTTGGTGGTCCCTGCACTTGATTCCATCAATGACCAATTGCTCCACAAAGGAATCGGTGTTGAGTTGGCTATCAAATACAGCACGGAACATTGCGTTGCCATAGTCCAGGATAAATTTTGCTTTCACAGCTGAGTAGAAAGACATTTTCATATACATACAATACACATCATCAAATTTACCTCCACATTTTGGAGCAGCATATGATATTCTTTTGCAATATGCATTGTAATTCAATAGATATTTCCATTTCAAGATATTTATAGAAAATTACAAGAAATATTCCCCATCTGATACAATACTGTACTTCTATAGCATTTCATGAACTGGGTCAAGACTTCATATATGTGGTGAACCTCATAGAAATAACAAAATTCAAATAGTATATTAAAATTTCACTTGATACATCATAATTCATCATTCTTCTTTGATAAATGCACAACCCCTCAAAAAACTTACACAGATTTGGGGGAACAGCAGAACCTTCATAGTAAAGGCAAGTCTGGACATTAATGGTTGCTTTCTCCTCCCATTTAACACTGGATGGACTAGGAATGACTTTACCAAATAATCTTACCACTGGTCGACTTCTGACTACCACTGCATGCCCAGAAAGGAAGCTTCCAATAGCCAAGTCTGCAATGAGATATTAAGTAATCAGAAAACAAAATATCTAACATATCTATTTGCATCACATTTAAATCATCAAGCTAATAAATTATGGTTAAAATCTCAATGTCCTTTGTGGTGTCTCAATAACACATGGTTTCATTGGTGTTAGTGGTAGAAAGTAACTTATGAGACTGAAAATATTTTCATCCAATTTCAAATAAAAAAGTTACGCTACATAATATGTAATAATATACAAGTACACAAGAGACTTCACTTACCTGAGTAATGATTATTGTCTATGTCAACACCACGTGACACTGACAGACCAAAGCCTTTGAGAACAGTGGGAGCGAAGTCTTCTGGAGAGAGACGTTGTGACCAGTGGTACCTCAAGCCACTCTGTGACCCCAGGAAAATGTACACTGCCCCATCACCTTCCCATGGAGCTCCTACCACAATATCTGGAGAAAGCAGAGTGCTTCAGAACCTAAGCTATCTGGCAAGAGAGGATTAAGTACTGAATGTAATAAAAAAGAACAAAATATAGAACCAGATTGGATTATGATAGATGAAAAGAGAATGGGAAGAAGCAAAAAATAAATAAAAATGAATAATATCTAGACAAAAATTCACGAAGTGTAAGTGACAGACTAGCATCAGTGTCATGTACACTTTCATACCACTTGCCAGTAAGCTCTCTCTCTCTCTCTCTCTCTCTCTCTCTCTCTCTCTCTCTCTCTCTCTCTCTCTCAACAATGAAGTCAATTTTTTGAGGGATAAAACTAACACCATGTACTGTGAAATAGCCAATATATCTGCTAAATAAAAAGGAAATTTCAGGAACTCTATATCTGTAAATATCTATCAGCAAGAGACATAGCAAGATAGAATAGGATGACAAGGAATCTCTTTCAACCTTATACCCTTTTAGCCTAAAGAATTTTTTTGTGATTTTGTTGCATAGTAAAGGAGATGTAACTCTGAACATAAAGAGCAATACATGTACCTCATTCAAAACTTTTGATTTGACTGTACATACTTGACTCACCTTCAAATTGATCTGCATTAAGGTCACCAGGAGAAGCAAGTGATGTGCCAAATCTTGCAAGTTCAACTTCATGGCCATAATGAGACCTAGGAAGAGCATAGTCTCCCTGGGAAAAGAAATTGCAAAGCATGAACTTCCAATATGAGAGATTGTTTCATTATTGAAAATCAAATTAGGCTCTTCATTCTCGAGAAAGTACATGCATATATGTAATTTTAATATCAAATACAATTTTCAAATATTGATGAAAAAAAGAAAACATGAAATTGATAAAGCTACAATGGACATTCTTCACACTTAAGGTACATCTCTCATCTTAGCTACAGTCACACACAATTCTTCATCTTATCACTCCTTTTGAAGTAATTTTGCTAAATTTAAGGTAGTATTTTCAATAAAAATATACAAAGCCTGAATACATGTAAATCAAGATTCCACTGAACACTTAAAATCAAACAAACAAATGTCAGTTACCACTATCAAATACACCAATGTTTATGATATTTACCATTTGAATTAAACAACTGATATGCTCTGAGATCAGTACTGAATTACATTCATCTGCAGCCTTTATTTTGTTGATTGCTATTTTTTCTGTTCTAGGTAAGATTCTTATTTAATAGTCTCACTTTATATAATGTACAAAAGCTAGCCAGAGACAAACCTCTGTGCTTAGAAATGACTGGATTCTGCCTCTGTCTGGATTTTTCAAGTTGATGCCTGAGTACATAGGTGAGCCAACAACCAGGTCATCCAGCCCATCCCCATTAACATCTGCTGCTGCCAGTGCTGCTCCAAAGTATTCCCCAATCTGCTCACCTTTCAAGATTCTCTTCATCACAAATTGTTTTTCATTATTAGAAGGAAACTCAAAAATTATCACCTGGAAATACAAAGTGTGGATATAAAGAGGAAATGGAAAGGCATTATCTTTCATTCAACATAAAAAGGAAGCTAAAAAATTAATACTATCTGGAAACAGAAAGTGTTGATATGGATGAATGGCATAACGAGAACTTTTAAGCCATAAAAAATGCTCTGTCTGTCTTAAAAATGTTTAATCTTTAATTTATCAGATGAGATGCTATATACTATAGAATCTATCAGGGTACTGTGATATTCATATCCAAAGTTTGAATAATTAATGGGTTGGGTTGTATCATATTCTGCTATATTCTTTATATGTTTCCCTTTAATGATATGTCTACATATTTGGCTTTTTAAAAGTAGATCTGATCTGGTGTGGTAAATATGATTATTGCAACTACAGAACTACAGCATCTTAAAAATTCTGCTTTTTATACTAGATGCATTGAGGATAATGTCAATCAATCAATCATGGGGGGCACACGCCGGGGAGCACGTTGCCTCGTCCACCCTATGACGCCACCCCTGGCGGTTACCCCTCGTGAGTCTCCATGCAGGCTCCCCTCCCATACTGAGTGACTCCCATTGACTTGACTTGCCACAGCCAAGAGTTCTGTGGGCATCCCCTTGGCCTCCTCCAAGCTAGGTTATCCCTTTCAGAAACAACCCAATAAGTTGGATCAACTTCTAGGTAGCATGCCACATGTCCATATAGCTGCAGTTGGTGTTGATAGACTAATAGGCCTCAAATTGGTCTCACAGAACAATCGCTGATTTGACAAAGTCATACCAGCGGTATCCCATGATCCTGTGAAGGCATCTAGTACCAAAGACATCAATTCTCCTCTTCAGGTCAGTGTTCAGTGTCCATGTCTCACAACCATAGAGTAAGACAGGGATCACTAGGAACTTGAAGATCCAAATCTTTGTCTGTCTGCACAGGTATCAACAATGCCAAATACTCGTGTTGAGAGAGTCCATAACACCGTGGGCCAGACCAATCTGCTGTGTGACTTCTTGGCTTGACCCACCATCGTTATGCACTACAATACCAAGGTATGTGAAGTTTTTCAAGATCTCAATGTCCTCGCCACACACATGGATAGACTGCACTGTTTCATCCAGTACACCTCCAAACACCTGAACCTTGGTCTTGGCCCAGGAAACCTGAAGTCCCAAGGGCTTTGCCTTCTTGTGCAGTGCCTCTAGAGCCATTACCAGAACCTCCAATGACTCAGCAAAGATTGCTGTATCATCAGCAAAAACAAGATCTGTAATCTCAGTATTACCAACAGATGCTCCACAATGACTTTGTTCTATAACTCTGCCTAGTACCAAGTCCATGCATGTGTTGAAAAGTGATGGAGCAAGCACGCAGCCCTGCCTCACACCTGTATTCACAGGGAAGAAGCTGGACTCGCCTCCTCCACACTTCACAGCACTCACAGTCCTGGAGTACAGGCCAGTTTAATAATCCTTGCAGGAATCCCACGGAGATGCAGAAGATCCCAGAGTGTCTCTCGATGCACTGAGTCAAACACCTTGAGATCAACATAGGCTGCAAGCATTCCCTGTCAAAACTTACATCGGCACTCCACCAGTACGTGAAGCACTAGGATACGGTCAGTTGTTGACTTACTAGGCGTGAACCATGACTGTTCATGTCTCTGGTGCTTCAGCAGGTGAGTGCGGATCCGCGTCAGCAGCAAATGGGCAAGCACCTTGCCTGGTACGCTGAGCAGTGTTATTCCACCGTAGTTGTTGCAGTCTTGACGGTCCCCTTTCCCCTTCCAGATAGGGACGACCAATCCCTTCTTCCAGTCAGGAGGAATAGTACCTGAATGCCATACAGCAGTCAAGACAGCATGCAACCCACGGACCATGGCTTCACCCCCAGCTTTGAGCAGCTCCGCACTGATGTTACAGATGCCAGCAGCCTTTCCACCCCTCAACTTTGCCACAGCCTCTTTGACATCGCCAATGGAGGGTGCAGTTTCATCAATGGGTGGATCAGCATCCAGCGTCTGCAATCTTGCAGTCTGGAGCTGTCCGCTTGGAGGATCCACCGTGAACAGCTGCTCAAAGTACTCAGCCCAACGAGCCATCTGCCCATCTGTGTCCGATACTAGGCAACCATCTGCTGTTCGGATAGCACTCACCTGAGAAGTAGACTTGGAGTGGAGTTTCTTCAGAGCTCGATAGGCAGGTCTGAGGTCATTAGCATTTAAATGACACTCGACATCCTCAGTGAGACCCCTGACGTACCTCTCCTTGTCTCTTCTCAGGAGAGCTCTAGTTCTACATGACAGAGCCCTGTTCTGGTCATGGTTCCCAGCAAGTCTGGCAGTGCGACTCTCCTCAGTACTTTCCAATGTCTCCACAGATAAATGAGGCAATCGGTGATCCTCAGAGATACTCAGGACATTCCAGGAGCCCACACACAGAACCCTTCAAAGGTTCACCCCAGCAGTGGTCGAACGTGCAGGTACCACATCTGCAGCCCCACCGGTACCCCCAAAATTAGAAAAAGGGCTAGGATAATATGGAAATATGTAATTGCTACTCAACAACACTAAAGAATCATAGCTTGCCTTGCCAAAGGAGTTAGCAGCACGAGGTCCTCCTGCTGCATAATGCGTCTTATTAAGCTCCAGAAAGTTTCCTGAAGTGACTGAGTAACCAAACAGTGAATTGTCTTCAAAATCATCACTTTCTATCACCTCAGTATCGCGGTGAAACATATGGTCATGATCTTCAGCTTGACGTTTTTTCCTTTCTGGTATATTATGTACTTCTTCCTCATCTCCAAAGAGTAGTACAGATCCTGTAAAGTACCATGCAACTCAGTGAGCATAGAGAGGAAACTGAGGAAGTTGTACAATAAGTTGAAAAGTGTGTGTGAAATGACCAATTCATAAAGCTGGGTGAAAAATACTTTGATTTTGTCTAAATTTCTAGTGCAATGTGTACCATTTTCTATAAAGTATCATCTATATGTGAAAAATTATCAGCTTAGTTACTTAATTTCTTAATCATTCATACTAGCATTACATCTAGGAGATTAATGTACCTTCTTACTAGGTAACTATCATAACTTTACTTCAATTCCATCAATTATCAAAGCTTTCTCTTCACTCTTTCCATTGACAATGACATTAAATCCTAAATCTTCCCTTTTCTGTTAGTAATGAGCAGTCTCAAATTCTACACTAATTTTTCATCTGTATGTACTATTCTTAATTGTAACAACTAGATGACAAAGGGAAAAGATAAATAACAACATAACAATCATTACCTTTCCATTCATAGACACCAGGAAGCCCAATAATCATTTCTCTTGAATCATCAGGAAAGTGGACAGAAAAACCTGCTTGTCCATAAGCATACAACTCCTTATTCCCTTGCATTTGTTTTTCTGTAAGAGAAGTGACATTTTACCACCTTCAGTAGTGTCTGAAATGTTTGGTACATGCAGCTATCCCTTTTGTAGCAATAAATATGTTGATGTTGTTAAAACTGATCATTCCTCCACTTTGGAAATTATGGAAACGATAAAAAAAATAAATGATGAACACATGACACTAAAGACTATACTGTGGTTCTGTAATACTGTATAATGGATAATAAACTTACTTCTATTCACCAATGGGAGCTTCTTTGCAAAATAAGTATCGTTAGTAGAGAGAGCATTAAAGGCAATATAGCAAGCACCATTCATGAAAGTATCATCCACCCATTTCTGGTCCTTCCACTGTGGAGCACAAACCTGTCAATACATAGAGAAATATACTTAAGATGGACATATCAACGAGACTGATCAAACGTTAAAAAAAACAAAATAACCATAACAATAACAACAATAATAATAATAATAATAATAATAATAATAATAATAATAATAATAATAATAATAATAATAACAATAATGATAATGCTAGTAACAATAGTGATAATAATAATAATAGTAATAATAATAATAATAATAATAATAATAATAATAATAATAATAATAATAATAATAATAATAATAATATCCAAAACATGTGCTCAATAATTAATTCTATAAAGAAAATACTAAATGGTTAGGGACAAGTTTAGACTACAGCTGAAGTGTTTTGATGGTCCTGCCTCCTCTCCTTAAGATATTCACAGCCTGACTGTAGCCTGTCATGTGTATTCTAACAGGCAACCTGTCACTCTACCTAAAGGTAAGGAAAGCCTTATTCATTAACCTATTTCTATTGAAGCCTATACCTCATTTTCAAAAAGAATACATTAATCAGATAAGATAAAGAAAAGAAATAATACATCTTATCTTCTTTGTCAAAATGACACCTCTTTACAATGATCTAGACTGCAATAAAAAATCCATTTGTTTTCCATTTTTAGCATTACATGAGAAGATGTTAAGAATTCATTACACAAGCATAAATCACCTGCAACTCACACAAGTAGCTTGACGTTTGCTCTGGTACTTCGCCTGACTGTCCAGACTTCCTCCAAGCCAGCCTTGATTCTTAAGGTCTTGGTAATAAAACTCTGGTCCACCATATCTGACTACTTCATTGCCTAAAACAAAAAAAAGACATTAGATTCATTATGCATTTGATAAAAAAAGTCAAAGTAAAATTCAATTTGATTATGAAAGAGCTGGCCAAATGTAAAGAGAAAGGAGGTAATGATGGAATAATGAGGTCTGGTGATATAGAAGATAGCATATAACATATAGGATGTGTCAGTAATGATGATCACAAATTAAGGCTGAATGATGCTCACATCCCTACACTACAGCAATTAACCCTTACACTACTGTAACCTCTCCTTAATCATGAACCTCTCCAACACACTTCTTTTATCTCCAGACATTATTAATCTAGAAACTGTAATATCTCTATTTTTTCCTCAGTAGATGCTTATGAAGATTTCATACTTTTCTTTCCTTGTATGAATGAAGAACTGAGAGTAGTATGTAATATTATAGGCTACCTACCTTTTTCTACCTATTACATACACTCTTATTCTTCAATGTGTCTAATCTTTAAGAGCTCCCTTATGTGTCAGTACTAACAACCTAATTACTAAGTCCACACCATTCACCAATTGCTCCATTTGAAAAACAAATATCACAGCAAAAGGGTTAAAACAAACACAGTACTAATAACACATAAATACATCAAGAAATAAACACTTAGATACCTTTTAAATCAACCTTAAGCTCTTCACAGGTGCGAGATGTCAAGGGGCACTTAAACAATGCTCCAGGCTCTGTGATCACTCTCTCATCATGGTATGATGAATTTGCACGAGGAGCACCAACAATAACCCTGAAACAGAGAAGTAGAGTTGTTTGATCTATTTACAAGCAATATCTCAAATCTACCATGTTACCAATCACACGAGAAAAATCATTGCAGCCTTTATTTATTTATTTATCTATAATCCTCTTATTCAGTTATTTATTGTGTGTAAGAAAGGCACTGGCCAAGGGCAGAAAAAAAAAATTAAGATGCCAATATAAAAAGCAAGGTCAATCTACAATAATTGGAGGATGAGTTTTTTGGAAGAATTCAAGGCAGGGAGTTTGTGAACAGTCTAGACTGTCCTATTACAGCAGTAAAAACTAAGAACTTTATTGAAAAGGAAGCATATATATATATATATATATATATATATATATATATATATATATATATATATATATTTTTTTTTTTTTTTTTTTTTTTTTTTTTTTTTTTCATGTAAGAGGGGGAAGCCAGCCAAGGGCAACATGAACAGTGATAACCCCCAAAAAAGAAAAAAAGAAAACAAATCTGTTATTGTCACGGATTGGCTCGGAAATAACTCGGTGACTAGACAGGCAGCTACCCACTGTGAGTTGGGACCAAGAACTCTTAATCTTAATATCCTTGGTTGGGGCCAAGGATATCATAAAATCCTTGGTTGGAGTGTGGGTGATGGCCAGGCTGAACCTAGTGTAACATTGTCAGTAGCCAAATCACTCTAAAGTAGCAGTTTAGGTGTGGCTGAGTTTGCCCCCACAACTGTTGGATTCTCCCATATTATTTGCCACCTCTTCGTAGATCATGGGCCTCGCAATCTTTCTTCAATTTTCAAGAGGCCTATCATTATTCCATTGTATTGTCAGAGATGTCTTTTCTTTTCTTTTTTTCTTTCCATTTATTTTATTTTATTTTGCTACTTTTTTTACCTGCCATAAATTGCCCCAAAAGAATTCAGAGAGAGAGAGAGAGAGAGAGAGAGAGAGAGTGTATGGAGGGGGAGCAGTTGGAGTTTTTGGAGTCCGGAGATAGGGCCAGTGAACTGTGGAGATGTGGCAACAGTGGGAAATTAGGTGCCAAAAAGCGGACCACCTATAAATAGCCACTTTATAGTGACCTTGCTATAGTGTTGGATTCGTTGTTTTAGAGTTCTCTTACACAAAGAATTAAAATTTCACAAGTTCTGCCCATTGTATCCTTCTCTATGGATTACCACTATCCCTTGTGAAGACACTAAAGTACACGAACTCTGTGAGTAACTTACGGTATACCAATATGGAGGACAAGAGAATAACTTGCTACCCACCAATTGGAACCTTGCTTGTCATCATGCTGGAGAGCCACAGAATAGCCAAAGTAAGCCTCCCTTTCTTGGGTCCCAGCATAAGGATAGCCATAAATGTGGGCACTCCGAGGCTCAAGGTTGAAGCAATAGGCCAGAGAAGCAGCCCACAGCAACCCTACTAACAATGAGGGTGCCCTCCTTCTTCCCTCAGCCATCTGGATCGGACAGGAAAGATTATGGAATGCATATAATTGACAAATAAATTGTTGCATTTATTCAAAACAAAAGATCTCATAAAACCACAGTCACAGTATAATGTATATTTTATTACATATACACTCAACCCCCAGCTATTGCGAGAAATTCCCTTAACATCGCCGCAACAGCTTAAAACGCAATAGCCATTGTTAAGAAGTAATGGGGAAAATAAAATTGGTCCTGGCCCACCAGAATGGCGACATGATTTAACATATCGGCATCTTGTTTTCCCTTCATGTCATCATAATTCATAGATATCGTTCACATTTTGATAGTATAAACTAAACACAGACATGAAATGCATAAAAAAAAAAAAAAAAAAAAAAAAACAGACATAACAAAAGGCTTATTTACCTCGGTGTGAAACTCCTGCTGAATCCCTCTCATGCACTAAACGGGAACAGATCGCGTTGTGTTCCCCTCTCCCCCTCACTCCGTTCCTACCCACTCCCATTCGATGCACGAACGGACCGAGTAGGCCGCCCCCTCCCTCCACTCCCTCCCTCTTCCTGCCACTCACCCCTCTCTCTCTCTCTCTCTCTCTCTCTCTCTCTCTCTCTCTCTCTCTCTCTCTTAACAAGTAGAATATTATTCTCGCAGCATCATTTCCAAAAGGAATTATTTCAAGAAAAGTATAAATTATTGTACAAAACTGCAAATTATTGTATCATCATACACACTATTTTTTTTTTTTTTTTTTTTTATCTTACAGTGTGCTAAATTATTGTATTAGTACGATAATTATCGTACGTCTGAGAAACGCGGGTGGC
>CM035206.1:13112049-13128159 GCA_020233015.1 Callinectes sapidus | reverse complement strand
GAGAGAGAGAGAGAGAGAGAGAGAGAATGGTAGGTAGAAATTGGGTGAGTGTAGGAAGAGAGGAAGAGAGAAAATACAATAAAGGAAAGAGGGAGAGGTGAGAGAAATGAGAGAAGGAATAGAATAGTTAAAGGCAAAATTTGGTGAAGTGGAGAGAGAATGAGAGAATGGTAGATAGACATAGATAGAAGAATAGATAGAAATAAATAGATAGACGAATAGATAAAAATAGATAGATATGATTAAATAGAGTGATAAAAAGGAAGAGGCAGAGGTGAGAGAGCAATGGGAGAGAGAATGGTAGAGTTAAGAGTAAAATTTAATGAAGTGTTTGTATAATGAAGGAAGATGGTGATAAATAAATAAAAAGGTTATAATAGATATTTGAGAGGCAGTTATGGACTCTTATTGCTCAAGGTGACAGCTACTGACGTCAACCAGAGAGAGAGAGAGAGAGAGAGAGAGAGAGAGAGAGAGAGAGAGAGAGAGAGAGTACAAACACGTGTAAGATTGACTGTGTGTGCGTATGTTTGTTTTATTTAGCGAGTTTGCTCTCATACGTATAACTACTACAGGAACAACAACTTCTACTACTACTACTACTACTTCTAACTACACATCATACCTTACACTTACTTAGAAATCATTATAATTGTTACCTTTTTGTGATCGTTTTCACCACCACCACCACCACCACTACCACCACCACCACCACCACCACCATACACAAGGCCAATAGGACAGGCAGGGAGTGGAGCAGGAAATCGCGTTCAGCCTTAACAATAACAAAAAAGCAATAGTAAAGTTACATTCAAGTTCAGGTTACGAGACGCACTACCTTGGATACGGGGATTCCCCTCTAACGGTAGGTCAGCGCCTCCCCTCACTCGCTCTCTCTCTCTTTCTGTGTCTAGAGAGGGAGAGGGGAGGAAGGAGGGGGGTCCAAATTGACTAGTATTGGTAATGATGGTGTAATAATAATGAAACTGATGATAATAATAGTAATAATGGTAAACATGACACTTTTATTGCTCCTTTTTCCTGGAAGGTAGACTTTTTTGTGGGTAAGAATCCATGGAGAGAGAGAGAGAGAGAGAGAGAGAGAGAGAGAGAGAGAGAGAGAGAGAGAGAGAGAGAGAGAGAGAGAGAGAGAGAGAGAGAGGTCAAGTACACATGGCTGATTTGCACATTCACACACACACACACACACAAAGGAGCCACAAAAACCAAAACAAACCTTCATACTTTTTATTCACTCATCACACATAACACACACACACACACACAAACAATAACAATAATCTTCCCATTGATATAAAATTGATATAGAATACAAAACTATAACAAATCCACTATTTACAAACAGTTCTGTGTACAACCACTGGAGACACTACTAAACTACACCCACAATGGAACACGATCACTTAGAAAGGAAATATTTATTCTGCTTGCCTCACTTCTACTTGAGACAGTGTGAGAGGAAAGGGATGCCACCTAACAAGGGCCTAACCACCCCTGCCCTTGTGGAAACTTTTGTATTGCATATAACACTAGTTTAACATGTTCTCTATGTGCTGGGATTGGATGTTAGACCCTTGTTGCAGTGGAAGTATCAATGCCTCAAGTACAATGAGAATATGAGACAACAATGGAAGGAAGGAAGGTAATAAAAGGAAAGAATGCATACCGTGAATATATCATCTCTTATCTTAGTGAAGGGATGAAATATAAAATATAAGACAGGTGGTAGGAAGGAAGGAAATAAAAGGAAAGGATACAATGAATATATTATCTCTTATCTGATTGAAGAGATGAAACATAAAAGAATATAATATGAGTAGAAGGAAGGAAGGAAGGCAATAAAGGGAAGAATAACATGAGTATTATTTCTTATTTCATCTGTTTTCATTGCAAATATTGAAGAGATGAAATAAGAAAAAAGGAAGAATATGAGACAAGGGTAAAAGAAAAAGGAAGGAAGAAGAACACGACACACTATATTATCCCTCCATCTCATCTGGTTACCTGGTTAGCTACCAATGTATTGCATTTATCTAGCATTGTATGTATGCATTGACAACATCAACACTAACAGGTAATTTCTTGCATTAAATAACCTAAATAGTTTAACTTGATACACCTCACCATAACTACTAATCACTGAGACATCTTCACTTGTTCTACAGTTACATAAATAATCTTTGAAATGGGAAGAAATTGTAATATGTATTCTTTTCCATCCTTAGTTTTATGTATATGCTTGTAGAGATTTCACATATTGCTTCTGGTGCTAAGTGTTTCATGGCACAGTGAAAGGGTGAAACTAAAGTAAGAGATTTGTCAGAGAAAACAGTGCACACCAAGAAAATGAAGCACAAAATAAACATAACTATCACACAAAAACTAATCCATACTTTATAATGGATCCATTCAAATATCAATTAAATGCAATCAAACTGTACTGAATTGGGTGAAGAGAATGTGAATTTGTGTTGGGTTCCTGTAGCTCTATATTCTTACAAACATTTTGGCTTGTATTCTTAAACACTTGTGCATTTTACCTCCATTATTTCAATTGACATGAGTTTTTAAGAAGATTTTATGGTTATAGAGGAGAGTGACTGGATTTCTACATTATTGACAGGAGAAGCATTCTTGAAAACCCCACAAATCATCTCTGTGGCCTTGAAAAATAGATATGGTGAGAGAACAACGCATTTCTGAATATCAACCTTTGTTCTCTCAAGACAACTGTATTTAAAGACCACAGAGGTGATCATCATTTGGGTGTTTTATCTGACTCCTGGTAAAGAACACTTCTTAAACTCATTAGAATCATGAAATCACACTTGGAAACCATAATCAACACCAACCACAACAAAAAAACAAAATATGTGAGTTGACAAAATGATTAAAAATAAAGGTCGTAGGTGCTGGTAATCAAAGTGAATGTGACTAATGAAAAGTAAAACAGGCACACAGGTAGGTACATGTTTGCACCTAAAATGTAGTGTATGATGGTGATGGTGATATCTGAGACTGTTTACTTATTCATCATCACCACCACCACCACCACCAATATTATAGTGCGCCAGGTGATGATATCTGACACTATATTTGCTTACTAATCATCCTCACTATCATCACAATCATCATCATCACCACCAATATAAAAGTACGTCAGGTGATGATATCTGACACTACATTTGCTTACTAATCATCATCATCATTTTATATAACACTTACTTTTCCTATCTATGTTACCTTACTGTAAACATGAATGCAATTATGTCAAGTGAATGAGGCACATATTTCACACAGGTAGCAAACACATCACAGCAGAATGCATAATAGATTATCTTACAGAATACACATAGCCCAGACACAAGCTATTCCTAACACTGGCTGGGGTGAGGCAGTCTTGGGTGAGCAGCACAGGAGGGTGTGGACACAGCATTCAGAATCACAGGAATGAGTTGCTGAAGGAATGTGGCTTCGGAAGAACTGACTTGGAGATTCCTTGCTATGATTCACTAACAGGATTCATAATAGTATAGATTCAGGAACCAAATAGACTGATAGTATACATTCAGAAACCAAATAGATTAATAGTATAGATTCAGAAACTAAATAGATTAATAGTGTAGATTCAGAAAGCCAAATAGATTAATAGTATAGTTTCAGAAAGCCAAATAGATTAATAGTATAGATTCAGAAATCAAATAGATTAATAGTATAGATTCAGAAATAAAATAGATTAATAGTTAAGATTAAGAAATAAAATAGATTAATAGTATAGATTAAGAAACCAAATACATTAATAGTATAGATTCAGAAATCAAACAGAATCACTTATAATAAAAATTGTGCAATATGCTTTCAATCAATTCTCATTGTCTATTAATGCCAGTTTTGGATTTAAAAAAAAAATCTTTGTAATTGGTCTTAACAGATTCCCTCCCAAACTATATTTTCAGCAAAACTATGCTAAAAATTGCTATCTGAGAGTGTCATAATGAATTCTGCAATACACAATTACTTTGATTTGTCTACACTTTGGTATCTTTTGATGTGACATAATAACTGGTGTGGTTGGGAATGTATACTGAAATACTTGATGAACTCAGCAAATGTGAATCCATGACGAGCTCAAAGTATAATTCTTTAACTTTACATATATATGCACCTAAATACTCAAATTATGACACACTATGGCAGAAGTTGAATATATTATGATTTTGTGTAGAATGAGCACAGCACACAGCATGTTCTACATACAGCACACTGGAATATAAATGCTTCTTGTATGTGTATGATCAGTCTGTATAGTACACAGTCTTAACCCCTTCAGTATTGGGACACATTCTTCCCATGAGTTTTGGGTGTGAGTAGATGATTTCATTGACATTGGGAAGGGTCTACGGAGGCCAGAAGATTAATGGCCAGAGTCTGTACTACTTTAACCTGTACAGCATTGGAACAAAAAATATTTTTTTCTCATGGGTACCCTTTTTTCCATTTTTGAAATGAAAACAAGATTTCAACTGCATACATGAGGTCCTGGGTGCCCAGAAGTTAGTTTCAATTTTGAAAACCACTGTTAAAACATAATTTCACATTATCAATCGTCTGTACATCATCGTAACCATCACCAGCATCGTCCTCATCACCAAAGTCATGCTCAGGGACAGTTATTTCCCCTCAAATTGGCACTCACCCTTTCCCGGAATCAGAAAATTCAGTATCACTTTCATTCTCTCCCGTATGAGGCTTAGAAAGCTTGTCATTGTCTAAATATGATGATGATAATGACACATCACAATCCACAAAGCATCCACTATCCTCTCCACTCGATAATATCGACACTGTATCATCCAGTGTGTGATCAGTTTCTCTTGTCAAACCCAGTAAAATGTACATTTGACTCATCACTTTCACTGGGTCAGTGTGGTGATGCTTAGGAGGTGGTAAAATGATGCACATGAGTCAGGCTGTACATAGACATCCTCAGAACTGAATGTTAACTCCTCTATATGGGAGCAATTGAACCACCAATATCCCGGCGTAAACATACGTCAGTAGTAAATTTTGCATCAACAACATGTGGCATAAATATATGCCACTGACGCTGTACAGGTTAATTAATTCCTACAGAAATTTCTGCAAATGTATAAAATATACAAATAATAAGCAGAACAGATATAGAAATGTCTCCCAGTATTGAAGGGGTAAAACAGACTCATACAGAGATATGTACACACCATCACCTTACATTTCAGGGAGCCATGAGTAAGGATTTAGTATGATTCACAACCTCTGAAGTTAAATCTTTCTTTAGTGGCTCCCCTTCCTCCTCCTCTTCCTCATCTTCCCCGTCCTTGGGCAGTGAGCACTGTCCACTTGCCACCAGCTCTTGGTACTGCTTCTGTGCCTCCGGCATGAGCTGCATCAGCCGCTGGAATATGTCCTGTTGAGGCACAGAATGAGAAACTTGGGTCAATATTGACTTTCAACAATGTAAGGCAAAATAGTGCCATACTCTATCAGTACTGACACAGGGCCAGTGGTGCTACTTATTCTGAGCCTCTACATATTGATTAAGCTGGCTAATTCTATTCTCTTTAGTGCCTTTTGGAGATATAGATCAAAGAAATAGTACTTAGAATATTATCTCTAGAAAACAAATGGTTTTACATTGCCCACAATACAAATAAAGAGAGCTGCAACAAATAATCTTCATCATGTCTACTGCACAGTAAGCCAAACCAAACTTCCTGCATGTTAACCTACTAATATAACATGCTGCCTGCTAACCTAACCTTACAATCTAACCCACCAACTGAACCCTTTCAGCAACAAAGGATGTGTTGTACGTCCACAACAATTTCACTGTTCAGCGCCATGGAACACATCCTATGTCCATGATGAGTTGTAGTCAAATAAATAATCATTATAAATCATGAAATGGAACCTCACACTTCTCGTGTGGTGGTCGTATACACATGTACTCATCACACTCACTGAGTGTCCCACAACTTCCCATATGCTTCTAATGAGTAGTGAAAGTCACAGAACAAAGCTTGTTAAGGCAGGTGGGTGAAAGTTAGGCTTCCAGTTTGTGTACTTGTTTGAATGTTTGAGTCTTTACTGAGATTTAAGAGTAATCTTTTCTCTATGATTTTGTATCATTACACATGCATCATGCAAAATTTCGTTTTTAGCTACATTCTACTCACACTGAGTGCCTTTTATTGACAGTTTTTACACTTTTGATGATCATTTAACACAATACAAACTTTTAGCTAAATTGTGAGACCAAAAAGAGTGATGTATTGTAAAAAATAAGGAAGTAATAGCTATTTGAACAGAATTCTTACCATCTGAAAATTCTGATGCACCAGACTCTTGGTGCTCAGGGTGAGTTTTGCAGAAACACATTGGTACTGAAACGGTTAACTCACTAACATATCATACTGCCACTAACATATCATACTGCCTGCTAACCTGCTTACCTGGGCCCCTTGGTAGTTGATGATGCCAAAACAGCTCACTTTGTTGCTGCTCCTACGACACAGGTACTTCATCACCTTGGTGGACAGAGCAAATACCACCGGCACCTTCAGCTTTTCTGCCTGGTTGAGTAACTTTTCCACAGTGTCATCCAGTGAGCCTGAGGAAGGGAGAGAATGCACAATTTTAATGTATATGGTTGTAAAGATTTCACACATTGGTTTTAGTGCTGTGAGAGGATTAATAAAATTCAAATACATATATCAAATGGGGCATGTAAGCAACATTCTTAGGATCAGTAAACATGATTGAACAGGAAATAATAGTTTTAAGCATGAAAAATTTAGGTTTAAGAAAGAAAGAAAAAGGAATTGTTTCTCAATTAGTGGTAAATGAATAGAATGTACACAGTAATCAGGTTGTTAGTACATACTAAGTCAGTCGGGAGCTTTAAAAGAAAAGATAGATATGTATATGGATGGCAATGATACGTAGAAAAAGATAGGCATATTTTACACAGGGACTGCCAATGTAGGCCTGATGGCTTCTTGTAGCTTCCCTTGCTATTTTTCTTATTTATCTATGACCCAGACAAAACATCACACTCACACACACACACACACACACACCATTCACACTCTTAGCCCTGTCAGCCCTGTGGTGTAAGGAAAAATTTTCATGCATCATAATTTTTTTTTCAAGGTAAGAAGGGCAATCTGGCCAAGGGCAACAAAAATGATTAAACAAAAAGGGCCATTTGGATGCCAGTCCCCAAGCAGATCTCAGAGAGTTAGCCAAGAGAATGGGATAAGTGTCTTGAAACCTCCCTCTTAACCTCTAACCCCTTCAGTACAATGATACATTTTTATATTTATTCTGGTTTCTATTGGGCAATTTTATATGGCTTCACAAATTTATGAAGGTATTGAAATAGTGTAGACTCAGGGGCTGCATTAACAGAGATTGTTAAATACACAACTTTTCTTTGACAAATTTCTAGTCTTAAAATCCACCTTGACCTCCCAAAATTGATGTACTTTAGCCATTAGCTCATAAGCAATGAATTTAAAGCTGCTGATGAGTTAATGGCTAAAATACTTACATACTTTAGAGTCTCTGTTATTACAGGCCCTGGCCATTAATCTTCTCACCTCCAATGTCAATAAAATCTAATCACACCAAAAACTCAGGGTAAAAACGTGTCCCAGTATAAATGAGTTCAGGTCATAAGGAGGACATACAGAAGTAGGTTCTAGAGTTGACCATCTCATATAATGACACAACTTCCTACCTGGCCCCTCACACTGCTGTATGTTTGGTGCCATGATCACACAGCTCATCTTGCCCATCAGCTTGGTGGTCTCCTTCAGGCCACACACATAACGCTTCCTGCGGTAATCAGGCTGTTAGTGCCAAGTCATTACGGATATGTGTGTGTGTGTGTGTGTGTGTGTGTGTGTGTGTGTGTGTGTGTGTGTGTGTGTGTGTGTGTGTGTGTGTGTGTGTGTGTGTGTGTGTGTTTACTGTTCTGAGGCTTGGAATGATTTTATGTTATACATAGTATACTTCGTATTTTTTTCTAGTTTATTCTAATAGGATTTTATGGTCACACCAGACAAATCTATCCAGCAATAGACAGAATGTTTGTGGCTGGGATTTGTCTGTTGAGATTTTGTGGTTTGTTAAATCCAAAATCCATAAAGTTGTGGTCCTTCAAATTGAGGGTGAAGTGTACAGTATATCTGTCTATCTATCCTCACTTCTTTTCCAGAATTTTCTCTATCTATCTTTTCCTCAGCTAGTGTGTACATACTGTCCTCAGGTTACCCAGAGAAGAACATTATATATTCACTTGTCAGAATCATTTATAGAGGAAGAATAATACAAGTAGTAACAGCATTCCCACCTTATACGTGCTTTGGTGGGGTCACGCTGGTAATGGCGCTTCTGGAACGCCATGAGGGTTGAGATGAGCTCCTTGGCCACAGCATTGACCTCTGGGGTGACCACCTGGTGACAGTACCTGCAGGGGAAGACAGTGCTAAATGTTGGTTGTGGGTCATGATACACACAAGTAATTCCACTCCTTACATTACTTGTGTAGGAAAGCATTTCT
Source organism: Callinectes sapidus (assembly GCA_020233015.1). Classification (NCBI taxonomy): domain Eukaryota; kingdom Metazoa; phylum Arthropoda; class Malacostraca; order Decapoda; family Portunidae; genus Callinectes; species Callinectes sapidus. Next base: position 13,119,533 of record CM035206.1, on the reverse strand, counting down.
TATCCACACAACAATGCAAATATCCAAAATTATTATTTTTTCTATCTATATACCAGGTAACTCAGACAAAGCAACACACACACACACACACACACACACACACACACACACACACACACACACACACACACACACACACACACACACACACACACATTCAACTCAGTGAAGTAAAAGTCTATGACAAAATAAATGGTTAAAGACCACTGTCACATTGCAAAAAAATGGATCAAAACTCAGACGTAATTATACAACTGTTAGGAGTTATGAATACTTACTCTCTGGGTGAACATGGGTTGCTTTGTGCCTTGAGCCTTTCAATGAGGTCTGATGCATTCTTTACTACCAGTGGATCATTGGCTAGAAGGTTGATTTGAGCTGGAGACTGGAGAGACTTGAGTTCATTGGAGGACTGCTGACTCTTTTCCTCCCCTTCAGTGCTTGTGTCTGAGTTGGTGGTCTTGTCTGGTGCTGGAGTGCTGTCTTCTATAATAGGTTCCTGGGTAAATTTAATCTTCCATATGGTTTTAGGTTTATCATCATCTAGAGACTTCACTAATTGAGGGTTTGTATTTGATGATTTATTGGAGTTTTCTTTGTTTTCATCACTATCTTCAGTTCTTCCTTTATTCTTTTCTTGCTCTGATTCTTGCTTCTCTTCATCCTTGTCTTTACTTGGTTTTCTTTTATTTTCCTCATTGTCTGCCTCTGTTTTGGCATCAGTGCTGAGTGCTTCACTTGCCACACTGTCTCCCTCAATGGATTCTTGGGTCTTATTTCCTGGTGTTGCCTCAGTCTGTGTTGTGGTGTGAGGGAGTTCACTGTTGTCCACACCATTTAGTATCACTGTAGTGTTCTCATTCTCATTATTTGGTGTAGATAATGTCTCAGAAAGTTCCTGTTGTTCCTCTTGTTTTCTGGCATTTGCCTCTGTCATTATGAAGAATATGTCAGTCATAGGTAGACCTGTCTTTACTATAAATAGAAAAAAGTTGATTTCTTGCTCCAATTTAAGTTCATGTATACATTAAGCAACAGTAAATTATCTTTGATTTTTAACATTTTCCTTTGTACTTACGTGCCAATAACAGCTGCAGTGCCAGTGTCTCCCGCTGTCGCTTCTCTATCTTGCACTTCACCACGCGGGATATCTTTTTCTTCTTTGGTTTCTTTGCATTAATCTTGCCACGCTTTGCTACAACTCCTGCCACCTGCAATGGAGAGTCATGAGTTGAGTGAGGTGTTCAGTGGAGTCTGGCTAAGTATGAAAGTATAAGTGAAGGCAGTGAAAAAAGGTTTTACTATAGTGCTCAGTTGTCTCACCTTGGGCAGGACAGCAGATCCTGGCTTTCTAGTAGGAAGTTCATCATCTCTGTCATCCTTTCTCTTGGTAGGTGAATATTTCTATGGGAAAAGTAGTTGTATAATGCTTAAACATAAATAAAAATAAAAATATTACAACATATAATCATAAGAAAGCTAAACATAAGACTGCAATTTTGGTCTTTTTTCACTGTACATGCATGATTTTGTGGTTAGTACAGCATTACTAGTGAGGGTGTAAAGGTTACCTCCTCCAAATGAGCTGCCTCTCTCTTCTTGTTCTTCCTACACTTCACAGCAAGGGCTTGGAGGTTGAGTGTCAGTGGATCTTTGGTTCTAATTTGCTTCTTTGGTGGTGATGCATTCACCAGGGTGTTGGCTGGAGACCCACTGGGTATTGTGTCTTTGCAAAGCACCTTTTTGGCTTTTGCTGAGAGAAGAGCTTTCCTGTAAGTAACCACAGCTTGCTCTAAACTACCATCACCATCACCATCATCATCATCATCATCATCACTGGCATTTATTGGTAGAAGACCTGAAAGCAAGTCATCGCCCTTTAGTCGTACTTTTTGTGAGGCGGCAGGTTTGTTGTCAGAGTTTGGTGAGACGTCAGTGGTTGTCTGAAGGGTTGGTGAGGCTTGGGGGTCAGTGGTGCCTGGTGAGAGGCTTGGTGAGTCTTGGTGAATGTGTGTGTGTGATGGAAGGTTTGTCTGGGTCTGAGGGACATCTCTCTTGGTCACCTTTCTTTGCATTGCTAAGGATGGGTATTCCTCAAAGGTCAAAGAAATTTGGCTGGGAGGTTGTGTTGATGGTTTGCTTGTCCCCTGTGTCTTCTCCAAGAAAACTGATGATATCACTGAAACTTTGGTGTCTCTTGATGCCATGCGGGCAAGACATTTCATTTCTCTCTTCCTCATCTTCTCTTCCTTTTTCATAAGTTTAAAAGCCAGTTTCTTCTGTAAAGCTTCTTCACTTAGAGGCTTTGCTGCTGCTGTTGCTCCTTCTGCTGTGGTGGTGGTGGTGGAAGTAGGAGCTGCTCTTGGATTAGCTCTTATTTCCTTTCTATCACTGCTACAGTTTGCCAGACTTGTCACTCTTGTTGGTCTTGGCTTTTTTCTTTCCTTCTGACTTGATTTTAGTGTCTTTATGTCTTTCCTAATTGCACTTTCTGTTGCCTCCTGAGTGGATGTGAAATTTGCACCTTTACTTTTAAGCAAATCCACACTTTTCTTTTTGCCGAGATTCTCTTGGTTCTCCCTTGCCTTGTCATCCTGAGCTGGCTTGTCAGGCAGAACTCTGTGCTTGTTTCCATCACCTCTAACAAGCTTTGTAAATTGAGCAGAGCCTTCTAACTCCTCTTCCGGTCTAATTTTGGGTTTCTTGACTTTATTTTTCTTTTCTCCTATTACCTGCCACTGGAAAAGGTCTGATTCATTCTGTGTGGTGTTTTCTTTGACGTCAGTTTCTTCCATGTTTTGTATTTGAGTTTCTTTCACTTCATTATTCATGGCAGTTTTTGCATAATTCTTCTGGCTTCTTGGTTCTTTGTCATACTCATTACTCTTGTCTTTTAGAAGATTTGATTTTCTGTTTTCTAGTGCACTGTTATCATTATGGGAATTTGCTTCTGCTTTTCTTTGAGTGTGAGATGTTTTCATCCTGACACTATTTTCAAGGGTCTTAGAGTTTCTGTCTGTAATCCGTGACCTTACTGAGTCCCCACTGAATTGTTCTGATGCGCTTCTTTCTTGCCATGTGTGTCTGGAGGTGTTGGCAGACCTCTTTGTGGAGTTGCTGATTTCTGTACTTTTTGGCCTCACTGATGCATCTCCACTGTGTTCCGATGGACTTCTTTCTTGCTGTGGATTTGCATTTTTTCTTGGAGATTTCAAAGAGGAGTTTGTTTCTGTAGTTTTGTGTCTTATAAAAGCATCTGTTGTCTGTTCTGCTATTCCTCTTTCTTGCCATGGATTTTTTGTGACAAATTTTGTCGGGGAACTTTCATTGCTCTTTTTGAGCCAAGGATTACTGTCTCTCTTTTCTGTCTGAGAGGGTTTGGCATTTTTCTCCGGTGTCTTGTATAGAGGCAGCGACTCACCTAATGTTGGCCAGTGACTGTCATTGCTGAAGGAGAAATCTTGTTTGATAGACTTTGCTTCAGAGACATTTGCATTATTTACAGGCTGTTTACTCTTTAATATCTTTGTGTAACTGTAAGACGGCTTGGGTGTTGTGAATTTGTTCCTGATGTGTAGTTCAAGGTTCTCAGCGGCTGGCCTTGGCTTCCCTCTTCCTCGCTGTGAAGTGTGTTTTTCGCCATGGTTGGCTTCACTGCCACTTTCATGTCTATTTATGTCTTGTGTGTGAGAGTCCTGCTGATCAAACACTTCTTTTGGTCGCCTCCATGAATCATTTGGTGCCCGGGAACCAAATGCCGCCCCTCGCTCCCCTCGCAAAGGAGAATTCTTAGGAACAGACGATTTGGATCCAACATTTGACGGTCTGTGTGTGGCTGGCGAGGCCTTGGTGAACTGAGGGTGACTGATGCTTTCCTTCAGCTGAGTGTTAGCAGTGTGTGTGGAGTCAGGAGTCTGACATCCTCTGGGGACAAACTCTGGAACATCTGGTGATAACATGACCTGAAAAATGGAGATACTTATTATGAGCCATTTAGCAAGTTCTTGGAAAGTAGAAAGATGTTAAATATTACCAATCTATTCAGAAATAATCTATAGATTTTTCCACTTTAAAATGGATTAGTATATAATAGCATTTCTCAAGAGTTCCTTCATTTGATAACATGGAAATCTCATTAATCTAACACTAGAGCCATACAAAAAACATTGGTCAGTTTGCAGTGTCACCCAAACAACAAATCCCTGGTGTGGCTCATGTTTTTCTGGTGAGAAATGTAGTGAACTGATTCATGGTATACATCATTTCTGTCGGTAATGCATATTTTTCAGGTTATGACTTTTTTCAATCTCAACTTATGCCTGCCTTTCATTTCCAATGATCTTGGGAAATTGAGGCTTTTGGTTGGGAAAGCATTGAATTAAGTAATGCAAAACAGGTCAGAAATCAACAGAATCACACAAAAGAATCCTTGAAAATATTCAGATGGTGGTGGTGGTGGCAGCAGCAGCAGTGGGCAACATTGTTATTTGTTCAGCAGCTTTACCAATGATTCACTACCTATCCCTGGACTCCCCTGAGAGTTACTAACTGGTAAAAGGTAACAACACTAGACGTAACGTAATCTTCACATCTATCTACAAGAAATAGGGAAATGAAGGATGATTAAATTAAAAAGGTTATCAATGTCTGTTAACTAGTTCATTGCTCAGAGACAGCACTGGAGGATGAAGAAAGACCTCACTATGCCTAATACTTAACCAACACGCAGGAAGAGTGTCAAAGAACATCCTTAAACCTGTGTAGCCTCACCCAGAACCTCAGAACCTCGTGGAAGTAGTGAAGGTACGGCGCAGAAGTGTTGCAGAATAATGTCCTTCACACTTTACCCATTCCCACACAGACCCTCACCACCATCATTAATTCACGCCCCAACAGCAGCCAGCACTCACCACCACCACACGCCACGCCACCATACGCCACTGCCACCATCTGTCACACTCACCCACGCCTGGACACTCGGCAGGAGGTAAGCAGGGCGGAAGGCCACAGCATGCAAAGGGCGGCCCTGTGAGTGATGGTGATGTAAACACGGGATGTAAACACGCTAGTGGGCGCTGGGCTAAACTGAAAGGAAAATATCTCTACTCCCTCTACTCTCTCTCTCTCTCTCTCTCTCTTGCATTATTGTTTGAAGGGTTTTATTTATTTATTATTATTTTTATTTTTTCTTGGTAGATTATTGGTCGACACAGATTGATCTTAGGTACAATTGTTATATACTTGTATGTTGTTTACTCTCTCTCTCTCTCTCTCTCTCTCTCTCTCTCTCTCTCTCTCTCTCTCTCTCTCTCTCTCTCTCTCTCTCAACACGCCAAAGCAACAAAAGTAACTAAAACACTCTCACTTCTGGCTCTCTCACTTTAATTTGGAACTATTATCTTTCCCAGTCATACTCTTCCACTCTCTTCCCTTCCTGTCCCACCCAAATCTTATCCTTGTGTCCCACGTCCCTTTCCCATCAGCTGGGTTGGAATCACTGCCAAATTTAGTTGACCTACGGGAGATGTAGCGTTCTCCCTTTAACTCTAACAGTGCCATATGACCTAAGCTGTTGCGGCACCTTATGAAATCATTCCCATTGTTATCTCCCATCAGCTAATCACAGCGTAAGTCTTTTTGTCATTCTTTGGGCTTGCAAGTAAACTGGAACGAGTGAAAAACATCCTTAAGTCTTCGTGTAATTGAGATTAGTAACTTTTGAGTAGAAATATTGTTAATGTGCTACTAAAAGTGTGAGAAAAAAATCCCTGAAAACCCGTGTCAACAGTGTTTCAGAATGAGAGCGGAACAGGGCACACACACACACACACACACACACACACACACACACACACTGCAAAAAGGCTAGATAATAGATATAATTGACATAAAAAATAAGCAAATAACGACTGCTAAAGCTTAACTTCTTCGCCCATATCTTTAAAAATGTCACGGAAAGCATCACAAGACTCTTCCTGAGTTATCCCTTGGCTGTGACCCTGAAAATCCCGAACCACTTCGATTAAAGCCTTCTCAGTGTAGAACTCTTATTAACATGTCACTAAAACATTAAAATCTCTTGAAATTTCGTGTCTATTCGACCAGAGGCTTTTAAGATTCGTGAAGGGGGGGGGGGGGCACTCACTCGTCCACCTCCTGCCCCCATCAAAGACTGCCTGGATCACCCCTGCAACAGTTGAACATATATAATTACCTTATTATTTTATTTTATTTTTATTATTGGAAAAGAAAATTCACTATCAGAGTAATATTGATACTACTGCAGAGATAGTGCAACTTTTTCTGTAGGTACTTATATAATGATAATAGTATTAATATAAGTAGGTAAATGTGAAGTAAGGTGAATCCTGCTGGTTCCCCCATTTTAAGTAGCAGCTAAAGTACAACTGGTGGGAACGCGCACATTAAGCATTCCATGACATTTTGGTCCTGAATATCGTAATTAACCTGACTACGGCTTATCACTATACATCTGTTTCTTTTTACTGTAACAACTATCAAACAAGAATAACCACTGTATCCACCTGTCTCTTTCGATCTAAAAGAAAAAGAAACAAAATAAAATAATCGGTGCTATATGATTACTTTTATTCAACTGACAACATCAAAGGGCCTGGAAGACTAACTATTCACTTATAAATACCATAAAATTTAATGAACTTCAAGGTTGGGCTGCAGTGTGGTCTTTGTGAGTGGTAGCATATTAACTACTCACTGTACTTGTGTTCACGATTTTTATTTATTTATTTTTTTATTTTTTGCTATTCAACTGCATTATTGTATTTGAAAACCAATACATCGCGTCAGAAACAGTGATTTGGTGTATGGCTACGTGGGGTGTATCAGCAGATGGGGGAGCGATGAGGTGTGGATAGCGTGTGGTGTGGTGTGGTGTGGTGTGGTGTAGGTGAGAGGCTTGGCAGATAACGCAGTGGTCTATTCTAATAAAGTGTGAATGAGTTCCTGGAAGGCTGGAATTAATATGTACCAATGATCGATGGAGAGATAAATTTGACTGTTTTAATATTTCCGACACAGTTTTCTTATTTTTCTTTATACTAGAGAGAGAGAGAGAGAGAGAGAGAGAGAGAGAGAGAGAGAGAGAGAGAGAGAGAGAGAGAGAGAGAAGTGCGGGCAGATTGTTGACACCTATAAAGACGAAACTGTTTGAGATACAAGACGAACCAATTGAAGTGAATATTAGAAGAGTATTCCACATTTTCATCCCTCCTCTCGTGGCCTTGGGGAAAGTGGAAGAGAGGGAGGAAAAAGGAGGAGGACAAGGAGGAGGAGGAGGAATCTGCTTGAGGGGAAATAAGAGGAGATGATTGAGTCTTGGTTTTCCTCCTCCAGTACGGGACAGAGGAGGAGGAGGAGGAGGAGGAGGAGGAGGAGGAGGAGGAGGAGGGCAGTAGTTATGTAAGCAAATAAATAGATAAATGAATTCTAGATTTGGTGTTCAA
>CM035206.1:12957647-12970774 GCA_020233015.1 Callinectes sapidus | reverse complement strand
TTTCCTCCACACAACTTATACCACACCACATGGCGGCATCTTTAGTATCCTGACCTAAGCTAACCTAACCCGCCCCTGCCCCGCCCCACCAACACTCGCCCCGCACCGCCCAGCCCGGCCTCCTACACCTGCCAGTCAGGTAGCAATTCTCACACACATATTTAGCGTAACCTATTGAACATTCTAAGTGTTTATGGGTGTTTTCAGGACTCCAGGAGCAGGAGGAGGTGGAGGAAGAGGAATTGTAGGGGAGAGGAGGGGTATGAAGGGGAAGAAGAGAAGGAGGACCGACTCGGTAAACGTGTGAAAAAAAACCATCTCCGGCCTTGGACAGGATTCCTTTCTGTTTTTTTCATGGATTTGGCATTGTTTTGGTATTTGATTTGTTGATGCCAAGGCGTGACATGTTTGAGGAGTCGAGAAAATCGAGTCTACTTGTGTTTTTGTTTACCGAAAGAATACCATTAAAAGTCGTGCTATGAATATTAACTGTTTTTAATTACCACGCCTAGGATTGGTTTGGTGCATGATATAACACTTAAACAATGTGAGAAACATGACACAAGCAGAGATATCCAATAACATCTACAATAGCCCTTCGAAATTTTAAATTAAAGATTTTTTTACTGCCAATTTGGAAAAACTACTTTCTCTATACAAAGAAAAACATGCATTTTCTTTCTCTCCTTTTAAAGTACGTTTGTATGGCATTCAGGAAATGTAACCTGACCTGAGCTGGGATTGTTTTCAATGTCGATATTTTGAAGGTAATGGCGGCCATCTTGTTTGTTTACCAGCCCCGCGCTCTCTCAACTCTTGACCCGGTTAAGATTTTCTATTGTAGAAAATTGTTAGCGTATTTATCGCGTTGAAAAACGATGTACATATTGGTGTGGGTGCTTTCTTTCTTGTGGCCATTTTCAAAATGAAGTGAAATACGTAAATATAGCCCCAGGCAGTCCTGCCCCTTGCCTCCCAACACTGCCAACACCCCAGTGCTGACCTACACCCCCTTGTGTGTCCAGACTCAGGGAGACGACCAAAGCCACAATAAGAGAGGAATGACCTAAAAATGCAATAAATGAGGAAATAATTGTGTTGGAGTTTGTGTCACAGGGACACAGCGCCCACCAGGACCCAGGGACAGCCCCTCCATCCCCCAGCCTCGCCTCTCTCCATTATTTACTATTACCTTAAACATTTTCCAGCCATTTCCAGCCATTTTACAGAAATGTATCAGGAAAGTGTAGTGGTGGAGGGAGTGAATGAGGAATGAAGGTGTGTGAGAACCATACCTCCCTCTCCCCATATCTCTCTCTCTCTCTCTCTCTCTCTCTCTCTCTCTCTCTCTCTCTCTCTCTCTCTCTCTCTCTCTCTCTCTCTCTCTCTCTCTCTCTCTCAGTGTATTTATTTTGAGGAGAAGTTCGAAAGGTTAACCTTGTTTATAACCATCAAGAAATAAAGATTAAAAAAAAATATTTCCTTATATCTACCCAGCTTAATTTAATAGCCCATCCATAGATATCCTTGGCATTAAAACACCTTTTAAAACCTAGCTATACAGGGCTAAAGCTAAGGAAGTAATAGAACCTCTTCAAGGAATGGATAGAAGTTGGATAGAAAAGGGGGAAGAAATAATATATCATACCTGTCACCACTATCCAAGGTTTCAAATACTTTCCTCTAGAAGGATAATAGGCATTACTGTACTGAAGTGACGGTCTCCTCATGCCATGCCAACACTACACAGTATTTAGGAGAATATTCACATTTCCTTTTAGTGCAATCGTCACACACACACACACAGCATAATGTGATAGCATAAAACTTAAGCATATGACAAGCAAGAAAAGCATAATACACATTCAATAATTCCAATACATGCTTAATGATCTTGAGAGAGAGAGAGAGAGAGTACATGGTTGTTGAATAAACGCATCAATAATACTACTATTATTGGTGGAGCTTGTGGTGCTGGTGCTACTATTGTTACTGCTGCTGCTAATCAAAATAATATGAATTTCAAATAAAATTACTTAAAAAAATTTAGCACAAAACCAAAACATTCCTATGAAAATACTGTATAAATAAATTTTTGAAACTCCAAAAATAAAAAGAGATGAATTTCCTGAATGAAATCAAAGAACCTGCATTGTTTTCCTTCATAGGTAATAATAAGAGCAATGTGTTGCTATCTCTGCCTCATCAACGTGAACTATAAGCCACCATCTGGTACTTATACAAAAGACAGTTGGTGATCACTTGTAAACTAAACTGCCCCACAACAAACATTCCACCCAATACTTGCCATGAAATAATTCTCTTCCTGATAAGACTTAGCTGTCTTGAGTTACGTCATTTATATATTTTTCATTCGAGTGGAAGTAGAGATATTCAAGGAGGAATTTTTGTTAATGAGTTTCCTTGCATTGCATTTACAAAGAGGGTGAGGATGAAGTAAGGAGGATGGACAATGGTGGAGTTCATGCAGGAATGGACTGCCTAGGAAGGGACTCAGAACTGGACAGCACACATGCAAAAACTTAGTTAATACAAATTAAATAAAAAAATAAAAAGTAAATATATGAAATTGGTGATAAAAAAATATTTGAGATTCATCAGACAAAAAGGCAATAAGGCAAATGGTTAACTGCAAACTTAAAAAAAAACAAAAATAATAGTTATCAACATTGGGTACGTCAGAATGAGTACATACAAGCATGCAAATCAAAAATGTACAAAGAACTACAGGAAAAATGTTATGCTTACAGTGCTTAAGATAGAATAAAAAAGGACAGCATATGCATTTATTTTCCTTAGGCTCATATTCTTCAATGCTCTGGGCTTTCATGAAATTAGGCTCAAAGATAAGAGATAATTAGCGGAGTTCTTATGAACTTTTTTCACAATAAATGGTAAAAATCTGAAATTATCCTTAGAATCATCAAAACATTATTCATATCCCTAATAATTTCCACTATAGCCTGTTCAAAGTAGTGACACATCAACACATTTAAGAATATGCACCTTAGTCATAAACACTGAAGAATGAACTACAAACCATTTCTCTCTAGCTAGCCAATCCTAAATCATCTATATCAATCATCAGTCTACATGACAACAACACCTTGCACCCATAAACTTGCACTACAATATGTCACGAAGGAAAACGTTAATCTGAAGCTCATCTTCCTGTCTCAATTGATCTGTCCTTAAGAAACACCCATTGGTAAATATATCAAATTCTGGTTCTAAATTATCTTCTCTATTCCTTGTACTTGAATAAAAATAGCTCAGTTAATAGTAGACAAAAAAATTCTGGCTCTTTTCTTGTAATTATCTCTACTAACTTTTACCTTTAACTGAACACTAAATTGATATCACCATAAAAGCTCCAATTCTATGGCTATCTTTGCGGTCATACCTGGAGAGGGCAGAGGAGGGTGAAGGAGGGCAAGGAATGTCATCAAACCCACGGTGCACAGAGATGTCATCTTCAAACTGGCCACCAAAGTGTTTCTCTTGCTCCTTGTGGTACTCCAGTGTGGATAAAGTTTTCCTAGTTGGCTTACGGTACCTGTGAATAGACGAGGGGTCTTCCTCAGCTTCATCATTTATAAATCACCTTCAAGAAATAATTATTTTTATTTTTGTTTCTAGGAAGTCAGGATGAAGGGCACTCAGCTGCCTGTTTTATGAAGCAAACTTCCTATCTATGATTCTAACCAAAGTGACACCTGTTGTCCTATTTCATGGCAGCTGTCACTGGATAAAGCTGCCTCTGTTGTGTATCATAAGCTTCCCATCCTCCTCTCCCCTCCAAACTTAAAGAATATGAAAAATATGCTCCAAGTAATAATATCCAATAAAATCTAGTATCTCTATTTGTATACATATTGCAATTTAACGTAATTATGAATCTGAACATAAAAGCAAGATTCCTGTTATGTGATGAGGCATTTATTTTTATTAACTTGGAATGAAAATAGAAACAGGTGCCATACTTACATCTTGAGCAGGAGTGAAGACACCACAACAGACACATAGCTCATGGCCATGGCTGTTGACCCCATCCACGGCTGACAAACAGACACAGACACTTAGGGGTAGAGTTGTGTACTAAGAGTTCAATATGTAATTGTTTCTATAAAAAATGGATGAAGATATGAATATTTTTACATACATAAATTCAGGAAATGAGTGAGCTTTTTACACTAATGAAATCAAAATACAATTACAAGAGAAATAACTGGAATAAAAATATCCACATTCTTGTTTTCTTTGTAAAAAACAAGCACTGTATTCTGTAAAACCTCTTAATAAGGATGAAAAGTGAGGTAATTTTTTTTATTTTTGTTTCTGGGAAATCAGGATGAAGGGCACTCAGTTCCCTACTTGATAAAGCAAACTTCCTACCTATGATTCTAACCAAAGTGACACCTGTTGTCCTATTTCATGGCAGCTGTCACTGGCTAAAGCTGCCTCTTTTGTGTATAATATGAATGCATTTAGAGATGTCAGACCATAAAACTGAATAACAAACATAACTGATTTTAAAAAACTAATTAATATGCTAAACAGAGTTTGGAAGTCCTCATATCAGTTGGCTTCTGTCCTATACCACCTTACCACAGGTTAAGGCTGGAAGACATTGGGATCTCAAAAACAACAACCATCTGTCCTCACCTTGGCAATGTGTTCCAGCCAGCGGCCGAAGGAGACGAACACTAACAGCATGGGAGGAGTGTCAAAGAAGGTCATGGGGGTTAGCAGTCTGCTGCAGTACCATGGCGGCCACAACCACACCCAGCGAGTACATAATTTATTGTACGAGATGGTTGTGGCCAGCGTGATCAGCACATCCATGTTGGCTGTTTTTTGCTTCAATGCTTTAAAGGCTTGAATGTAAAAGTGACGACCGCCAACAAACTGTCAAAGCAAGTACACTTCTTACTTTATGCATCAAACAGAATAAATAGAATAACTATAAATGATTTAAAAAATAGAAAAAAGTCACAGTAACTTCTAACTTTCCTTGTATTCACTGAATACTGGAACATAATACATAACCACATACTATCTGCACTCAGAACACAAAAGTAATTCAGAGACATATAGACATCACTTTCTTCATTAGTTCTGTTATAAATTCTATGGCAATGATTATCTCAAGGTAATTTGTGTATCTATTCAAAACTGATAATAAAAGTAAAGTATTTCCTTGTATTTTCATTGGTGTCACTTACTATACAGTGAAAACAGGGCAACACTAAGAGAGATACTTAAAAAGGGAAGATAGGAGATAAAGATGAAGGCTTACCTGGACAGGAGTGGCAAGCAAGAAGAGCAGCAAGTTTTTAAGGGAGAGGCCGGGCAACACACAACACATCTCTTCGTGGGTCATGTGCTCCATCATGGCCATGAAGTTCACCATCACCACCATGGCTGGGACACCTGCAACATAATTTTTTTCTAATGTAAAAGAGGGGGACCGGACAAGGCCAAAAAAAAAAAAATTATAAAAAAAATCCAGTATTGCAAGGTCCCTGAAAGGACAAAAGAATTAGACGACAGAAAGCAACAATTGTATAAAGTACAGTAACTCTCTCTTCTCTCTCCTCCACAAAACACATACCACACCACAGTACTCGTGGGGTTAAAAGACACTATTGGACTAAACTCCATCTTTCCTCTTCAATACATGGCAAATTTGAGATGTCTTGGTGATGTGGTGTGTGTGTGTGTGGTGATGAAGTGACTTGATTTTCTTTAGTTTTCCTTTATTTTATTTAATTTTTCTAATTTTTCTTTTAATCTTCATTAATGTTTCTTAATTTTATTTATTTTTCCATTTCTCTTATTTTCTTTCATTCATTACCATTTCCTTAATTTTCTTTAATGTATTTTAATCTCATTTAAATTTGCCCTATCTTTACAAGATTCATGGGATGAGAAATTTACCCTATAAAGATAGGTTAAATCGTCTTAATCTCCACTCCCTAGAGAGAAGGAGAGCAAGAGCCAATATGATTGAAATTTTCAAATGGGTAAAAGGGATAAATAAAGGAAGCATTGCACAGGTGATAGAAATTAGTAGCCAGGGCAGGACACACAGCAATGGGTACAAGTTAGATAAGCCTAGATTCAGAACAAAAAGAGGTAGACATTGGTTCACTAACAAAGTGGTGAATGACTGTAATAGGCTGGACAAGCTATAGTGAACTCAGAATCAATAAGTAACTTTAAAAAACGGTTAGATGAGAGTATGGATAGAGATGATAGGTGGGTTGGATAAATACTATTGATTAAAGGGGCTGCCTTGTATAGGTGATACTGGCCTTCTGCAGTCTCCACCCTCTTATGTTCTTATGGACGTCTACCTTCCGTGGTGACAAAGACTGAACTAAAGATTACAGAAATAGGTGTGGGTGGGAGTCGAACTGCCAAACATCACCGGGTAAAAAATAGATACCAAAAATGTTGAACTTAATTCAAAATAACTAATGCTAACAATTTCCTTTAATGTATTTTAATCTCGTATCATTTTCCCTTATCCTTCCCTCAATTCCCTTCATTTATAATAATTTAAATAATTTTGGTCTTACTTTCCATTCATTTTCCTGCACTTTATGACCCATTATATTGTCTTTTTTAAATATTCTCTCTCTCTCTCTCTCTCTCTCTCTCTCTCTCTCTCTCTCTTCCTCCACACAACTTATAGCACACCACATGGCGGCATCATTACTGTCCTGACCTAAGCTAACCTAACCTGCCCCTGCCCCGCACCCCCCCAAAAATGCTGTTTTTCGGTGACTGATGTAATATATGTTTTCATTAATTAAAGAATATCTATAGGTTTTATGGTATTTATCTACATTTATAATTATTAATGGGCGGGGTACACATGAGAAATACTTTTTCATAGAAAAAAAAATTGAGCATATATTTTCAAAATCTATTCATGTTCATTAAATCAATAATTTTTTTTTAGCTTGGATGATACTACTACTACTAATAATAATAATAATAATAATAATAATAATAATAATAATAATAATAATAATAATAATAACTATTAAAAGAAATAGTGATAATGACAATAGGTTTGGTTACGTTAGGTCAGGTTAGGTTTTCCTATTTCATTCATTGTTAAAATTTTATTAAATTCTGCTACTGATGCAGGAAATGAAATTCATTTGTTTGTAAAAAAAAAAAAAAAAAAAAAAAAGCACCAAATTGAACCCAAGAATCTAATGTCTTTATATCGAAAAAAGTACGCCAAGATAAACTAAATAATTACCCGTAGGAGTGTCACTTCCTGTAGCCACTCAGTGCGAAACCGCTGTTTTCTGGGTGGAGATTTGTCTTCTCTTGTTAAGTCTCCTCTCCTACTCCTACTTCTTACTTTCTTAGGTGTGCTTGGGCCCGCCTCCATTATGCTGAGTGAGGTTGAGGGTCCAGGAGGCACCTAACACAATGCTTATGCCTACCTAACCTCACTCCTCCCTAACAAGTAAACACAGTCTGCCCGTAACAGACGATCCGAGGGCCTCGGAGTCCGAGCTCCCATTTTCTAGTAAGATCATCGAAGAAAATGAAAAAGAAAAAATAAATTAAAGAGTATTTGTAAATGAGAGCTGTAACGTCTTGAGCTTGGGATGGCGATAAGGAACCTAGATAAGTGCTTAAGTTAGAGTATATAAGTGTTGCTGGTATCTTTCGTGTTACAGGAAAGATCCATATCTACATTAGTCACCGTGTTGGAACAGATAGGGTGGACATTTCTAGCAGGATAGTCCTGTGCAGTGCTTCTGGTCTTATACAGTTTAATTAGATTGATTCTAAGAAGTGTTTTAAGTGTTTGATGACATGTTTCTAGGGCGCCCTGTGTTTGCGGGTGATAGGCAGTTGAGATAGTCTGGGTGATTTGAAGTTCTTTTAGTACTGCTTTAAAGAGATCACTCGTGAAGTTTGAGCCTTGATCACTTCGAATTTCCTGGGAATGCCAAAATTAGTGAACAAGTTGGTAAGCTTGGATACAATGGTCTTAGTAGTGATATTTTTCAAAGGAAAGGCCTCTGGATACCTGGTAGTAGTGTTTAAGATTGTGAGTATATACTGGTTACCTTTCTTTGTTTTGGGTAGCGGACCTACAACATCAATGATAATTTTTGTGAAAGGTTCACAAGGGACTTTGATTGGCTGCTATGGGTAAGGTGGAATCTTTTGGTTTGGTTTACCCACAAGTTAAGAGGTATGACAGGTATTTACAAAAGAGGCTACATCCTTCTTTATAACCCAGGCCAATAGAAATCCGAAAATATTCTTTGGCATGTCTTAGTGATCCCTAGGTGTTCGGGAAAAGCTTCATGAGCGATTTCCATCATTGGCCTTCGCAAATTATTGGGTAAAACTACCTGGTGGGCTTCCGCCCAGGTGTCATCATCTAATAATTGTTGAGGTCTAAATACCCTCATAAGGATGCCTGCCTGAGAGTAATAGGAGGGGTAGTGTGTTATTTGGTCCCTGGGAATGACTTCTGAATGAAGGTTTGATAATGTTGTGCCTTCCCTCTGTGCCTCTGACAATACTTTCTCAGAGAACAACTGGTTAAGGTTAATTGGAGAGGGCCGACTATGGGTGGTTGGTTGTGGTGGTGGTTGCTGGCGTGCCTGAACACGTGTCACAGCACAGGCGGGAAACAAGCTTGGCTGTTGACTCTCCAGCTCCTCTGTGGGATTATAAGTTAGAGAAGAGTTCTGAATCTTCAGAGGGGCAAAAACCGTACCACCCACCAGGTCATTTGAAAGTAAAAAAGTCAGTCAGGGATTGGCAAGGACTTATGATCACAAACCGCTACTATTACTTCACCCTTATCAAGGGGACAGTCAAGGTGTATTTTAGCCAAGGGCATGGCAAGTGGACCATGAAAATTCAATATGAAAATCTTTTCTCCTGTATAACATTTCTCTATGCCTGGAACAGATGACTAAGATTAGAGACCGACTACCGCCGGTATCTCTAACAATCCGGATGGGATGTTTCACTTCCCGGTAAATATTTACTGAACCATGAGTATTAAATGGCTGGTATAGGTGGTTTGAATCTACCATGCTAAAGGTGGCTACTGGTTTGGTGAAAGAATGCCCTTTTGCAACTTTACATTTCGGGTTTGGACAATTCCTTATGAGGTGGCCGAGTTTACGACAGAATGAGCAGACTATCTGAGACTTCACATCACTCAACTGACTTACCAAGCCCTGAGCTTCCTGCACTGTTTCCTCTCTTCCGAAGCTCTGCGGCTAAGTGCATATTTGTCTGGTATTCCAGCAGCTTTCATCAAGTCTGTTTCGTCCCTATTATCTATGTGCAACTTGATGGAAAAGGACACCTTCCGTTTAAATTCCTCTAACACCATCAGGTTTACAAGTTCATCAAAGGTAGTTATTGCAGTGGTTTGGAGCCACTTCTTAAAAGCCCGAAGCTTATCAGAAGCGAACTCGAGATAGCTTTGGTCACAGAGGTTTTGGAGAGGTTGCGGAACACCTGCCGGAAACCCTCAGGGGTGATTGAATAGGCTGATAGTAACCCTTCTTTCATGACCTCGTAATCCATGTTGTGTTCAAGGCCATTTACAACAATTAGAGCTTTACTAGTTAACTTTGCCTGAAGTAATAATGCCCACTGGTTTCTATCTATGTTCAAGTTTTCAGCCCGTGATTCAAATTGTCTGAAGAATGTGTCGGGGTCCTCATCTAGGAACTGAGGAGGTAAAGGTAAACGTTTACTAAGGTGCACTGGAGGAGGAGGAGACTGAATCTTTAATTGGGCCAATTGTATCTCGTGTTCTCTCTGTAACTGCTGTTCTTGGGCGGCGTGTTCTCTCTGTTTCCGAGCCTCTTCCCTCTGTAACTGCTGTTCTTGGGCCTCGAATAACCTCTGCCGTTCAGCATATTCCAACTCCTGTTTATGCAGTTGTAACTCCAGCTGACGCTGATTGTTGTCATGGTCTAGCCTCAATTGCACAGCATTCATCTTTACTTTTTCGATTTCTAGGGCAAGGCTAAGGTCTTGATGCAAGCTCTCCTGGATTTCACTAGTTCGCTCAACCTCACCAAGATGGACTAAAACTAGAGACATGAGGGCATCTTTACGAATATCACATGGAAAACTAATTCCGAAGCCCAACGCAACGGTCTTCAGTTGATCTTTAGTGACTTTCTTAGACTTTAGTTCCAAAGCTGAAGGATTACCTACGAACTCTTCGGGGTTGAAGTCAGAAAGCATTTTTAACAAAATGTCGGAGTCTCCACACGAAAAAAAATTACAAAAATATGTAAGAAGTGGAGGAAGGTGAGAACAAGCTGCATCACTTAATTACAAGTTATCTCCCGAGGTTTTCACTAGAAATTAAGAAACTGACATAAGAAGCCACAAGATAAACAAAGACAACCGCGTTACTAGCTCTCAGTGACACCGAGTGACATCTCTCTCAACGTCACTAAGCACGATGAATGAGGAAGTGGAGGACAGGGCGCGAACCCCTGGGTTGTTCACTATCAAAGAATAACAAGCCTCAGTGACGCCTACTACTGCCTTACCCTCATAAAACAGTCCTAGCGTGCATTAAAGTACTCTTTTGAGTTTGTGAGGTCAAGTTATTCTCGAGTGAGATTTATAAATGGATTTAGAACAACCGTTGGTTCCACACGAGTCTAGGTACAGCAAATAAAGTAGAACCAATCTCCAAGGATATAATCCAGCTCGGGCAACTCACTAACGTTATGTGCAATTGAATAACCCTACGATACCCTACACAAGGTCTTGGTGCAAGAATTTAAACGGCAAAGTGTCATCAAATGCACAAACATGAAAGGGACTTACCTCACACAAACACTCGTAGCACACGAGGTGTTACTCGTTCATCCCCATAGACAACAAATCTCCCGGACAGGCCCCCAAAATGTGTCACGAGCAGTACTGGAGTATGCTAAGGGATGGTGACGCTCAGACACAAATGAAAGTTAAGGGTTGAAGGCACACACTAAAGTCCCCAACAATCATTATATTAAAGAACTCAACTTACAAAATGAACATGAAAACACATAATGAAAATAATGTTAGTGTGGCACGGGATATGTTGTCTATGGAAGGTGTATCACAAGTGACAGCGTTAGGTTGGTGAGTCTGCACTTGCTCCCGGGAGAGAGGAGCGAGTCCCCTGCTGTTTGGGTTTAGACTGCCGAAGTGAAAGTCGGGAGGCAAGAGGTGAGCTTGGGGTTGGTGACTGGCGTGACAGTGAAGCTCGGGGTTGGTGCTTCGAGACAGCAGCTCGGCCCGGTTGGTGAGCCGTGTGGTGATGAGGCGGTGAGTCGAAGCCTCGGCTCACCGAATGTTGAGTGAAAGAAGTTTGTTGTCTCGCCCTGAGCTCGAAGGCTGGCAGTGAAGCTCCACGAAAGCCCGAGGGCCATTATAGTGTGTGTGTGTGTGTGTGTGTGTGTGTGTGTGTGTGTGTGTGTGCTTATGTTAATAAGAAATAAGGAATTAATATTGTTTTGCGTTTATGGTTTAAATCTGTAAGGAAGGATTATCAAATGACCCATTCCCTCTTCATCCCGATATTTCCCTCTTCGTGTATTTTAGGACAAATTTGCCCCTTTCGATCAGTGCACGAGGAGATTGGCGGCAGCACGGAAGAGGCTCATTTGAAGAGGTGGCCACCCCCACCTCTTCGTCAGCTTCTTTCCCTTATTGTATACGTTTTACTGTGTCAGTATATTGGAGGGTGTACAGATGGACAGAAAAAAAATATATGGATACCATACAAGACTCCAGACCTTTCTAGAAATAATTTTTCTTATGTGTTTCTCTTCTTTTAAAGGCTGCACTGTTCCTGAATTATTCACCACCTGTTTCAACAATATACGTACACGTGTTACTTCTAGTACACCGCTACTCCTCACTTCTTATCAAGTAATACTACCCCATCAAGCATTGACATTCTTTTATACAATACTTTTTAGTATTATGTTAGATATAGTACTATGAAATGCATGCAGATATGAAATAATATGCCTAGTTTTTTTTTCCCGAAATGAGGGAGAGGAGCAAATTTTCTTCTTTCTATGTAAACCACACCAAATTCTGAATTGGTTGGGCAGCAACCAATTCTACTAATAGATCGCGCACGTCCCCATTTACGGGCGAGAATCTGGGTGAGGCAGGGGAACAGCATTAAATGTCCATCTTCATGTTCACAAAAGTGAACCAGTGTACTGGGGCTCGGGTGGCGGGTTGGTGTTTCGCGCGGCTACATAGTGGTTCGGTCTTATCTCAACAGGATGATACTCGTACACCAAGTTATTCGTCATTATTTACTACTACTACTACTACTACTACTACTACTACTACTACTACTACTACTACTACTACTACTACAAGGCGGAAAATATAGAGTTGATGTATTGAATAAAACTAGATTACCTTCAGACGTATTCCTAAATACGTATGAAATTCCTTTTATAGCAGCAAGTGTTGGATGCATGTTTGTTTTATGGTTTAACATTACAGCAACGTACAATAGGAAACACACAACTACTGTACGTACAACCTCACTGAGGGAAATTTGTTCCCATGTAACTAAGACTTGTTGGAGGTTGTTATCGATGTGGAAAAAGAAAACAGCAACTGATAACAACCATCCCCACCACCTCCACCACCACCACCACCACCACCACCACCTAACCTACGAAGCTTTGCTGGAGCTCTTAATATGCAAATTAGATATATATAACTCAAATGTAAATTCTTGTTAAATACACATACTTGGTGAGTGATTTGT
The DNA here is from genome assembly GCA_020233015.1 of Callinectes sapidus. Classification (NCBI taxonomy): domain Eukaryota; kingdom Metazoa; phylum Arthropoda; class Malacostraca; order Decapoda; family Portunidae; genus Callinectes; species Callinectes sapidus. Next base: position 12,957,933 of record CM035206.1, on the reverse strand, counting down.
GAACCTATTAACTGTGGAAACTAATCAGAATATGGATGGCAGTGGCACAGGTGAGCTCTCCCCACTCAAGGTAACGAGGCGAGCTGGCCGCCACCAATCGCCTCCATGCAAGTAGCACTCCATCAGCCAATGAGACGCGCACAGGCCGAGGCACAACCAACAATTACCTCATGACTCATGACACCACTAAAAGAGAGAGAGAGAGAGAGAGAGAGAGAGAGAGAGAGAGAGAGAGAGAGAGAGAGAGAGAGAGAGAGAGAGAGAGAGAGAGAGAGAGAGATATCGC
>CM035206.1:12912385-12915340 GCA_020233015.1 Callinectes sapidus | reverse complement strand
GAGAGAGAGAGAGAGAGGGGGGGGGGGGAGTAGGGGGAAGAAGGGGATTTCACCTGTATCAGCCAGCACAGGTAAATCCCTTCCTCTCAAAAACAAATATGAAAGGAGACTCCCAGAGGCACGATTCAGGATCAATGTAATCATAAAAAAAGAATAGAAATAAATAAATAAATGCTGACCCCAAAAAATATAATACATAAATACAAAAATAAATTGAAAAATCTACTCCGACAAATGCAGTTTTGCTTGTTTATGAAATATGCAGGTGAACCGTACCTACCTACCTGTTATTTTTTACCTATGTGGATTAAACCCCGGATGTTGAAACTGAGCCGCCCATCCCTAGGTGGTCGGGGGAGGCGGACGTGGGTGGAGGAGGTGGACAGGGAGCAATAGACCAAGGGAGACAAAATATACATGAAGGAAGCGGGAAAGTTCCCTCATAAGACCCTGATAATGAGGGAGGGAGCAGAATGAGGGAAGAAAATAAGGGAGGAGACCGTGTAGGGACGAAAGGGGAAAAAGAGAAGTACCTTAGATGAGGGAAAAATGCATAAGGTGGAAGAAAATAAGCAGGAGAAGCCGTAGGGGAAAGAGAAAGGGAAAGGAAAAAGGGGAAGAGGGAGGGAGGTACCGGAAGAGGCCTTTGAGGTGGAGGAAACAGGAGGGAGTGTTGCGAATGGGAGGGGAAAAAATGGAGGAGAGAAAAGTGGAGGAAACGATAAAAGGAGAAGGGAAGGAGGGGAGGGTGGTATCAGAGAGAGAGAGAGAGAGAGAGAGAGAGAGAGAGAGAGAGAGAGAGAGAGAGAGAGAGAGAGAGAGAGAGAGAGAGAGAGAGAGATGATTGGAGGGATTTCGCTTAATGTGACGTGTTTACCTGAGCAGTAAATATTTAAATGGACAGGTGGAAGGTGCGTGAGCTTACCTGTTTAGCGTGCACCTGGAGGCCTCGTTACCTGTGTTTACCTGGCGTATTCACCTGTCTCACCTGTCGTTATTTGCTGCGTGCTGAACTAATGAGTTGCGGCGCCTCCCTAACCGCGCCTTTAATTAGCTATGTGGTGCAGGTATTTGTGGTGACACGTGACACACACACACACACACACACACACACACACACACACACACACACACACACACACACACACACACACACACACACACACACACCACCACCACCACCACCACCACCACCACCACCACCACCACCACCACCACAGTGACAAGGTAGTAGTAGTAGTAGTAGTAGTAGTAGTAGTAGTAGTAGTAGTAGTTTTCATTATAACATTATTGAAATTTGAAATTATTATTTTTTTTTTTTTCGAATTCTTTTCAGGGTACGAAACTGGAGAAAAACAATGATTTTTGCGGTAACAAATTCTCTGTACGATGTAGAATTTAAAATAATGATTAGAAGAAAAATATATATAGTCTTCAATCAATAATGCATGTTTCTTTACTTCCACTTATGCAAAAACAACAACAACAACAACAACAACAACAACCTCTACTACTACTGCTATTGCGATTACTTTTACTATCACTACTACCACTAGTGCGAATACTACTACTAATAATAATGATAATACAACAACAACAACAACAACAATTACTACTACTACTACTACTACTACTACTACTACTACTACTACTACTACTTCACCACCACCACCACCACCACCACCACCACCACCAGCACTACACAGATCGCTCACCATCCATCAAAGCGGTCGTTCTCGTAACTCCTTGATGCCAAGAGGAAGAAACAGGAGCGAGACCAACACGGGGCCTCTTTGGGAAAGGAAAAAATAAGCCTCTGTTATATGCAGATGTTGGCTTGGAGGCATTGAGGAGGAGGAGGAGGAGGAGGAGGAGGAGCTTTGGGGGGAGGGGAGAGAATGAGGGTGATGGTATCTGTGGGCGACACTACGGCGCCTCCCCGTCATCTCCCCTTCCCTTTCTCTCCCCTCTTCCACCTCCCCAGCTCCCCAGCACGATTCTTTAAGAGTTAGAAGGGGAAAGGAAGGGAAAATATTATGGGGGGAAGAGAAAGTGATGGGAGACTCTAGGAAAGGAGAAAAATTGTCACAGAGGGAGTGGAGGAGGAGGAGGAGGAGGAGGAGGAGGAGGAGGAGGAGGCATGGAGAATGAGGACAGGAATGAGAAAGAGGAGTAAGGGGTATGAGGGGGAAGAGGATAAAGAAGGAAAAAACCTCTGTTTTATCATTGTGTAAGAAACCCACGACAAATTAACATTGCACACAGACACAGACACAGACACGCACACACTCAGACACATACACACACACACACACACACACACACACACACACACACACACACACACACACACACACGATAATACTGCGCACATATGCACGTACACGATTCGATGAACATACAGACAAACAAGCAGACAAAACGATAGATAATAGATGAAAAATAAATATACATGAGTTGAGAAGTTGAGACAAATAGATAGTTTGAAAATAAATTATGTTCTAGAATCACACACACACAAAAAAAATATTCCCACCACCACCACCACCACCACTACCCGCTACCACCTCCACCACTACCACCACCACCATCACAGACACAGGCAAGGACGCAAGCACACTGCCACATTACCTAACTTTTGACACCACCAAACTTGGTGTAAACTTTGCCAAGCGCGTTGGAGGCACAGAGTTACAGTGTCGAGGTAATGGCAGTAAGGAGAGAGAGAGAGAGAGAGAGAGAGAGAGAGAGAGAGAGAGAGAGAGAGAGAGAGAGAGACAGACAGAGAGACTAATGAAAGGAAAATACCAAGAGAGAATGCCAATTAATATAAAGATAAAAATCATGACAGTTTGTTTTTTATTAATATTTGAAATGTAGTGATAACATTATTTTAATTCATAACCTTCATGCACACTCATGCAATTTCTTATCATTATAATTTTTTTACCTTCC
>CM035206.1:12904885-12907385 GCA_020233015.1 Callinectes sapidus | reverse complement strand
TAATTTGCATAACAAGAGTCTTCTGTGCTGTGTATTTACCGCAGAGAGAGAGAGAGAGAGAGAGAGAGAGAGAGAGAGAGAGAGAGAGAGAGAGAGAGAGGTACGTTTATAATCACAAACACGTCGAACAAACAGATAGATAATAAAAGCAATAAGCTGCAGAGTGGTCGGTGCTCACGACGGGACACCAATAGATGCATTTATTGTTGCCACACCGGCCTGCAAATTTATATGGTTCAATTAAGAAGGCCATTGCATACGTATAAACTCTCTCTCTCTCTCTCTCTCTCTCTCTCTCTCTCTCTCTCTCTCTCTCTCTCTCTCTCTCTCTCTCTCTCTCTCTCTCTCTCTCTCTCTGCGTATTAATATATATCTTTTAAAACAATTTCCATCTCGCATTCCCATTTGTATCGTTCCCTTGTACCTTTCCTCACTCACTCTCTCTCTCTCTCTCTCTCTCTTTCTATCTTCTATCTCTCTCTGTCTTTCTCTTCCTCTCCCTGACCCTCTTCGTCTCTTCCCCTCTTCCCCTGTTCCCTTCTTCCCCCTTTGCAATCCAACCTCCCGCCCTCTTTTTCCACTCGGCTCCCTCCCTTATTCCCTCCCTGCCTTTCCTTCCTGCCATCCCCTCGGGCTATTGAAGAGGGGAAACTTGTGGCTTGAAAAGAGAGGAACAGAAACGTCGAGAGGCAATGGTGTAATCTATTCACAGAGGGATCTGAGAAGTGACCACAAGCTTCACGTTCGTAATGATTTCCAACTTGCTAGCCTTCCTATGGAGCTTATTTTCAGTCATTGTGGTGTCTTGCTTCTACCGCTTCTGAGAGAGCCACTTGGGTTTTCAAAGGGGTTTTTCTTAGATTCTAGTAAGGACTGGTAAGGTTTTCAAGGGGTTTTGGGTGTTTTAGGGATATTCTGTTCGTTTTTCAGTGTTTTTTAAGTGATTTCGTATGGTTCTGGTAATGATTGGTTAAGTTGTTGAGTTTTTTGTGGTTATGATGATGGATACTGTGTTTTTAATGTTTTTTTGTGGTTCTAATAAGAGTTGGTGAGTTATTCTAGTTTTGATGGAGATTTTTGTGGTTCTTACAATAATTGGAGGGTTTTTCAATGGATTTTTGTTGTTCTAGTGATTGTTACTGTGTTTCTAATGGAGGTTTTGAAGTTCTAATACTGATTGGTGAGGTTTCCAGAGAGAGAGAGAGAGAGAGAGAGAGAGAGAGAGAGAGAGAGAGATGAGAGAGAGAATAGACAAATAGATAAAGTACTAAAACAATCACCATGAAGGAATTCCCATCCATCTGTGTCCATAACTTAAACTGGCTTACGTAATTAGCGGTAAAAAAGTGTACCCCCATTAAGAATAGGAAGAAAATGGGCCACGGAGCTCCGGAGATGAAGAGGAGGTATTTAGTCAGCCCCGTGATCGCCTGGCGGGTGGAAGTGAAGGTAGAGGCAAGAGAAATGATGCTTGGATTAAGAGAGAGGGATGTTTTGTGTGTGTTGTTTGATCGCGTGGTATTAGTTTTTGGTAATGAGGGGATAACAGAGAGAGAGAGAGAGAGAGAGAGAGAGAGAGAGAGAGAGAGAGAGAGAGAGAGAGAGAGAGAGAGAGAGAGAGAGAGAGAGAGAGACCAGTTCTTTTAGTTTATAATGAAAGTGTTTGCTAATATACGTACTACTACTACTGCTACTACTACTACTACTACTACTACTACTACTACTACTACTACTACTACTACTGTTGTTGTTACTGCTGGTGCTGCTTCTGCTTCTGCTATTTATAATAAGCAACGTGTAGAAGAACAGAATAGATATAAAACAACTCTCCGCAGAACTCATTAAAATAAAAATTAGGAAACAAATTCATCTTAGTATTCAACTCAATTAAATGAAAAAAAGTAGTCAACAGAACTATTTCACGTCTTCTTTCGTTTTCTCCTGGATTTCACCATATACATCATATTTTTTGTCATCGCTTCGTCATACCAACATTGCAAAACATATAAACAAAACATATAAACAAAAAAAGACTTATTAATCCTAATGGTGGCATAGAATTTCCAAACCCCAAACTTAAATGTATACAATAACCACATAAAACCATCCACATTACCACCACAAACCCCACCAAAACCGTATAAAATTGATACCTAAGACTCTAAACAACACAACATTACAATTCAAATACAAATACAAGGCACAGGTGGTGGTGGAGGTTTGAAAGACGAACCAAGCTTGAATCCTTAGCTGGAGAGGGTCAGGGATGGTGACAGAGAGAGTAGGAGAGAACTTTTTACTCCCAGAGACGAGTCAGAGGCGAGCAGCAAACTCCGAAGGGGATTAAGCTTAAGAGGCTTGGCAGGGCGAGGGACAGACTGGGGAGGAGGCGAGAGGAAAGACTAAAGAAAGCTACGAGGAAAGATGTGAAAGAGAGAGAGAGAGAGAGAGAGAGAGAGAGAGAGAGAGAGAGAGAGAGAGAGAGAGAGAGAGAGAGAGA
>CM035206.1:12750261-12765704 GCA_020233015.1 Callinectes sapidus | reverse complement strand
AGAGAGAGAGAGAGAGAGAGAGAGAGAGAGAGAGAGAAAGAGAGAGAGAGAGATGCATTGTCTACATATTATCTTTCTCTTTTCTGTCTCTTCCGCTATGTTTTTTTTTCATTTTTTCTTTTCTCTTTTCAATTTAGTTCATTTTTAATTTCCTGTTGACTTTTTTGTATTTTTTTCCTATCATTCTCTTTAAACTTTCCTCTTTTTTTTTACCATTGACTCTCAAAACTCTTCATCACATTTTTTTCTTCATTTGTCCCTCTTTCTCTCTTTCCTTTCTCATTTATGCATCCTTCCCATCCATCCCTTTCTCCATCCCTTTTCTCCATCCCTTCATATTTTCCTTCACTTTCCGCCACGCATATCTCCCTTCTCAAAAATGTCTTTCTTTCCCTCCTTCCTTCCTTCCTTCTTTCTTCCCCTCATATTTTCCTCCTCGTACATTCCTTCGTCGTCTCCTTAGTTCCTGCCTTCATATTTCCTTCCTTTACTGTCCCCTTGCTCGTCCTTTCCTCCTCCTGTCTCTTTCCTTCCTTCATTTCCTCCTTCTTTTTGCTCTCGTGTCTTTGCATATTCCTTCCTTTTTGTACGTCATATTCTTCATCCACACACACACACACACACACACACACACACACACACACACACACACACACACACACACACACACACACACACACACAGTTCAGGTGTCTCGTAATCTTTGTTTCAGTCCTAACGAAGCTAAATTTTCGTGTCTCTCGCCTGCTTCCTAGGCAAATATGGAAAGAGAGAGAGAGAGAGAGAGAGAGAGAGAGAGAGAGAGAGAGAGAGAGAGAGAGAGAGAGAGAGAGAGAGAGAATATATATGATATGCGATACATTTCTGCCACCATCACCATTTATTTCACGTTTGATGGCAGAATTCAATTACATATTTATTGTTGTTGTTGTTGTTGTTGTTGTTGGTGGTGGTGGTGGTGGTGGTGGTGGTGGTGGTGGTGGTGATGGTGATGGTGATGTTGTTGTTGTTGTTGTTGTTGTTGTTGTTGTTGTTGTTGTTGTTGTTGTTATTATTATTATTATTATTATTATTATTATTATTATTATTATTATTATTATTACATCGCTAACTTTTTTGCATTAAAACTACTACTACTACTACTACTACTACTACTACTACTACTACTACTACTACTACTGACGCTACCACCACCACCACCGCCACCACCACCACTATCATCGCTACTACGAAAGGGGATAAAGTTTCACATTATTTTGCATTAGAACGTGACAGTAATTAATGTTCGGAAAATTAGCGTAGATTTCATAACTTACCGTAATTTGCAAAGAATTATTGGGATTTGAATATTAATTATTAGTAAAGCCAACGTGAGGGATCAGTGACCGGGCTGGTTCGGTTTCAATTTCGCTTTGTCATATCTTTTTCACCCCGAACCCCTTTTTTGCCACTTTTTCGAACTTTTTTTGATCCTATGCAACATTTTTCCCGCATTTTTTCGCATATTTTCCAGGCTTAGTGTAACTGAAGCCATTGTTTCTATTACGGGGGGAATTAATGTGGGGAAAAGTTTGTCTCTTTGCACTTACGAGAGTTTCTTTACGTACTTATCAGAGTCGTCTTGCTGTGTGTTAGTTCCTGGGATGGCGGGAGTTGTGTTGCTTCCGTACAAGTCTCGCAGTTTTGGCCTTTAGGCGAATTTAATGGTATGGTTATCGAGTAAAAAAAAAGAAAAGAAAAAGGAAAAGAAAAAATACTAACCGACCGTCGCCTTTTATTTACTTTGTTTCCTTTCTAGTAATTCCTTCGAAAAAAATACTAAGACTGGCAAAGTGATGATAATGCATAGTTATGTACATTAAAAGTGTCGAGTTATTAAAGATATTTTTATTACATACAATTCTCAGACTGAAGGAAGGAAGGAAAGAAGAAAGAAACAGGAACTATGGCAAGGATAAGCGTTGAGTTTCCCAGATTTCAGGCTCAACAGTATAATTTAATAAGATCTTTGTTCACTACATGGAATACGTGTTTCGTAGAATAGAAGAGAAGGATATATAATTCATGAAAAAAAAGAAATAGTTAAGTGTATATGCTGAAAAGTATCATGCTAGTACTTTATTAATTAAATGTGATGTTCAAACAGTTGGTATGTAGTGTTTCTCTCTCCCAGTGTTCTCCCCACTCAGAGACTCGTGGTGAGATCAGCAAATAAGTGTGGTAAAAATGAAATCCGTGACCTTATTCCAACGCATTATACCATTTCAGTTTTACACATGAACGTCATCAATGCCCTTTACGCCCACCCTTCATCCAAACATATTGTGTCCAAAAAACCCTCATCTCCTGCTGTTGAAATATTCCCCATATGTCCATAAAATTGATCTTTGTGCTTTCCTTTTTTTTGCAGTCCTCCATTTTCTTTTCTCCTTAACATATAATTCCATTCGTTGTTCTTTTCTCGCTTCCTCCTTCCCTCTCCTATTTTCAACACAGTCCAATCTAAGTTTTTTTTTTCCTTCATGCCTTCCTTTTCTTTACGTGTTTCTTTACTCCTAATATTTTCCTTACTTCCCATTGCATTTCCTTTTTCTCTTACACCTTTCACCCCATTTCTTTCCCTCACCCCTTTACGCTCCCTTTCCTTCACCTTTCAAGTTATCTCTTTCCTTACCTTTGTCCTCCCACCTTTTCTCCCTCCATTTTTCACTACCCCCTCCCACCTCGCCTTTAGTTCCCTCTTCCTTCTTCTTTCCTCTCTCCTACACATACCTGTACTCCATTCCTTTACGCTCCTTCCTTTACGCTCTTTCCAGCCCCTCACTCCCTCCTTGTCCTTCTTCACCTTTCTCTCTCCCGGAGCAGCTGCAGGAGCGAGGCGAAATACCAGAGAGCGTTCGAAGTGGCTGGAAATATTTGGGTGCAGTTGCTCTTCCTATTGTCCAAGGAGATGCTTGAGATAACTCTGCAGATTTTTCTTCGTATATTGGGTTGTACGAGGCCGCGGAGACCCAGCCTGGAGGAAGTCTAGGAGGTAGAGGAGGTGATGGAGGTAGAGAGGGAAGGCAGGGTTGAGGTATGTTGGAGGTAAAGAGGGGAGGAAAGACAGAAAACGTGGGCAAGGAAGAGATTATTGTTTGTTGGAATTCACGGAGAGAGAGAGAGAGAGAGAGAGAGAGAGAGAGAGAGAGAGAGAGAGAGAGAGAGAGAGAGAGAGAGAGAGAGAGAGAGTTGTGAGTTCAAATGTGTAAATGAGAGGGAATTACTGGAAACCACTCAGACAATACCCCTGAAAATGTACTTAGCTTAAAAGAAACATTGAATTTCAAGTTGATGGAATACTTTTTGCTTTTTTCTCTTTTCGCTTTACTAATTAAACTCGAAAAATTGAACTTATGAAATAACAAAAGCTTAAAACAAAAATATATATAAATTCAAACCATTTCAATAAAGGAAATATCAATGACAATCTCACCAAACTTCAAATCGTACAAAATAGAAAACGACGAATAAGATAGTTTCCCCATAAAAAAAATTGTCGGACATGCGAAAGAAAACGGAGGAAGGACAAGATATAGGGACGTGATTCACAAGCAACATTCGTCGGTATCAAAACACACTAACCACGCCCTTATTGTACGCTGACGTAAGACCTACACTTCCTGACGCTCACTGCTATTTGCACGATGAGATGTGTGGCTATTGTTTCCCTCCTGCTTCCTTTTTATTTCCTTTTTCCTGCACCTGATATCTCTTCACTCCTCCTCCTCCTCCTCCTCCCCCCCTCCTCCTCCTCCTTTATCTTCTTCACCTTTCACTATGTTCTTCCTGCCTTCTTTTGTATTCTTTCGTACCACTAAATCTCTCTCTCTCTCTCTCTCTCTCTCTCTCTCTCTCTCTCTCTCTCTCTCTCTCTCTCTCTCTCTCTCTCTCTCTCTCTCTCTCTCTCTCTGACGTAGGTGAGTTCCAAGGCGCCTTTATTTGTTGCTCAACTTTTGCAATCGTACGAGTGGCATAAACTCATGACCTCACCCCAGTGCCGAGCCTCGGTAAACATGGATTGAAGACACGGAGGAGGAGGAGGAGGAGGAGGAGGTGGAGGAGGAGGAGGAAGAGCAAGAGGAAGAGGATGAGGAAGAAAGGAGAGGAAACATAAGCACCGTAATACACACAACGCAATTTTTCGTTCCCTTTTCTCCTTCCCTGCTTTCTCTTTGTCACGTGGAAGGGGAAAAAGTGATGGAAGGAGATTGGTGGTCTATTGGCATGGAGGGAAGGAAGGACGCTGAAAAAAAAAGGAAACACGGAAAAAAAAGTAAAGCTACATTGTCTCTATTTTTCCTTGGGTACAAACAACAGGTGAAATATTTAAGTTATGTCACTGACTTTCAATCTTTTCCTTCACCTTTATGAGAGAGAGAGAGAGAGAGAGAGAGAGAGAGAGAGAGAGAGAGAGAGAGAGAGAGAGAGAGAATCTTCATTCCTCTTATTTCTGAAGATAATAGATAAAAATATGATAAAGAAAATAAAGGAAAACTCTATATGGAGAGGAAATTTAAGAGACAAGACTTGGCAATGGAAAGGAAACTGGACGAAGAAATAAATGATTCAGGAGCAAACAAAGGAAGCGAGTTTCATGAGGCAGAAGGTGGTGGTGGAAGTGGTTGTGGTAGTCGTGGTAGTTATGGTCGTGGTGGTTAGGTTAGGTTAGATAGTGGTAATTGTGTGGGATAGGAAATAGTAGTAGTTTTATTAGTTATAGTGATAGTGTTATTATTATATTTTAGTTATATGGGATAAGTACTAGTGTGATTTTATTATACAACCAGTAGCAGTGGTAATGATAATAGTATTTACAGTGACGGTAATAATAGAATTTGTAAGGAGTGAGACGTTGTAGACCTAAATAGCTGTAGGGGCAGTGAAAGTGAACACCACACGCATTGATGAATATAGAAAGTGAACATTTATCACATTTCTAGCAATAATAGTCGAAGAAACTTATGTCTTTATTAAGTATTTTCTGAGTGCTTAGTAATATTAAGTGGATGGAATTTACATGTGTCTGTGGTAATATCGAATAACTAAACTTTTGGTAATGTGCACAACTCAACCTAAATCAATGTCATTATTTCAACTTCAATTACTCAATATTACCACACACACTTGTATAAATCCATTACTTTTGACATTATTAGGTCCTCTTAGAAAAAAAATCACAAATCAACTTAAATCAATGTCATTATGAGGTGTTTGGAACGGCAGAGACGAGACTGACATAAGTAGGCTAAAGTGGCTAAAGTGGTAGTAATGACATTGATTTAAGTAGGCGTGCGTGGAGGCATTAAGTGGTTAAAATTGTGGTTACTTTTCGCGGTGGATGGCGTGGTGGATTCCCCTGCTGTGTATTTGGGTGTCTGCTGTGGTGGACGTGGCTGAGGTGGCTGTTGGGTGCACGTTCACAGGACACGCACATTCTTCAAACATTCAGAGCCTCACGTCTTCAGAAAGGGCGCGAGAGCCATTCACACGAACCTTGTTTTCAATCGACATTCGTGGGTGTGTCTGATGGGACAGAATCACGAACATTCTCCTTTTTTTTCATTTTGTTTCTTATTCCTGTTTTTTTTTCCCCGTTCGTTCATATTTTTCACTGCCACACGTCATTATCTTAATCTTGTTTATGCTTTTTTCTCTCTTCGTATGCATTATTGTTTTTTTTATTATTTCTTTCGTTTTTATTCTTTTTTAACCACATTCTTCACTGTCACACTTCATATTTTCTTCTAGTTTGTTTAACCTTTTTTCCCGTTCTGTATGTTTGCTCTCTTTCTTCTTTTTTAAGGTCTTCTTTTACACGTTTCTCTTTTATCCTTTCTTTCTTTCTCTACTCTTAATTTCTTTATTTTCTTTTATTAGTTTTGATTTCTTTCTCATTTTTGTCATATTATTTTCTTTCCCTTTTCTGCTTTTTAAATATTTTGCTCTTTTTCATTTTCCTCCTTTGATTTTTTTTCTTACACCCACACTTCATCATCGTCATGCTCTACAAGTCTTGTCCTTTATTCAGTATTCTCCTTCACGTAATTTCCCTTTTTTTCCTCCTCCTCTTTCTCTTCTTTTCTTGTTTATAGCGTCATATTAACCATCTGTTTTTTCTTCTTTATTCTTGTCTCCATCCTTGTCGTCCTCGTCCTCGTCCTCCTTCAGGGAAACGACGCTGCTGTAGAGTCTCCTGCGTTGATATGGAAAGGAGGAGCCATTGGAGTGAGTTGTGGACGGAAAGGAGAAGGAGGAGGAAGAGGAGCAGGGGGGAGGGGTGGTAGGGACATGGAAGGGAGGAAAGAAAAAAATGAAAATGAAGAAGAACCGGGTGAGGAGGAGGAGGGGAAGGAAGAGGAGGAGGGTGGGGAAAAAGACAAGAAGGGCAATGAAGGCAAGGAATAGCAAGGTAAAAACTACAAGAAGTCTAATAATTTAAGGATTATCTCGAATGTTTTATGTTCCACTGATACAGTATTTTGTTTTTTATCGTCATTCAACAGACTCAGCTGAAGGGAAGTAGCACAACCACGTCCAGAAGCCACGTCAGCTGATATAGATAAGGTTGGTAGATAAACGTGTCTGGATACCGCTAAGAACTGTTGACTTATGGCTTATAAATTAGATATTAATGATAAAAATACGGATTTGTACGCTAGAAAAAATGGATCTAATCGCGTTTGGAGTGATTGGAAAGCACTTTTCTGATTCGCAGTAAAGGATTACGATTCCGTATTACAGTAGCTTATACAGTTTATACTAATAAGTGTGTAGAAACTCATATAGAAAACTTAATTTGATTTATGTTAAGGAGATTTGATATTACTTTTAAGGAATTAGATGCTGTGTAACCGCTCGTGGATTAGAATTTAGTTATATGCAAAGACAATGGCAGGGTAGGAAAAAAAAATAATCGTACTGAGTGAGTAGTATTTCTCTATTTTGCAAGGTATTAGACCCTTTACAGCCGCCTCTCTAGGGTGGATAAGCGTGTTATGGCGCAGGATTTATAGCAAAGATAGTAAAAGTATCTTGCTGCCTCGGCGGGACGGGAGGAATGGCGGCGAGTAAATATTATCCTCCTCTGTATGTTCTTTCCTCGAGAACCTGAGTCGACTGATCGTGTATTTTCACTGAAGGAAGTCGGAAAAAAGTTGGCGTCGTAGAAGGAGGAGAAGAGAGGAAGAGGAGGAAAGGAAGGGAAGGTAAAGGAAGAATCGCCTCGCCTTCCTTCCCTCAGTGCCCGCCTCGCTGTCCTTACACAGGCGGAGAAGCAGACCTGAAAATTGGAGGTTTACTGTCCCCGTTCAGAGCCGAGCGCCGCGCCTTCCCCTTGGGTCCGAAGTCTTAATATTTCCGCGTTGCAGGAGGAAGTTAAGTTAATCCAGCAACTCCATCGGGATTTAAACATAAATAAAAAGACAAGTAAAAAAAAAAAAGAAAGAAAAATGAGGATGAAGGAGCCAAGTTAACCTAAGCATGTGAATTAGATAAGTTGGTGATTTAAGGATATGCATAAAAGAGGAGCAGCCGTTTAAGAAGATTAGTAAACGAAAACAGGTGAGAGAGGGGTTAGCATGGACCCAGCTGGACGTCGCTAATACAACGCTCAGACTGCTTTATCCCCAGTGCAGCCTCGCCAACCCGCAGCTGTGGACTCGTGGCAGCTGCTGCGCGACCTCTGATCTCGTGAAGGGGCTGCTCTTAGGACGTATTTTGAGGCTGACACGTGAGGGGAAGGACGGAGAAGGAAGGAAGGATGGAGGAGATAGGTGGAAGGAAACAGGAGAATATTGCATCAACGAGGAGGAGGAGCTTGTAGAGACGCGGGATTGGCTGACTAAAGGATGCACGATGTGTGGTAAGAGTGAGGCAGAGTGCTGGCGTGGTGAGAGGAGCGAGTGAGGTGTGAGGCTGATGAGGAAATTGAGGGGAGGGAAGAAACCGCCATTTGCGAGCGATGATGTGGAATAGAGCTAAGTAGTGTGGAACGGGGAGAGTGAGTGAGGGCCAGGAAGGGAGGCGTGGAAGGGATGGCTGCCGCGCTGCACCCGACGTGGCCTGACGGAGATCAAGGGACCTAAAGGGCATCGCGGAGGGGGACCTAAAAGCGAGCATAACAAGAGCGCGGCGGGGGTCTTATTTGGACTCGACGGGACCTTACTATAAACCGAGTGAAGCCGTGACGAGGACCTAAAGGGGAACGACAGAGGCCTGACGGGGACCTGACGGGACCTGACGGGGGCCTGATTGGGGCTGATGGGGACTTGATGGGGCTGATGGGGGCCAAGTAGGGTCTGACAGGACCTGGCGGGGGCTAGCAACCCTCTGCTCCAACACACTTCCATAATTTACGTCAGGAGGCTCCAGCGCCCTTCAGGGAGGACATTAAATAGCACGACTGGAGGGGAACCTCATTGTCGCGGCCCCGGCAGCGGCAGCCATTGTCCCCAGGCACTAAATGGCACTGTGCCGGCAATTATAGTCCCCGGAACACTGTTTGTGAAGGGAAAAACCTCCGCCCCATAATAAATGGAGCTGCGTAGGAGCCTTTTGTATTGTGGTACGGAGTGATAAGGCCCGAGCCTCCATCATGGCGGCTTTCAAGTTGGTTTTTGTGAGTTTTGTTGTCGCTTGTGTGTATTGGTGGTGGTATTGTTGTTGTTGCTGTTGGTAATGGTGGCGGTAGAGTGGGAGTGGTACTGCTGGCGATAGTGGTAGTAGTTGTTGTAGTATTGCTGTTATATACGAGGTATATGCATGCGGAATCGTAGATGTGTAGTAGTAGTAGTAATAGTAGTAGTAGTAGTAGTAATAGTAGTTGCTGTTTTTATTATAGTAATAATCGTGAAAAATTAAAGGACAAGAGTAACCGTTACCTTTAACACAAGAGAATACCAACATGAATACAAAATCACCTGTCAGCCATCTATTAAGCGGCGGCCAGGTAGGGAAGCTCCACGCCTTTCACACCTTGGACAGAGTGAGTGTGTCTTATGAGTTAATAGCCTCTCTGGGTGTTCCCTTGTATGGTGGCTGGGTAATGGGTCTTGCGCTGGCGGTGATGGGGTGAGATTAGCAGAATGGGGAGCCATCAGGCGTATCCTCATTACCCTATTACCCATTAAGAAGGGATGACTTATGGACGTGCTATGCTTTTACTGTGTTTATGTTTTTTTTATACATGGGAAGGAAGTCCGGCTCAAGGCAAATTAAATGGTGGTTAAGAAAATGTTCACTCAGGTGCCGGTGTTTAAAAAAATATGTTGAAGATTGAAAGGATTTGTATTTATTTTTTTCCCCGTTTTGTTTTGTTATTTTGTTTTGGATGAAAAATATATACATTTCTAGGTGCATGCAGGTTTTTTTTAGTTCTTTATTATTTATTATTGTTATTATTATTCGTTCTTATTAAATGATGGCTCCGTATATTAAGGAAGGGTGTTTTGGCTAGCTTTCTTCAGTGTTTGGGTTTGCTTTACTTTTTTTCAGAATTTGAGGGTTAGTGATGTTTTACTTTTTTGTTATTAATATGGTTGTTCATAAATTTGGTATTAACTTCTTGATTTTTCCTGGATTCGTTTCGTTCTTTTGATTGTTCCATATTTTCTTCCTTTCTTTCTCATTGTTTCTTCCTATTTTTTTTCTTTTCTCATCATTTCTTCCTTTCTTCCAACGTTGTTTACTTCCCTTACGTGTTCATTCTTTTATCCCCTCTCCCTTTCTTTCTTGACGCAAATGAGGCGAGGCAGGGAATGAAGTTAAACGGGAAAAATATTCGTGTTGGTGCCGCTCCATTGAGAGAGAGAGAGAGAGAGAGAGAGAGAGAGAGAGAGAGAGAGAGAGATTCCTGTAGGAGGAAAAATGAAATGTTCCAAAGAAAACTGATGTATGTATTGAAGTAAAGCTTATCAATGTAAGTAAAAGAAAAACACAGTTCTGGAATTATAATGTGGAACTTCGGTTTGAATCAGTGCTGAGATGATTTTATTGCATTTTTCTGAGGTGATTTGAATATTTGTTTAGACTCGTAAATAAAAGGAAAGGCAAGACTCGTAAACCTTTGTGAGGATCAAGAAAAGGCGCCGCAGTAACTACTCTAATCCTGAAAATACCCGAGTTCACCTTTATTCACGTAACGTTACTTGAACTTAAAACCAACAAAGCCCCCCGTCATTTTATTCACCTCAACTAATCTACAGCAAAAAAGAAGGCGTGCCTTAATATTATAAAGCCTCACCTGGTCTTAAAAAGTGCAGACAAAGCCGCACGTCACTTCAGCTCACCTCATTTCACCTCGCGGAGCCCGGCAGCGCCTCGCCATCAGGAACACGCCCGGCCACACCAGCAGCGGCGCATAACGTTTGTAGTTTAATAATCATCCGAGTTTTTACGGGGACCAATTTGTCTGTTATGGCCGAGAAAGCAGAGGCAAGAACGAGCGCATAAATTCTGGCGGCGGCGCAAAATATCCGTGTGTAATTTCTGGGCCAACGAGGCTTATCGCGGGGTAATGCCGCCGCGCCTCCGCCGCCGTGAGGCTTGGCGCCGCCCCTCGCTGTCTCCTGCCGCGCCGGATGAATGGCGCGCCTTGTGCCTGGTGGTGGTGGCGGTGGCGGTGGTGGTGGCCGGAGCGGTCAAGTGGAGCTAGAGTTGAGTGTTGAGTGGGAATTGGAGTGGGAAGTTGGAATGAAGCGATGGCCTTGATTTGGCTGCTAAGATGAGAGATGGCGATGAGTGGCAATATATATATATATATATATATATATATATATATATATATATATATATATATATATATATATATATATATATATATAGATATATATATATATATAGACTCACACACACACACACACACACACACACACACACACACACACACACACACCTCAAGTTTAATCTCGTAGGATGTTCTTCCAACTCTCACTTTTCGGAGAGCCTAACAAAAAAATTGCACCGAGGGCGTACACCTTTGCATTACTTATTCATAACATGCATTTCACTCCTTTGTTTCTCCTCTTGGCGCAGCAGCGTAGCGGTGTGTGCGCGCCAACATTATTCCGTTGCTCCCCTCTCTTGAAAGGTCTCGCCAAGTATTATATATTTATACGGTTATCTCTCCTCCTCCCTCCGCTGCATTATCTTTCTGTCTCGTATTTCGCATTGGTACTCCCGCAACGCAGTGCCGCCCCACCATTTTCTTGTGATACTCGTGAGAATCTTGTATCCTCGTCCCATCCTTTCTACGCGCGGCCTTGTGTTATCTCGCCTCCGCTTCGTTGCTTCGGTGAATCTGACGCCCATTTAGTCTCGCTGCCCCGCCGATAAATGTCTTAATGAATGTGAGAAGCATAAATCTTTGAGCGTCACTCTCCCTCATGCACTCACTCACGTTTCCCTTCTCACACGCTGTTCTTCCGTTGTCCCTCACCCACCCTTTCATTTACTCACCTTTCCTACCCTCTCCCAACCTTTCCACACCTGCTGGGAACTCCTCTTCTTTCCTCTCCTTTACTTCAATTCTCTTCTTTTATCACCTAACAATCTATTCACCTTTCGCAGCCCACCTCGCCCTAAACAATAGCTCCTCTGCTGTCTCCTCTCCCCTCTTCTCTCCTGTCCTCTCTTCTCTCCCCTCTCCTCTTCTTCCTCATCCCTCTCAAGCAGTGGAATGTGCACCTCTACCGGACACCAGCTCGCTCTGTTAATTAGAACTCAATACTAAACAGCAGGAAAATATGCGTGGAATGAATGACTCCCACGATGCGCGTTTGTCTTAATGGTCGAGGAGGAGTAGGAGGAGGAGGAAAGGGGGGACTGTAGTAGAGGAAGCAGTGCAGGAGGGAGTGTTGGTGAAGGAGGAGGGGGAGGAGGAAGAGGAGTAAAAAAAAGTAGTGGATATTTTTAAGGAAAAGAGGTGAGGTTGGGAGCATTTTTGCAAAGTGTTCCCCATAAATATATATTTCTGCGGTTCGTTTCAGCATTTCCCAGACGAGAGAGAGAGAGAGAGAGAGAGAGAGAGAGAGAGAGAGAGAGAGAGAGAGAGAGAGAGAGAGAGAGAGAGAGAGATGAAAAGTTTACCTACACTCATGTAATCAACCGAGGTAAACATAAATTACATTACTCAACTTCGCCTTCGATCCACACTCGGCGCAAGTTCAACTACAACTCAAAACGGCGCGGCGCAAAACACAATAAAAAAAAAAAAAAACTACTCCACATTCGTTTGGAAGATAAATATTATGTCTGTAGAGCGCAACACTCTGCCGGACAAGACACACGCACACACACACACACACACACACACACACACACACACACACACACACACACGGTGCCCTCAACACAAACACTACACCGCCATTACCATGAAATATTGCTGCCTTGAATGTGGCTCTGTTCCGACGCGAATAAATCTGAGTCTTCCTCTTCCTCCTCTTTCTCTTCCACCTCTTCCTCTTTCTCTTCTTTCGCTCTTGTTATCGCTCTCTTCATCGTCTTCTCGTTCTTGTTCTCCCTGCACTCTCGTTTCATTCCTCCTCCTCCTCCTCCTCCTCCTCCTCCTCCTCCTCCTCCTCCTCCTCCTCCTCCTCCTTCAGCTCAAGCAGTCCTGACATCGCTTCTAGTCTTTTGTCTTCCTTTACAAATGACTAAATGCTCCTAATGGCTTCAATATACGTATTCTGACATCCCCCTCTTCTCTCTCTCTCTCTCTCTCTCTCTCTCTCTCTCTCTCTCTCTCTCTCTCTCTCGCTCTCGCTCTCGCTCGCTCGCTCTTGCTCTCCTGTCCACCCATCCGTCTCCCCTCGCTTAAAACCAGCGCATATTGCATCGGTTTTGTCTTTTTATTTCGTCGTTTGCTTTCACGTGTTTTATTTTTCAGTGTATTATCGCTTACAGCTTCGGTGGCGCGGGTGTGTTTTCCGCCATTTTGGACGTCAAACTTATCGTCATTTGCATCTCAAAGGCGATTTTGTTTTGATAGATGGCGTGGAAACGTTTCTGTGGCGTGACGCTCCCATATCTCCCCCCCTTTTTCCTATTTCCCTTCTTTATTTTATGAGGAAAACACCCATAGAGGAAAGGGAAAGCGCCCCTTTATCCCATATACAGGGGAGGGAGGGAGGGAGGGAGGGATGGAGGGAGGGATGGGAACTTACCTGTATCTCACGTGGCACTTCCCTAAATTAAGGTAAATCACGCAGATAGAAAGAGGAGGGTCCCGTATCACCTTTGAGTTTGGTGAAAGGTAAAGGAGGAGCGAGGGAGAAAGAGAGGGAGAGAGAGGAGGAAAGCCGGAGGACATTGGAAGAGGTAAGAGCTGGTCCTCCCCCCCATCTCTCTCTCTCTCTCTCTCTCTCTCTCTCTCTCTCTCTCTCTCTCTCTCTCTCTCTCTCTCTCTCTCTCTCTCTCTCTCTCTGCCTCCTCTCCTCTTCCTGCATAAAAGGGTGTACGAAGGAGAGACGAGCAGGTACAAGGGAGAGGGATTAAAAATGGAGGCGAGGGGGAGAGTGCATTGACAGAACTGATAAATTTTAAACGAGGGAGTGAGAGAAGAACGTGATCACTAGAGTCGGTGCACTGGTGAGAGAGAGAGAGAGAGAGAGAGAGAGAGAGAGAGAGAGAGAGAGAGAGAGAGAGAGAGAGAGAGAGTACTGTCTGGTGATTGAAAATTTGATTGAAAGCACATTGTGAAATAGTGATGATCTTACATCTACCACCACTATCATTAATAATGCTATTGGTACTACTACTACTACTACTACTACTACTACTACTACTACTACTACTACTACTACTACTACTACTACTACTACTAAACTACCACCACCACCACTGCCATTTACTAATCAAGCTGCTTAACCATAAAAATGAAAAAATGTCCTTTCCCCAAAAATACATAATAATAATTTTGACGTACAGATGTTATAATCCCTCTGTTACCAACTTATTATGTGTTATCTATCTCTTCCATTACTATTGAATTTAAAAAAGACGGAAGAGAACGAAGAGGTGATGGAACTTGGGTATTGTTTTGTTGTTTGTTGTTTGTTGTTTGTGTTGATATTTTTGTGAGTCCTCTACTCCTCTCCCTTAAACCTGAGAGATTAACGGTATTTTTGTATTTTCTCTATATTTCCTACTTTTTATTTTATTTTTCTATTTCATGTACATTTTTTTTTCAATTTTCTTCCTCTTCCTGTTCCTCCTCATACAGTATTTTTTCTTTTCTTCTTTCCATTTCCTACTTTTATTTCATTATCGCTGTTATTCTTGTTTTTTTTATCTTGTTTATTACTGTTGCTGTTGTTATTATTGTTGATGATGATGATCGTACTGTTCTTTTTTTTTTTGTTACCTTCATCACCACCATCACCACCACCATAATCATAATCATCATCTTCATCATCATCATCATCGTCATCATCGTCATCATCATCATCATCATCATCAGAACCACACTCTACAAAATTGCTGGCCTGGAGGGTTTTCCGTTGAAATTTACATCTTGGAGGGAAGGAAGAGCGGCGCAGGAGATAAGGAGAGAGAGAGAGAGAGAGAGAGAGAGAGAGAGAGAGAGAGAGAGAGAGAGAGAGAGAGAGAGAGAGAGAGAGAGAAAGTAAATAACAAAAGACACATGGAGGAAATAAAGAACAAACAAAACTAGACAAAAATTATAAGCAGTATGTGGTAGAGGATTTTCAAGAAGCATTTACCTATTGGCACCTCAGTAGGTCCATTTTCACAACCCTTATTGTCCTGGCCGTGTTCCCTTCCTACATAAAAAATATCAATACTTAACAATTATTCTTACCTCCTACCTGTCTCTGCTTCATTTTGTTTGTAAGTCTATTTATTGTTTTTATATGAGCGTGTATCTATCTTTACTGCTTGACTCTCTCTCTCTCTCTCTCTCTCTCTCTCTCTCTCTCTCTCTCTCTCTCTCTCTCTCTCTCTCTCTCTCTCTCTCTCTCTCTCTCGTGCCGCAGTGCAGTGAGGAGGGAGAGGGGAGGGGGAGAGGGGAGAGAAGGGCACAGGGGACGAGAAGGGACCGTGAAAGACTATATATAATTTGAGAGAGAGAGAGAGAGAGAGAGAGAGAGAGAGAGAGAGAGAGAGAGAGAGAGAGAGAGAGAGAGAGAGAGAGAGAGAGAGAGAGACGTGTTAAAAAGTAGCACAAGAAACAATAATGGGAGGAGAAACGTGTCGGAGGAAGGAGAGAAAGAGAAGAAGAAAGTGAAAGGGCAGTTAGAGAAGGGAGATTAATGGGCAGGAGGAAGACAACGAAAAAAAGTAGTAGTACGTTTAGGGGACAGAGAGAGAGAGAGAGAGAGAGAGAGAGAGAGAGAGAGAGAGAGAGAGAGAGAGAGAGAGAGAGAGAGAGAGAGAGAGAGAGA
>CM035206.1:12738715-12749828 GCA_020233015.1 Callinectes sapidus | reverse complement strand
GTACAAGTTGAACTGTTTCGGGAGAGGAGTTTCAAGACACCCCTGACTCTAAATTGACCTGCATTTTTCTTGTTTTATTTATTTTCTACTTTCTTTGGGTCTGAGAGTAAGTTTAGAGTCCTTGATACATGGTAGTAGTAGGAGTAGTTTTGGTGGTAGTAGTGATGGTGGTGGTAGTATTTGTAATTGTATTTTTGTTAAGTTGATGTTGGTAGATTCAATGTTGATAGTGGTGATGGTGGTAGTTATGAAAGTAGTGGCGGTGATGGTGTTTGTGGTGGTGGTGGTGGTGGTGGTGGTGGTGGTGGCAGTGGTGGTAGTGGCGGTGGTGATGGTTGGCTTGGATTTCCACTCCAGTATTTTCCTTCCAAATTGGAGTGTTAATGTTTATAATGTTTGTTTATTTGACTTTTTTACATGCTTTTTTCAGTGCATATTAGTGTTAATGCTTCTGACAGTATAATTACATCAGCAGTTTCATACGACTTTCATGTCACTATGAATGCGAAGCCTCACGTGACCTAATTTGACCTCCATAGTGTCGCCCACCATTGCCCATTGCGCGGGGAAATACTGCATGGATGGTCACAATTGGTCCTCTAATATGGTGGCAACACTTGCTTTTATTTTAGTCAAAAGCTACGTTTGGAAATATCTTCTCAGTAACTTTAGAACAATGTAACACTGGTCTGTCACTTGGAATAGAAAGGTTGATTTGTTCAGTTTAAATATTACACTCCAAAAATAACGTTCAGTTTTCTTTTCACCTTTAATGTGCATTTGAAAATATCCCTTAAGTAATGCCACGTAACATTGCGTTGCGTTGCCTTGAAAAAAAGGGCATTTTTATTATCCTCCTTAAATAGAGTTAAAAATCTACATGAACAAATTTTTCTCAACGATCATAAATATATTGTATAAGAACTGTTTCTCATATGTTAAGGCGTCTTATCTGAATTAGCTTTAGCAGACTTTAGTGGAAGTTACTGTGATAATAGTGTTTACATGATTAGCAATATAGTTACGAATAATCTGTGTCATCAGTTGGAAAAGTACCAGATAAAACCAGATTCACTTTCTACGTTGCCTATAAAACTATCTTCTCGAAACCTTAAACTGTCCAGGAATCCAGGAAGTCGTTTTATAAAAATAGAAAGCAGAATGCTAATAGAAAAGAGTGTCCTAGATACCAATACAGCTTATCTATATGGCTCTTTAAATTAGCCAAGTCGTTTAAGAATATCAACAATGTCGTCTGGAAGGAAAGGAAGAAAATGTTACGTAGAAAACTGTTCTAATAATTCATGTGGCCTCTGAAAATAGTAAGAAATCCCAGTGTTGAGAAATACAAGCAATAGTGTCATGGAGAATGGGAGTCCAAACAGTGAGCCATTCAGTAAGTGTGACCCGCCAGCTGGCTTTCTATATCAGCGACCTGCTCGCTGACCCTTCCCTGTGTCCCCTAAAGTGACCTATCCTTCTCAGTCGTCCTTACAAGGGACTCATTTCTCTCCTGTCCGTGGGAGTGAATCATTCCTCTACGGACCTGTACGTGTCGCATCCATCCCCTTTTCTTCCCTACAAGAAATGGAACCTCTCTCTCTCTCTCTCTCTCTCTCTCTCTCTCTCTCTCTCTCTCTCTCTCTCTCTCTCTGCGTCTCATTTATCTCAGTCGTTTGGTGCAAGAAACATACAACTCGCGCCTTCTCCTTCTTTAACTTCCATGACCTCACCTCTGAAAGGCACTCGCCACTCGCCCCTCGCCACTTGCTACAAAAAAGTGGGCGTGTGGGGGGTTCGTGGGGCCGTTTCGTGGGTGTGTGTGGCGGTGTTTGTCGCCGCACTGTCCGGGTGGCAAATATCACCTGATTTATGGATCTGTGGCTCAATAAATAACATTCGGTTCACTTGGCGGGTTCCTCGGCTGCCCTGAGTGTCCCGCGCCCCGCCCTGCAGGACCCGAGGCGCGAGGGAATACTGTGTCCAGGATGTATGAGTGTCGGTGGTGAGTTACGGCGTCTGGAGTCTCAGTTCTGCGAAGGTGTTGTGACTGATAGTATTGTGAATATTTTATCGCGGCCTGGTGACGTTTCCGATAATTGAGCGAGACGTAATTATTCTTTTTTTTTCCTGTGTGTTTTTTGTGGGTTGATTTACGGGTATGACTTGATGTGTGTGTGTGTGTGTGTGTGTGTGTGTGTGTGTGTGTGTGTGTGTGTGTTGTAGAACCTTTCCTGTTTACCATTTCTCGATCTTACTTCATCGATGGGTAGTAAAGATAAAAAAGGAATGTGTAGTGATATTTGTGTTCTTGTACCTCTATTATTTGCTGTTTTTATGAGTGTTATAAAGGCAATAGCAATGACCTGGTGTGTGTTATAGTACCTTTACTGTTTGCCAATTCTCGACCTTCGTTCTTTGATGAGGAATAAAGATAGAAAGAAATGGTTTGCTGATATGACTCGTGGTCTTATACCTCTGTTATTTGCTCTTTTTATATTTGTGTTATCGGAGAAAATGGTATAAATAAATAGAAGAAAAGAACCTTAACTTATACGTGTGTTGACCGAATCGAGCATGACAACAGTAGAAAAAGGTGAATGAAAATACGATAAGGGACCGATAAGAAAAGGTAGGGAACGCAGAATATAAAGCATGAAAGCGTGCCAGGGTCTCCTATATCACCCAGCGCGTCCCTCCTTCCCGGTAGTCACAGCCATTCCACTCTAACCTTCGCCTCAAATCGCTGCTTTGATACGACCCCTGAGAGCTCTAATCGCTCCCTTGACCTAACCCAACTTAAGCTAACCTCACCACCTCACGATTTCACCACACACCACTCTGATTAATCTTACCTCACCTTAACCCAACATAACATAACCTCACTTCGCCTCATGTAACTTAAATCTTCGTAACCTAATCTAATATATCTTTTTCTCACCTTTCTTTATCTCATCAACCCTTCAGTACTGGGACGTTTTTCATTTTGATTTTGCTCATTATCTGTCGATTTTATACAGCGTCAGAAACTCATGTGGGGATTAAAATAGTACAGAGAACCTATTTATTTTTCTTATCTCCGTAGACGCTTCCTATTATCGATATGATCATCTAATTACACCCAAAAACCACGGTAAAATTTTTCCTTAAAGCTAAAGAAGTTAAATTTTACTCACTTTAACCTCACCCAACCGCTTCTTACCTCTGCAACTCACCCAACCTAACTTAATCACACATTCACATTCTTAGTTTACGGACACGCTGGGAGATTAAGGCAGTGTGGCATTATTTGTGTTGTTGTACAGGTGTTTCTATGCAGGTAAGGGATCCTTGTTGATTCAGCTTATTTACTCAAGGGCGAGGCAGAATTAGACTGTGTGGAACAACTCTCTCTGGGAACACTCAATGTGGCGTGTTGGTTTTGGTTTGAATTATTCACCTTAGTATTGTTGCTGTATAAAAGTGAATGTAAATATTAAAGGGAATGCAGTTATAGGGAAGCGTCTAGTAATGTATGTAGTTCTCAATGTGATTTTGGGCTTGCTTGTAATATTTGGAAAGTTGCATCCTTATTTGATTTTTTAAAGGGAATGCAGCTATGGGAATAAATCTAGTAATGTTTGTAGTTTGAGCTTAGTGTAATATATTTGGAGAGTTACATCCTTATTTTATTTATTTTCTAGTTGTGTTTCCTTTTGACTAGCTTTCTTATAGCTCTCGTATATATGAAGAGTGAATCAAACTACATATATCCACTGATTGTAATGCCTTTTCTTTAGTATTAGATCCCATTATGTACTTGAAATATTTATTTTTTCTATACAGTCATTAAATAGATCAGAAGTGTTATGATTGACAAACATCACTAGACACTGAAAATGGAACCACTGTAACAGCATTTGGACTTTTTATCATGATTATATCCAGAACAGGAAACAAAAGCAGAGATACGAACACACTGCTGGGTGAAAAATGTATGTGTTTACAGGAGCCCCACAAACAAATGTATGTGTGTCCACTTACTCTGCACACACACACACACACACACACACACACACACACACACACACACACACACGCAAACACAGGTAATTCGTCGCAGCAGTCACCGTAGCTGTCCCCTAACTAAGTAATCAGATTATGTTAATGGGTGGCCACTTTTTATAACTTCCCTCCTTTCACGTGTGGCTTGGAGGATCTAAAAGCAAGTCAGATTATCATTTTAGGAACTCGAGGTCACCGGAGTGTTTTGAAGAGGGATGTGAATAATGCAACGATTTATTTTGCTGCAGTCACTCTCCCCATAAGCTATACATATCCGGCAGTGTGTATACCGTGCAGGGTCGTGTATTCCGCCTCCCAGGGTCGTTCGTGCCTTTATGTTCTGTGTGGGCTGGGAACGACCACGCCACTGCCACCACCACCACCACCACCACCGCCGCAGCCACCGCCACTGTCACTACCACCATTGTTTCCCTGCATGCACTAACATTACTGCTATAACTACTACTACTACTACTACTACTACTACTACTACTACTACTACTACTACTACTACTACTACTACTACTACTACGGAAAACAAGATTAGGTTTATATTACGATTAATTTTGTTCACTACCACTGCATTTTTGACACCATTTCATAGCCACACTACCAACACCACACCGTCACTAATAGCAGCAACTACCACCACAAAACCACCACCCCCTTGATAACCAGTGGGATTAATAGCACCGAAACAACACAACAGCTTCCACCACACCCACCACCATCACTACCACGTATATTGCCCCCAAACTTTTGTTATTACTCCACCTCACCATTACTTGAGTCAGCGGCACCATCACACCCGCGATACACCCATAGTCGTCTCCCGGTCACCTGCGCTAACCACTGCAGAGAGAGAGAGAGAGAGAGAGAGAGAGAGAGAGAGAGAGAGAGAGAGAGAGAGAGAGAGAGAGAGAGAGAGAGAGAGAGAGAGAGAGGGAGAGGGGGGGAGGGGGGGGGATCTTGCACCATACAATAGAAAAACTCAGAAAATACCACTTGTAGAAACAGACGAAAGAAAACATCATACGAAAAAGATATAGAAGAAAAAGTGGAAATTATGAAGAAAAAAATGAGGACCGAGAGAGAGAAAAAGAGGGTGAGAAAAGAACTTCCCTCCCTCCCTCCCTCCCCCCCCCCCTTCCATAGACCAAGCCAGCCATACATCGCCATTTGGATGCTTTGCTCCGTCTTGGCCTCACTAATTACAAAATGTGCGATTGATGCTCCCTAGAGATTGAGGTCATTACCCCCAATTAGCCTGTACCTTCTGGGAGACTCCCCTTCCTCTTCCAGTTCCTCCTGATTGGTCCCTTAGCGGCTGGAGGAGGGGAGGACAAGGTGGTGGTGGAGGAGGTGATTGTAGATCGAGGAAGCAAGGAAGGGAGACAAGATCCTGGTGTGTGGGGAGGAACGTGGGTGTGGATGGTACGAAGGAGGAGTAGCATAAGAAGGATAAAGAGGAAGAGGAAGGAGAGAAGAGGGGCGGTAATGAATAAGAATAGCAGTGGAGGGTTTCTGGAAGGAAGATAAGTGGATGGGAGACATTGGGGAATGCAGAGAGAGAGAGAGAGAGAGAGAGAGAGAGAGAGAGAGAGAGAGAGAGAGAGAGAGAGGGGAAAAATATAGAGGAAAGATCATGTGGAGGTGAAGGTAATCCAATTAGCGGGCAAGTTTTTATTTTCCTTCGAGTTTCTTGACATAAAGGAAGATTTTTGTCGGTCGTGAAATGCACCAGTGAACTTAAGAGTGTGTGAGGAGAATATCACTGACCTAACCTTGCCCTACTCCAGGTTAATGAAGGGAAGTATGAGGCATGTGCTGAAAATATGCTGGAGTGGTGAGATACACTGAAGGAAGGTTGGAAATATAACGAAGTGGTGCTCAGATATAGCGAAGGAAAAATCTAAGAATAGAAAGTGGTGCTGAAATTAAGAAAATGTACCGAAAATGGGAAGAGCAAAACGGAAATATAACCTATCGATATTGATTATAAGAATTAACGAAAGAATACCCAAATTTATAAAAATATAGCAAAATCAATTAGAAAACGAAGAATTGTGAACCGGAGGCCTACGAAATTATGTGATATACCAAGAAACGGTACTTAAATTAAACGAAATATTAAGAGAAGCGATGAAACAACACGGAAACAAAAATTATGTGTTGCGAAAGCGATGAAATAATATGAAAGCTGCAACTAAGAAGGGAAATACAGTAAATCCTTGTTACAAAGCAGTGTTGGGATTATGTTGGAGAGAATGTTTTTGCCTGTACGTTTTATTATTTTTATTTATTTTTTTTCTCGCTTCAAATACAAACCACATTGATCTGCTGTACGTGAGTGTGTGTGTGTGTGTGTGTGTGTGTGTGTGTGTGTGTGTGTGTGTGTGTGTGTGTGATATTTAAATATTTAAAACTCGCTTGGGATACTGTGCATTAATAGAGATTAGAATATGCATAGAGTTCAATGCCATAAATAAAAAGGGGATTTAGAGAAGAATGAGGGAGCAGTAAGTGAGGAGGAAGGGAACGCTGATAAAAAGATGCATGCGAGGGAAGAGGGATAGACAAGAAAGAAGAAAATAAAGGTGCACGTATGAATGGAGATAAGACGCAATAGAGATGGATGAAGGAGAGGAAGGGGAGGTTAAAAGAAGCAGGTCAGTGCAGGTTACAAATAAGAGGTGGAGCAATCGTGCCTTTTGTCTAAGAGTGATGGACTTAATAATGACTGTATGTGTATTGTAAGAGAGAGAGAGAGAGAGAGAGAGAGAGAGAGAGAGAGAGAGAGAGAGAGAGAGAGAGAGAGAGAGAGATTTTGTTTAGCATGATGTTATGGTTCTTACTGTGTTGGATATTTTGCTACATATTGTTATGGAAACGTATTGTTTGTACTGTACCTAAAGGATAATGTCGCTGTGTGGCAAGAGTAATTTCTTTTATCGAAAAATATGAATTGTGATGAAGTCGTGTCTTTTTGTGATGTGAATTGTAGTGAGAATATGAGGGTTTTTTTTTCCTCTGAGTGATACTATTTCATGTATTAATGTTATGAATAATTGTGAGTTTTTGCATTTTATTTCATTCATAAGGAATACTAATTATTTTAGGTCTATTTCCGTGTTTGTGAAGTGAGCAGCAGCAGCAGCAAAGAATATGACTAAATGTTCTTTCATTTTCATACCCACGATAAAAAAGTGAGTAATTTCCCTTCGCTTCGGTTTCGTAGAAAATGGATTCACTTCACTATTTAAAACTCAACTCAAGCTTTATGATTTTCGGGAACCTGCTGAGTTTCGGAGTTTCGTGAAAAATTTTCCGCCAAAAAATCTTTAGCAGACTCACGTTGTGTGTGTGTGTGTGTGTGTGTGTGTGTGTGTGTGTGTGCGTGTGCGTGTGCGTGCGTGCGTGTGTCCATGTGTGTGTGTACGCGTGTGCTCGTGCGCGCGTCAGTCAATCAAGTTGATTCGTTTAATCGAATTTGTGTCGGAGCTGCTCTGCCCTGAATGCTTTTCCGAATGTCTCGACTCTCCCTATATACGTGAACGCCATCCAGTGTACGTATGAATGTATGTATGAATCCGTGTGCGCGAACATGGTGACCTGTATGAATATATGTATGAACGCAGCCTGAGCGTGTCTGGCGCCGTGTGTTGAGAATAAATTGATGAAATGTAAAGTAGCATGTATGCATTTTCAACATTTGCCGCGCGCTGTTTATACGAAATGAAAAATGGAAACTGGGAACATGATATTTTGCCAGGGCTCGGTACAGAGGCAGGGAAATTTTACTCGCCAAGGATTATATTACGCATACTCATGATAATTTTTGTGGGAAAGTATAATTGGTCAAGTTCACACGAGCTCTGCAGATTTTTTTTTGTACATTTTTTTTCTTGCAAAGGTTCACGCTGAAATTCCCAACTGGTGTTACTTCATCGCTTGGGAATCAGGTGTTGATAATTAGGTGTGCACGTGACGGTGTGTGCACATGTGGCATCTGAAAACAACCACTTGTGCACACGAAACATTAGTGTGTGTGTGAGAGAGAGAGAGAGGTAAAAAAATCCTTGTATCTTATATACTGTGTGTGTGTGTGTGTGTGTGTGTGTGTGTGTGTGTGTGTGTGTGTGTGTGTGTGCATGTGTATGTGTGTCCAGGTGAAGGGAGCGTGCAGAGGACACACAGGTGAACTCTTTACCTTATTATCTGAGGGAACGAGGCAAATATTCCAGGTGATTCAGGCATTTTATTTACGTCTTTACATATTGCCTTTTACTGCGAAGGACGTGAATAGAGTGCGGGATGATTTAGTATTCATGGGACATCATTCGCTATTCATTATTCATATTCATTACTTTTCTATATGCTTATCCTTTCATCCTTCCCTCACTTTGCCCTCTATGTACCTTTACTCCATTTTTTGTGTTCATGTTTATCTTAATTTTCTCTCCTTTCTTCTTTTCTTTTCCAGTTCAGTTTTTTTTTTTTTTTCATGCTGCATATGGTAATGGTTTTCATTTTAATAATCTTGCACTTTCTCTCTTGGAAGAGTTTATTTACATTGGAATATTTTCTTTATTTTTTTTTTAGTTGTTGTTGCTCTTCTCTGAATCATTTCTCAATTTTTCACAGATCATTTTTCCGTTGAGATAAAACAATATTTCTTTTTTGCTGAATTTCCATTTCTTTGTTTTGAGTTTTTAGATTTCTACCTTTGATTAATTTCACATTTTGTATGTATAATTGTAATTTTCTTGTTTTACTCTATTTATTCAGTTTTTACTTTAGATATAAAGATATTTTACTATCGTGCAATGTTTTATGTTTCCTTTACTCTGTACTATTTTTTTTTTTCTGTCAGATTAATGTTTAGTTTTTGCTATTTAGTTTATATTTTTCTCCATTCATTGATTTTTCCTGTTCTGGTATCCTTTTTTGTATACTTATTTATTTTTTCTATTATATTGAAACCTTGTATCCTTTAACCTTTGAAAAATATTCTCACTTGTTTTTATTTTATTATCAATCTTCTCTCCGAATATGACATTTAATTTTCAAGCGTTTTATCTTTCCTTAATCTAAGTGCAAGTAATGGAGTTCTTTCCTTTCTTGATGATTTCCGCCTTTTCTTTTGTTCCGGGTAAGGCGTTTATACGTCCTTCTACCGTCATAGCGCCAGTACCGGGAAGTATAACCTTTATGGCTTCTCAGTATGGCGGTATTTTATTTCTTTCGCTATTTTTATGAACACTTTTTTTTGACACACCGTGAAGTGATGCATTGTGCCACGGTACAGACGGTCACGCTCATTCCTTATCGCCCTGTTTAATATTATATGAAGCGTATCCTTCCAGGCGTAATGTTACTTTCGATTTCTCTTTCAATATTCATAGCGTCAATACCGGAATGTCTTGTGGTGTGGTTTTTATTATTATTTTACTAACCCCTTCTTCGGTGTGTGTCCGTTTGTCTTTATTAGTTTTATTTGCACCTCAGTTTTATTCCTCTATGGTGTTTGCGCTCCGTGTTTATTTTATTCCAGCGAGCGTGCGTGTGCTGTGTATGTGCTTCGCTGTTTTTTTATTGTTTTTTGTTAGTGTATGGAAAGTTGTTTTGCATGGAAGGGCCGTGCAGCATATGTGTGGAGGTATTGCAGGCACGTTTCCCTAGCGTTGGTGTGTTGCAAGAATAATGCTGCAGAAAAGAGAGGAGCGTTGGAGAGCTGAGTGCTCCTGTCATACCGTGTCAAAATATTAGTACTTTTTTGGCGGCCCTCTCTGTACTATCCCCCCGCACCTTCGTTATTCTCCTTTATTCATGTTGTTATTGTCATTATTGCCGTTATTTCAGTACTCGAGACTGTGTGTGTTTATTTTACTTATCTTTTACTCGTTGAAAAATTATATTGGAACTGTTTCATTATATTTGCTTTCGATATTTCTAACTTAATGAGATTATTTCGTTCTCCTCATTCAATTTTTATCTTTGCTCATTATTACTAGTTCGAATATAAACTTGCATTCTTATTGTTGCAATTGATGCTTATATAATAGTAGTCTTCAGAACATTTCACCATTTGAAATCAATTTGTGCTTTATGAATTATGAATTTTGGTGAGAGTATGAATATATACTGCGCTGCCAACACACACACACACACACACACACACACAGCGCTGTTTACTCCTATCCTTTGGCTATGAATACTAAACCACCCAAGTCCCATTTCACCTCCCAAGTTCAATATATTTAACTGCAAGCCTCCTCCTTACTTCCTCTTTCGTTACGCCTTCCACTGTTCTTATTGATTCTCCGTCGCTGCCTCGTACTATTGGGGGACTCTCTCCGCTGCGTACCCGAAGTTAAACAGTGAGTATTTGTATGCCAGACAAACGTATGTAGTGTATTATATGAGGCCAGACAGTTTATGGGTGTATTGAGCGCCTCCACACGCTCACTCACGCACGCACGCTCACGCAAAATGGCATTGATATGGCTTTGACTTCCATCTGTTATTTGCAATCTGAAGTTACTTTTAGTGTGACGAATAGAGTGACCTTTGTTTTATAGATGGTATAGCCCAATAATTCCTTCTCCTACTCCTCCTCTCTCCCTTCTCCTCCTCTCTCCCCCTCCTCCCTTCTCCCTCTTCCCTCCTTCCTCTTCCCTCCTCCTCCTCCCCCAACTCGCAGGTGGCTCAAGATCATCAGGCTTTCAGTAGAGCGACTCCGACCAGGTGATGTTTGTCCAGGTAATACACGTTCTGTTTACCTGCAGTGATGACCTCAGCCCTTGGTCGCACCTGAGCACCTGATCCCTGCCACTACCTGTGTCACGGCGCCCAGCTGATGCTACTAATTGTATATGTGTGTGTGTGTGTGTGTGTGTGTGTGTGTGTGTGTGTGTGTGAGAATGAGATTCACCCTTCCCTTCCCTTAATAGACATTGTACATTATAACTTTAGAAAAAAAGTTTGTAATCTAACCCTTTTGTCTACTCTCTCTCTCTCTCTCTCTCTCTCTCTCTCTCTCTCTCTCTCTCTCTCTCTCTCTCTCTCT
>CM035206.1:12635367-12648950 GCA_020233015.1 Callinectes sapidus | reverse complement strand
CCTCCTCCTCCTGAGCCTTCTCCTGTACTGTCCTGTCTCTCTTCCCTGTAGATAGTTAGCAGTAGTAATCAAGCAGCCTTGAAAGGACCAAAAGGTCTGCTGCTGCTTGGCTTTCCTTTGTATTCCTCCTCCTCATCCTCCTCCTCCTATTTTTTTTCATATTTACTGACAAAGGAGGATAAAATACCACACTTCTGCATGCCCTTCATCTTCCTCCTTCTGGTTCCTGAAGGAGTGCATAGTAGGGAGTGGTCTGCTTTGATGGAGGGTCTGGAGTCACCTTCCTTGCTCAGACATTGTGCTTTCACTTCCCCGAGTCTACGAGGGCAAATATTGACCTTCCATTTGGCGCAGTCCACCGCTTCATTCCACTTCGCTCTCCGTCATTTCACTCACTTCTCTCTTCATCATGTTTTTTTTTCTCTCTTTCTTTCATTTTCTTTCGTGATTTTTTTGGGGGGAGACTGTATTTGTATTTTTTTTTTTTATTATTATTTCTTTCGTCTATTTTCTCATATTATTCGTGTTTGTTTATCACTTATTTCCGTCTTTCTTTTTTGCTGTAGTTTTCTTTATTTTTTCCTTTTTTTTCATTGTTTTATTTATGTTGGTAATAATGGCTTAAGATTCTCTCTCTCTCTCTCTCTCTCTCTCTCTCTCTCTCTCTCTCTCTCTCTCTCTCTCTCTCTCTCTCTCTCTCTCTCTCTCTCTCTCTCTCTCTTTGTTGTAATGCAGTTTCTCGCTCCTCTCCAATACTTTACACCTTTTTTTCGCTCTCCTTTCCACAGTTACTATGTGGAAAGTTACCTGTAAAACTCTTTCACTCACCTGTGTTTTCCTAATCGAACTCTCCCCAAACTGCCCATGGTTACTAAGTGTTTGGAATTTTTGCCTGTTTTCCTTTTCTTTTCCCTTGTTTAATCAGGGAAATCATGTTTTTTTATCTTTTCTTTCCTCTATGTCTTCCCTCTGTTTTTTCTCGTTTTCCCCTCTTCTGTTTCTTTTTTGTTATTGACTTTTGCTTCGCTTTCCCCCTTGTTGTCTTGCTCCTTTTCCTTTTCCTCTACGCTCGTGTATTTTCACAAGCTTTCATTAATTAACTTTTGTAATTGAACTGCTAATCATTTTGTATTCACCTGCCGCTTCCGTGTTCTCTCTGATGCTTTTTGTAATCAAACTCACCTACATTTTATTTAAAGGTTGTATTTTTTGTTCCTCCTCTCTAGCAAACCTATGTTCTTTTCCTGTGTTGTGGAGTTTTCTTGCTTTCTTTTTTTTTTTTTTGTTAGAATTCTTTCATCTTATTATTTGTATTGTTCGATTTGTATTTCTTGTTTTGTTTTTAATTTTATTTTTTGTTTATCATTTTACTTCCTTGCTCTATGTTTCATATATATATTTTTTAGCATTCCTCCCTTATTTACCTTGCTTTCCAAATATTCTACCAATATTCTCTTCACTGTATTCGTTTAATCTCTTTTGAGTATCATTTTCAACTTGGATTTTCAGGTCTTCTATGACTTTCTAACCTTTTTCGTTGATTTATTTTTATTTTTATCCGTTATTTCCAAATAATAATCTTATCGATTCCTTCAATATTCCTTCCTTCTCTTTTTGTAGAATATGTTTACTTATTTTTTTTCCTTTATTTGTTTCCCCCATCATTACCTGCGATTGGTTTTTCCTATATATTTATTTTGTTTTACATTTATGGAATACTTTCAATTAATTTTTTTCAATATTTTCCTTATTTACCATTTCTCTCATACCAAACATTTACTTTTCTCTGGATTTAGTTGTAATATTTTGTACCCTCATTTATTTTTACATCACCTGAGAACCCAACGCTTAACCCAGTACTTCCACACATCACAAACTACATATCACTCATCACCGTGTTTATTTTAGCCTTACAAATATTTCCCACTCTCCTGCTTGAAATGCGGACCTAATATTTATTCAACTTTATAATCCGGTTGAGCCTTTCGTTGCCTCCGCCTCTATCGCCCCCCCCTCCTCCCCCTCCCTGGCTCTCCCTGCTACAACCCTGCGGCGCCGCGTCCTCGGTCCCTCAAGACAAACAAGGCCAGTAATGAGGTGAGACGCATGTGGGGCTGCGCGGATAAAATTACCTGGAAAAATTCTCCTCTCGGGAAATACTCCTCACTCCACCTAGCGGGGTAGCGAGGGCCAGGTGATGCAGGTGTGTTAATTGGCTGCGGAACACCTGTGCTCTCACTCACACGCGGGCTGGGTGATGGATGCTGTTCTCCGGTTTCGTTTTGGTGTGTGTGTGTGTGTGTGTGTGTGTGTGTGTGTGTGTGTGTGTGTGTGTGTGTGTGTGTGTATGTGTGTGTGTGTGTGTGTTGTGTTTTTGTATAGACTTTGATGTTTTTATACAATCGATTTTATTCTACTATTCTACTATTTATTCTACTATTTATTCTACTATTAGTGTGTATAGTTATCAAGTTTTACCATTACTACTATCACTGTTGTTTTTATTATTGTTGGTATTGGGTATTTTCCATTGACTTTAGATGTGTTATTTTACCAAGGGTTATATTTTGTAGTCGTTATTGCTATAATATATGAAAATTAACTTCGTGTATATAGATTTCTTTCTTCTTTTCTTTGTGTTAATAATGCGTATCGACTTCTGGTGTGTCATTACAAAAACTGTTATATATTTTCTTGCGAGTTACGTTGCAAGTAATGTTTTTTTCTTTCTCTATGTTTGGTTACAGTTTTTTCCTTACTCCTAGTTGTTATTGCATATTGATATTGATTTTCTGTGCATAATTATATGTAACCATCGTGTTTTTACTTCCTGAAGTCATAGATTTACATTCACCACCACTTTCCGTCCTTGCGAAACATGAGCTAACAAAGGAAGCGGATAAATCATGACAAATACGTGTTTTTTTGCAATACCTCATCCCAGCGTGGCATTAGACTAACATTGATCTTAGAGAATATGTAGTTTTCCCCGGTGTACGATTGACTGCCATTGGTAAATAAAATATCCTGTAAGCCTTCAGCCCCATTATTGAAGGAAAGTGAGAATTGCTAGCAGGTCACACGGCGGTGGATAGGATTATAAAGCTGCCTTGCAAAACTCCACTGAACCCGGAACTGAACTTACAACTTTACTAAACCCGGATTGGGCTTATAACCTTTATGAGTTTAGACAAAAACTCGCCAAAAGAATCACGCGGTTGCATAAAACAATTCTAAACGCCTCACATTCTAAGGCTCGTATTTTGAAATGCTAGGTTTCATTTGTTCCCTCACCACTGGTTTTAAAGGTTATTAAGATGATAAGCTGGGTTCATGACGGTATTTTTCCTATTTATAGTTCAGAAGTTATTTTAGTGTCACTAAAACCGTAAAATCTTTAACCTCTTCAATACTGAGACTGTTTTACCACGAGTTTTGGATAGGATTTGACGATTTTATTGCGTTCAGAAGAATTATTGTCAGTCTGTACTATTGTTATACCCACATGATTTTCTGAAGATGCATAATATCGCCAAATAATGAGCACGATATTTATAACAGTGCGTGTCATTACCCAAGGGATTTAGCTGTCTCTGTTCACCTAGAGCCTTTTCAAAGTAGTGGAGGTGTTGCCTAAGGGGCTTCAAAACATCTCACTAAACACCCCGGTCTCACAATTATAAAAGCGTCACCTATTACTCAGGGGATTAACCTGTATCTGTTCATCTAGAGCCTTTCAAAGTAGTGGAGGTGTGGGCAGAAGTGTTTCAAAATACCCTAAGCTCCTCACCCTCACCTAATCAAGACCGCAAAATCGACCACAAGACCACGAGCGAGTCAATCCGGCAAGCAAATAGAGAACACTGGGGGAACATAATTGGCCACCAAGTGAGGATTTTATCAAGTGCGTTCCTGGTGTTCTGAGGTGTTTGGCGTGGCCTGGGATAGTAAACACGGGACGGCTGTTCATGGCAACCTCATGAATCTTAAAGCACCAGCCTGGCGTCCCTGAAAATGGAATTGTGTACTGGCAGCGGCCCCATCTGCATTCCGCCCTGAATTCTTTTGTGCCTTAAATTTACCGGAGGGGAATATGTTTGCTGTCCCAGAGGCGCCGCGTTGCCTGTCCTACTGATTATTGCTGCAGTTTGGTTACCCCCACTTCCCCCTCCACCTCCTCCTCTTCCTCCTCCTGGTTCTCCTCCTCTTCTTCCCTGTCAACCTCCCGCCATGTGTTGTTGACCTGGCCTGACCCCCGATGACCTTTTGATTGCTCGCCTTTGTTGACGCGTCCAGCTGTCACTCGCACAGTTTTTCATGGCCCATATTTATGTTGACTTTACCGTTGATTTGACCTCCTCTTCAATGGAAAGGGTTCGACTTGATTTTTGTTCACTTTTTTTCTCCTATGACCTGTTTTGTAGTTGAATAAGGGTAGAGTTTGTATGCTTTTTGTTTTTTTGTTCTCAGTTTGACCTTTTCTCTTCACTTTTGTGATTTGTTTTGAGTTGTGACAATGTGGGATTTTAGTGTCCTCCTGATCTTACATATCAATTCTTCTCACTTTCTTTAAACATGGATTAGATCATGAAATATCGGCTCTTTTGATCTTACTCATGTGTTTTCAAGAACTATGATGAACTTAAACTCATGATTACACTTTTAATCTTTAACGTTGCATTTTGAACCGATTGCTTTAACATATCAACATTAGCATAATCCTATACTTGTCTCCAGAGGATTTTTACGGCTTTCTACTCTCTAAATTGATAGAAAACATGATCATTTTAATCTTAATCCCTACAATACCTCGACACATGTTCATATATATATTTTTCTTGCTATTTGACGATTTCATTCACCTTCAAAAACTTATGTAGGGATTGGAATAGTGAAGACTTTGGCCATTTATTTTCTGACCTCATAGAGTTTTCATATCAGTGAAATAATATAATCGTATCCATAACTAAAGGTGAGTGAAAAAAAATCCGTCCCAGTACTGAAGGGGTTAGATATTGTACCTCAAACAATTCCTATCCATATCACATTAAAATAACTATAACCAGTTTTATGAGATTCTTTATGTTTATTTTCACCCTCAAGAGTAAATTTGATCTTGAATACCTATTTGAACGTATTGTGACCATGACGTGTCCCTTTTTCGAGGCCTTCTACGTCTTTTCGCTCCTTTGTTTGACCGAAAGCAGACCTGTTGCCTTTTGCCTTGGAATTTTGGAGGCTCGGAGGGAGAGGGTGGGCTAACGAGTCTCCCCGAAATTAATGAGCTGTTTAAGATCTCGTTTAGCAAGGCAGGTAATGGCCTAGTTACCTGAACCTCCCAGGTAATCAGGTTAAATCAGGTAAAGTTACGCAGAGGCAAAAAGTCGCGAAATTTGACGTGAAGGGAAGCCTGGTGTGTGTGTGTGTGTGTGTGTGTGTGTGTGTGTGTGTGTGTGCGCGTGTTTATGTGTGTGTGTGCGTGCGTGTACGTGTGTGCGTGTATGTACGTGCCTCAAGGTTCATTTTTATCAATCTTAACGTGTGAAATT
The DNA here is from genome assembly GCA_020233015.1 of Callinectes sapidus. Lineage (NCBI taxonomy): Eukaryota > Metazoa > Arthropoda > Malacostraca > Decapoda > Portunidae > Callinectes > Callinectes sapidus. The sequence continues at coordinate 12,643,401 of CM035206.1, read as the reverse complement.
GGTCCATAAATCACTATAATGTCCTTGCTTACTGCATGGATGAAATTGCAGAAAGATTGAAGCCAAAAGGACGAAAGAAAACGGATGAAAACCAAAGGAAACGGAGGAATGACAACAGAAAAGTGAAACCATTGTGAAGAGAGAGAGAGAGAGAGAGAGAGAGAGAGAGAGAGAGAGAGAGAGAGAGAGAGAGAGAGAGAGAGAGAGAGAGAGAGAGAGAGAGAGAGAACTGAATAATAACATAAATCAAAGTAGTGGTAGTTATAATGTTCTACAATTTTCATCATGGACATATCACGTACTTCAATCATATCATTATCCTTGATATTATGGAAAAGGGGGTTAGCAACATAAATATAAGTTATAGCCGTAATGCATAATTTTTCAGTATGAGCACATCACGTATTTTGCATCGATCATATCTCTTATAACTGAATGTAAAACCGAGCAAGAAAAATCACCCTCCATATAATAACAAATTTACCCCAGAAGAAAGACGTGGGTAAAAAGAACGATATAGTCATAAATCAAAGCGGAAGTTATAATATCTCCCCATTTTTAGTACCCACATAGCACGCATTTTACTTACTCTTTTTTACTCTTATATTTTTTTGGTGCAGTCCTTCACCTTCCCGCGGACGTTGAATCGCGCAAATGACATCACGGGGAGCCATTGGGAGGGAGGAGTGAGTGCTTCATTGTTTGAGCTGCAGAAGGACGAGCAGTGTGAGGTGATTTACGAGGAACATGTGACGGCTTGGGGCGTGAGAAATGGCGGAAGGGAAGCGTCAGGTTAGAGAGAGAGAGGGGGGGGGGAAGGTAGAGAGAGCGAGGTTCAAGGTGCGTATTCCAGAGTCTCGGGAAAATCATATTGCTCACTTCCCCCTATCTCACCTGAAATTCCGATGGATTCCACCTGTCCACATCTCACCTGTCTAACCTTTCATTCCCGGCGGATCAGGTGTGAGAATGCGGTGACGTGCGGAGAGAGGAGATAGAGAAGGGAGAGAAGGAGAAATAGGATAAAGGAAGATGAGAAGCGAAAAACCCTTCACTCACTACACTCCTCCTCTTCCCCTTACCACCCTCCTCCTCCTCCTCCTTCGGGATATCAAAAGAAAGTGGGAAATATCGAAGTAGAAATCACGTCCCTGCAGAAGACATGTAAAGCTGTCGAAACGCTGCAACGCGGAAATTAGCTGCCAGTGTGTTGGAAATCGTCTCGTGGAAGGAGGTGGAGGGATGGCTTGGAGAGGGAGGAAAGTAGGGAAAGGAGGAAGGAGAAAGAGAATGTGTTAGCACCAGAGAAAAATAGTAGTAGTAGTAGTAGTAGTTGTTGTTGTTGTTGTAGTAGTAGTAGTAGTAGTAGTAGTAGTAGTAGTAGTAGTAGTAGGTGTGTGTGTGTGTGTGTGTGTGTGTGTGTGTGTGTGTGTGTGTGTGTGTGTGTGTGTGTGTGTGTGAATTGTTATGTTTCAACTGGCCCTTTCATAACATATTGTCCATTTCAATTTTTTTTTACGTACTTTTTTGGAAGGATGAATGGCCGTCATGTTTTAAACGTAGGAGGGTTTTACACACACACACACACACACACACACACACACACACACACACACACACACACACACACACACAATTTCACCACTCCATCCGCCCACTCGGAAACTGAAAAGGTAAACAACCTAACTTTTTTTATATATACATTTTTTTTTCCACGGACATTCAGTACTTAAAAAAAACGCATATATATCGCAGAAATATTTTGTTAACGTTTGATTGTTGAGACGGTAGAGAATATCACTTTTTTGTTTGTGGGAAAAAAAAAACCTGATAAGTGGTGAAAATAGAAGTATGAATGGAAAAAAAAGTAGAAAGGAAAGGACTGATAAATAGTGGAAAAAAGAAAATTGAGAAAGGAAACGAGAACTGATTGATAATAACAAGATTAAAAAGGATTGGGAGAAGGGATTGAAACTTTGATTATAAGGGAGGGATGGAACAGGATTAAGTAGAGAGAGAGAGAGAGAGAGAGAGAGAGAGAGAGAGAGAGAGAGAGAGAGAGAGAGAGAGAGAGAGAGATCAACTTCAACTAGAAATCTTTAATCCAATGAACTTGTCGATTAAGTGAGGAAAAATTCGCAAGTTTGTTGTTCACTTTTATTGAGGAAGGAGAGGAGGGAGTCGGTGAAGGAGAGGTGGGAAGGGGGGGGGGGGGAAGGAAGGGAAGGAAGGAAGGAAGGAAGGAAGGAAAGTCTCAACTCTCAGAATCTTCCTTCAATAAATCCGGTGTTTATGGAAGCTAGCAAAGTTTAGTTACATTGCTTTTTCGTTGATGTTTTTTTTTTTTTTGTGTGTGTGTATGTATGTATTCCCATTTACACTTTCTCTATCAGTTTTTCTTTTCTTTTTTCCCTTTCTTTTGCTCTCTCGGTGAATCCTCATCCTCCTTAATGTTTTCCCCGTGCACATAAGTAGAGGCAGAAAAAGAGAAAGAGGGAGAGAGAGATAGTCAATGAAAGAAACCCTCACACTGCTTAGGAATCACCTTTTTTCTCCCTTTTTTTTTCCCCTCTCTTTTTTCCCCACATGTATTCGCACTTGTCCTCCTCGCCTTTCCCTCCCTACTCAGTATTTTCCCGCCTCACACTGCGACCAAATGGATCTTCCTCTTCCATGGGACATTATCATATAAATCTGTGCAGTCCTGGCCGCCTTCCAGCACCAAAAGAAACACCAGCCTGGAAGGAGAAACAGCCGGACACTGGAATTGCCTATTGGACTTATTTAGGGAATTGAAAAGGAGGCTTAATGAAATGCAAACGAACGAACCCACCCACCCAGACACCCACCCAGCCACCTGCTACCTGGCCAAGGTGTGCAGGTGCGTGCAGCCAGCCAGGTGAGGGCCCAGGTGAAGGGAAGCAGGTGAGGGAAGTAGGTAAGAGAAGGAGGTGGGAGAAATAGGAGTTGGTGATGGTTTTGTGTTTATTTACTGCTATTTGTTTTCTGGTACTACTACTACTACTACTACTACTACTACTACTACTACTATTACTACTACCTCTTTGACCACCACCACCACCACATCTACTACTACTTGATGTTGGTTAGGGGAAGGGAGAGAAAAATGTATTGTTTTCCTTTCCCTTGAGGTTTGAGGAGACAGAGGAATGCGGAATGCGGGCGTAGGAGGAAGGGAGGGAGAGAAATTTAAATGAAGCCGAGAATACGAGGTTGTAAAGAAGGGAGGAGATGTATATATGAAGTGGAATGGAGAGTATACATAGAGGGTTCATAGCGAGGGTCTAGTATACACACAAACATGTACGTTCAGGGTATGGCGTCTCTCTCTCTCTCTCTCTCTCTCTCTCTCTCTCTCTCTCTCTCTCTCTCTCTCTCGCGGTAGGTGCCATGGAAAACATTAGGATAGTGCAAGACAAGTGTGAATGGAAAAATAATTCTCTCTCTCTCTCTTTCTCTCTCTCACTCATCCTTTCTCTCTCTCTCTCTCTCTCTCTCTCTCTCTCTCTCTCTCTCTCTCTCTCTCTCTCTCTCTCTCTCTCTCTCTCTCTCTCTCTCCCATTACTCAGGTGGACGAGGAAACACTTGCCATTGTATTTCCTCCTCCGCGGGGAACCAAAAATAGGCTTTCCTTAAGGCAGATGTAAAGAACACAGGTCAACGGCCCCACTTCCTTCTCCTCCTCTCCCTCCCTCCCCCCTCCCCCCCAACTCCCTTCACTTCCTCCCTCTTGTGACCTCTTCTCTCCCTCCCCTCCCCCTCCTCTCCCCCTCCTTGCGTGCGTGTGGGTAACGTACGAGGCTGGTTAGGAAGAAAAAATGCTCGGTAATTATGAGAAAGTGTATGATAGTCAAGGACTGTATGTGATGATCTGGGTTTGAAGTACCTGATTTGTCACTCCCTGGTTGAATGAAGTTTTTGGCATCTGTATGGAGGAGGTGAAGGTGGACAGGTTAGGTTAGGTTCGCTTCCTGGTTGAAGATTCTGGAGGAAGTAAATGTAAATAAAGGTGGAAAATATATAAAGAAAATAGTCTTATCTCCATAGAGAAAGAGAAGTGGAATGAAGCAGATTAAAAAAAAAGAACGGAGAAGTTTTATGTGCATAGAGGTGGAAGAGGGGAATAAAGAAGGGAATAGTTCAGAAAGAAAATAATTCAAGTGCGTATGTGAAGAGAAGAAGTGGAATAAAGGAGAGGAAAATTTAAAAGCAATAACTGTATATGCATAGCGAAAAAAAATAGGATGAAGATAAAGAAAGAGAACAATTTTGTGCTTTTAGAGAAGTAGGAGAATAAATATTGAAGATCATTTAGAGAGAATAATTTGATAAGACGCACGAGAAATGCAGCCTGTGAGATCTATCCAGGTAATGCGAGTGAAGAGGGTGTGACAAGTGCAATGGATGGAGGGATGAAAGGAGTGAGAGAGTCAGCATGGTGGAAGGGAGTAGTGCAGTAATTACCCTTGCAAGTACTGGTGTCAAGCTTCACCCAAAGCCAGGCGGGACAAAAGCAAGGCTGGCTGGAGTAGTAAGTCACATTATAGCGGCCTGGGAATGAGAGAGTGATGACTACTTTGCTACTGACGCTTCTGATTTGCTGCTGCTGCTGCTGTTTTCACTACTACTACTACTACTACTACTACTACTACTACTACTACTACTACTACTACTACTACTGCTACTACTATTGATGATAATGATAATGAAAATAAAATTTAATACTGCTAATGCCTCCATTTCTCGGCCACAAGACTACTGCTACTACTACTGCTATTACTGCTACTACTACTACTACTACTACTACTACTACTACTACTACTACTACTACTACTACTACTACTACTACTATCAAATCATCAGTAAAACACCATTACAACTATTCAACACACCGACCACACTCCTCCACCACAATCACCACCACCACCACAGTCACCACCACCACCACCACCACACGCTCCCCCTCGCCTCTACCATCGATCTCTCCCGGACTCTCGTGTCTTAAAGGTGTTGGCTTGCTGTGCCGCCTCATGTCAGGTCATGCTAGGCCGTGTTGGCAGCAGCTTGGGGTCACGATGCGTCCACCTGAGGTCACAGTGACTCGATTCGTGGCCGTGTCGATGCCAAGTTAGGTCATGTGGGGTCAGTGAGGTGTGGTGTGATTGGTGCGGCGTGTGAGGTCACTGGGGTCCCTGCAGGAGGGTCAGATGGTGTCGTGTTGTGTTGTGGGTCATTGTGTGTGTCTTTGGAGCTGTGTTGAGGTCACAAGAGTTGTTTGTGAGGTTACTTGGAGGTCAAACTGATGTGTGTTTACTTTTTATTCATAATATTAGTACTTAAAACTGAAAAAAAAATGAATAGGAAAGTGAAATCTATAATTATAAGAATCCTGATGTCTATTTTTCGTTGTGTTTTAATATAGAAAGCTGAAATTTTGCTCTGTATTGTATTTTCGTTGTATTTGCGGCAGGGTTTTTGCTTGAGTGTCTGTGGCTAACTTAATTCAGGATACGACGAAGGGAAATAGAGAGAGAAAATCCACTTCAGAATCAGCGACGTGGAGTGACCAAGTGGAGGAGGAAGGGAAAGGATCATTGGGTTACCTTGTGTGACCTGAGAAGGGGCGGCTAAGAGGCGACCTGTTCTTGGATGCAGGTCACAAACACGCCACGAACAAGACACTGGCATTCGCATTACTGATTCCCAAAGTAGCCCTTTGTTATAAGATCATTAGCAGGGGTCAGGTCAGATAGGTCACGGCCACGTTATTTTTGGGTTCATATGAGGTCAATGAAGTATAGTGACGTCACGACTGATGGAAAGGCACGTCTCACTTGCATTTCCTGTAACGAACGGAGAGAGAAGGAGAAGGAGGAGGAGATGGTGATAAAAGTGGTAGTAGAGAAAGTGAAGATGAATGAGGAAGAGGGAGAGGGTGAGAAAGAGATGGTGAAGGAAGGTAGGCGAAGATGAAAGAAGGAAGACGCATGAGGAAGAAACATGAAGAGGAAGAGGAGGAAGGCATAAACACACGTGCATCTTGTGGGCGTCCTTGACCTGTATTGCCTGTGTATAGTTCATGGATGAGGCGCGAGGCTGGTGGGGCGAAAAATGACGTGAATTTATGCACTGCACGTCCCTGTGTTTGGCGCCGCTCGTGTTTGTGAGGGAATGGGAAGCAGTGCTGGTGGGTCTTAGGTGTGAATGTTCTCCCTATTATTTATTCTATTATTTTTTTTATCTTTTTATTTTGAGGATATTTTAACTTTTATTCTTTTCTTTTAGTTTTCATTTTTGTGTCTGTATAGTACATGTGGAATTTAGGCTTAATCCCTTCATTATTGGGACGCATTTTCATATATATATTTGCTTATTATTAGTCGATTGTAGACAGCCTCAGAAGCTCATGTAGTGATTGAAAATAGTAGAGGCTCTAGTCAATGATCTTCTGACTTCCACACACCCTTCATAATGTCAATAAAATCGTCTAAACACACACAAAACTGAAAGTAAAGATGTGTCCCTGTACTGAAGGGGTTATGAGGAGAAAGAGAGAGGAAATACAGTTCACTCAGTTGGACAGTCCACGGCATAGGATCTCACAGGCCACGTTTCAATTCACTCATCACCATATCCGGGTCAGGGACGGAGGCGAGGGTAAGGCAGCACCAGTTGTCCATTTCTTGTGCACTTGTCCGGCACGTGGCGAGTCTGGGGAATGGAAGGGAAGGAGGCGATTCTATAAAGAGGCGATTCTATAAAGTGTGTTGTTTGAAGCGCAGGGAACGTAGCAGTAGTATTTTGGCGTGGATGAAACACCGCCCCCACCTCCACACGACCCCTGTTTCCTGGAAGATCTGCGCCGCCCTTTTCCTGCCTCACCTCCGGGAGTCACCGAAATTGGCCATTGCTTTCCGAAGGTCGTCACTCTCCAGGTTTTATTTCTCCCGTGTTGGCGTGTGGTCGTGCTGCCCCAGGGACCTCACGACCACCTCTTGTTTTGTCCTGTTTCTGTTTCCCTCACTATCTCTTTCCCTCTAACTCCCTCTCGCTTCTTCCTCAGTGTTGTCTCTATGTCTTGTGTTTAGTTATAATCTCTTTCTATGTTTTGCTTGTCTTTATATCTTTCCCTCTGTTTGTTCTTCGTATCTCCATCCCTCCTCCTTCCATCAGAATTTCCCTCCTCCTGTATCTAATGCATTCCTCTCCTCTCTCGCCCTCCTTACCTACTTACCTCTTGTCATCTCTCTGTGTCTCCCTCTTCCTTCCATCATCACCCTCCCTTTCCATTCCTCTCCCGTTTCCTTGCCTAACGTTTATCCACTGAAGACACCTTGAATAGTTTGTGGCTTAGTTTGTGGCTTGTTAGGTTACATTAGGTTACGTTAGGTTAGGTTGTGTCAGTAAATAGTCGACTCTATTTCATATTCACATTAAGGGAAAAGTATAAAAGTTTCCTTCAGCAAGTTAGTTTATCCCTTTATCCTTGTATATTGTTGATAGCGGGAGGGAGGAGAGAAATTTGAGAATGCCTTACGAGGGAGGGTGAAGGTAATCAACACTGGTTTACTGCGGTGAAGAAAAGGAAAGAAAGGAGGGACAGAGAGAAACAGGAAGGCAAAGGAGGAAAATAAGCGTAAATAGAATGGAGGAATTGGAAAGAAACAAAGTGATGATAAAAATGTCAGTTCAAAGGAAGGAAAAATAATAAAGAAGATGAAGTAAGAAATAAAGAACATGACGAAAATTTAAAGTTAGAAGGAAGAAGGTAATGGGAAGAAAATGGTAGCAGTATTTGTTATAGTTGAAGTTATAAAAGCACCAACAGCATTATCGGCAGTAGTAGTAGTAGTAGTAGTAGTAGTAGTAGTAGTAGTAGTAGCAGTAGTAGTAGCAGAAGTAGTTATTGTTTCTCGCTTTATTTTCGTACAAACTTTTCTCCCACTTATTGATTTCCTTTTGGGAGTGAAGTGCGTCCTCTCTCTCTCTCTCTCTCTCTCTCTCTCTCTCTCT
>CM035206.1:12534690-12546016 GCA_020233015.1 Callinectes sapidus | reverse complement strand
TCATGCATCTCTTTCCCCTCTGGCTTTTCTTCCTAATCTTTCTCTTTCTTTCACTCTTCACCTTTCTCCTCTTTCTCTCCCTTACCTTGTTTCTATCTCTTCCTCTCTTTGTATTTCCTCTTTCCTCCTAATCTATCTCCCTTCTCTCTCCTTTTCTCTGTAGCATTCCCTCTGTTTTTCTTCCTCTTTGCTTCCTTTCCCTCTTATTCCAATCATCCGTCCTTCCTTGCCTCGCTCTTCCTTCTCCTTTGTTGCTCCTTCCTTTATTTCCTTTAGTCTCCCCTTCCTTCTTTCAGTTAATCAAGTTTTCTCTTCTCACATGACGTCATGCTCACTTTTTTTCATAATTGAATTTATATCTCTCCTCTTCTCCCCCCACCTCTTCCCTCCATTTATTGTTTTCTCCCCCTTTCTCTTTCTCTTTCTCCCCTCTATAGGAAACCTTACCAAATTCTGTTCAATACGCCGGTGGGGAGATAAAAGCGGTGCAGGGAGGGTATTATTTAGGGGAGGAAAGAATAGGGGGTGTGTTATTCACAAGTTATAGTTATTTTCTGGTTATTTTATCAAGTGGTTTCAATGATTTCCCGTGAGTTTTCTATAGGAATGTTTTAAGCTTATGGCAATGAGTTTAAGGGATTTGATTTAGGGAAAGGATTTTGTGTTTTGGAAGGGAATACTTTGTTCTTTGTGGAGTTTTGTGTGTGTTTCCGGCAGCTCTTTCAATGTTAGTGCGTCACGACATGTTTCACTGTTTTTTTTGTTCGTGTGTTTGTTCGTGTGTTTGTCTTCTTTACTTCACCGCAGAGTAATTCGTATCTGTCAACTGATATTGCCCGTGTGTGTGTGTGTGTGTGTGTGTGTGTGTGTGTGTGTGTGTGTGTGTGTGTGTGTGTGTGTGTGTGTCCATTTCATCCATAATTAAACATTCCTGCACCCACACACAGTAATCATTCTGTCACCGCGTGTCAACTAATATCTCACCAACACTTTCCGTTCTGTCCATTAGCGAGCGGCAACTTTCACCAAAAACTCGCCCAAATACTCACCAAAAACTGATCTCGTTGCAGACGCGGCCGGGACCCCACCGGACCCCGCCCCCCCGGAGGTGCCCATCCGTGGCCCCTCCCACCACCACCCACTCCTGGCGGCCAACAGAAGGGCGGCGGGGGGGCTGTCCGCCAACAGCACCAACCCCCCCGTGGCTCCCCCATCTCCCCATTACCCAGACCACCACCCAGACGACACCTACCAGCAGCCTAATTTCCTCTCCCAAGGTAGGCGTGGTTCCATGATGCTGTGTGTGTATGGAGGGGTAGGGGGATTGTGTCATACTAATACTAGTGTTGGATGTTTCACAGGGATTACCATTGGTGCTATAGACAGTTTACATGTTATGAAAGGAATATATTGTAAAGGTGTCTTGTCTCAACTTGTTTCCTGAAATGTGTTTAAATTAGTGTCTTACTAATACTTATTCCTTCTCCTTTGAATTTATGAGGTTTATTGTCATTTTCATTAGAACGCAACGGCATAGATAAATTCCATGTAAAATTAACTCTTTTTAGAAGTGTTTTATAAGATATGTGTCCTGAAACGTATCTCTTACTAGTATTTATTCGTTCAGATCAGGATAATCTCACTCCAACACTTTTTACTTGTACTATAAATAGTTTCTATATCATACAAGAAGTTCAGTTTGGAAATGGCTTCTTTAATAGATGTTCAAGAATGTGTCCAGTGCAAATATCTACTCTTTTAGATTAAAACTGTATAATTTTGATATTTTTCTATTATTGTTATAACTGTCTTATGTCGTTTGGAAGAGCATGAAGTGTTGTTCTGAGAATTTTTTGTACCAGCGAGTGTGTGAGAGAATTAGTGTTATGTATCTTTTTATACATATTTTTAAGTTAAGTAATGTAAAACTCTAAAAGGAGGTGTTATATTCACACACACACACACACACACACACACACACACACACACACACACACACACACACACACACACACACACACACATACACACACGGAAACAGTGAAGGGTCATGTCTCATTTAGTGTTTGAATCTCTCTAAACCGAAAAGGAAATGTGTTTTATGCTTGAATCAATAAGTCCAGGAAATGAACAAGAAAAGCACGTTAAAAATCAGCCCATTTTGTGGGGGAAAAATCACTAATAAAAAAGTTAAGTCGAAATAAAAAGAGTAGAAAGTCAGATGGAGAGAAGAAGGAGGGTCAGGAGGGGTGAAGTGCCTCTCTCTCCCTCTCTCCCTCTCCCTCTCCCCGTTCCCTTCCTTCAAAGTTGCAGCAAGTTGAAGTAAAGTTTTCTGGCTGAGGGTTGTGGCTGATGGAGGACCTGGCGATTGTGTTAGACGCTTGAAGAAAAACTTAGGCGTTGCAGTGTCATATTGCAGAGAGAGAGAGAGAGAGAGAGAGAGAGAGAGAGAGAGAGAGAGAGAGAGAGAGAGATCTGTTGTTAATCCTCCCATGAATACAATCCCAGAAAACAAAGAGAAAATGGAGAAAAAGGAAACGGAAAAGAAGACCAAACAGAAAGGAGAAGGCAGCAGGAAAGAAGAGAAATCGAGGCACAAAAAGAGAGACAGCAAAAAGGTCCAGAGTAGATCCAGCCAGACCTCAGAACTTGACCTTACAAAAATCCCTGAACTTGCACCTTTAATGGCACCCAACCCTGACCAGGACCCGAAGGAAGACCCAAAGGAAAACCCCAAAAAGGATTCGAACCAAAAATCGTGTTCTGTGCCCTCACTAGACACGACTTCCAAAAATAGTGAAGGGAAAGGCTCAAAAAGTCGCTCTATTTTCGACTACAAACCGAGTCCTAAGAAAATAATCACTGCCTCGGATCCTGTGCTGAGTGAAGTCTTAGTGTCTCAAACCAGTGAAGCCTTCAAGGGGAGACTGAAGCAGGAGGTGGACGGGAAAAGTTATCAAGCATCAGAGGAACCCGGCCAAGCTTCAGGGAGTCAGAGTGGCACGGCGGGAAGTAGGAGGAGTCGAGACCTCACTTCCCAACCCAGCACCTCCAGAGACGCCACAGGTAATGAAGAAAACGGGTAGTGTGCCTCAGGTAAACGCCCTTTGCTAGAACCCTGAAGACTCCTTTGAACCCTGAAGATTTGCATTGGTTTGAAAAGTATATGAGTATTGATCGAAAGTTACCTGTATAAGCTTCATTTGAAAAGAGTAATTTGACTCGTTAGAACTTTGAAAATTTGTCTACGAGTTTGAAAAGTATGTAAGAAAATTTGGTGGAATATATACGCTTGATTTTGGAAAGAATTTGAAGAAAGTAGTTGTTGTTTAAAGAGACGTACTATTTCGAAAAGTACAGTAGTGTTCCCTGGAAATTGGCTTAGTACAATTGTTTCAAAAGAGAGTATGTAGAAAGTATTGATTGCTCTATCTCTCTCTCTCTCTCTCTCTCTCTCTCTCTCTCTCTCTCTCTCTCTCTCTCTCTCTCTCTCTCCTATGTTTTTCTTTTGCACTCTTCCTATTCCTTCGTAGTAGAGAAACATACACATAGTAACACACACAGACACACACACACACACACACACACACACACACACACACACACACACACACACAAATAAGGGCACAAAAAAATTCACTCCTTCCTCGCAGAAAGGAGGGAGAGAAAAAGCATACGTATTGCTTGGGTAGAAAGAAAGGTGAGGAAAAAAAGGGGGCAAAAAATCTGAAATTCCAATAGGTGGTCTTCGCTTGAGAGAATATTTGTATTCAGAATGCTCGGTGCACGGAAGGTACGTCTGGCTTGGTGCACGGTCCTCCTCCTCCTCCTCCTCCTCCTCCTCCTCCTCCTCCTCCTCCTCCTCCTCCTCCTCCTCCTCCTCCTCCTCCTCTTCCTCCTCCTCCTCCTCCTCCTCCTCCTCTTCCTCTCCTTCTGTTCCGTTCCTCGTTCTCTTTCTCCTTTTGATCTTCACTTTTCCCTCATCACACAAAAATATTTCCTCTCTCATTCCCACGTTTTCACAACTCTCTTAAACTGTACTCATTATCTTCCTCCTTCTCTTCTTCCTCCTCCTCCTCCTCCTCCTCTTGTTGCTGCTGCTGCTGCTGCTGCTGCTTTTCTTCCTCCTGATTATTTCCCATCCCAGTAACTTTTTACCTGTAATTATGAACCGTCTGTGGGATAATGTATATTCTATTACCATTTGACTCCACATTTGCATACCATCCTTTATTCCTCTTCATTTAATCATCCCTTACCCCTTTTCGCTCCGTCCCTTCTCTTCTCTCCCTCTCCCTTTCTCTGTCTCCCTCTTCTCTCTCTTTGTCTCACTCGCCAGCCGTCCAGCGTTTGATTAAATATTTAATAACCACTGCAATCCGCTTATGCTTGTGAGCGCCAGCCACCTGTGAGTATTTTTGGTTCCATCGCCCCTGTAATGAGTGCATGGTTGAGGGGAGACACGTAGGAGAAGCACTCGTGGTAGTAGTAGTAGTAGTAGTGGTAGAAGGAAGAGGAGGAAGGTAGCTTGAGGTAGAGTTGTAGGGAAGTAGTAGTAGTAGTAGTAGTAGTAGTAGTAGTAGTAGTAGTAATCGTAGTAGTGGTAGTGGTTATGGTAGATGATGGAGAGGAGCAAATTGGCTTGCAGTGGTGGTGAAAGAGGAAGTAGATTTGTAGTAGAAGCAGAGGGAGGACGAAGAGACACTGTAATAGTAGTTGTAGTAGTAGAAGTAGGAGGAGGAGGAGGAGGGAAGTCTGAGGTAGAGACAGAAGAGGAAATGTTTATCGAGAGAATAAGACGGGGAAAAGCAGAACAAGGAAGGTGAGTCACAGTAGAGAAAATAGTAGTTGCAGTAGTAGAAGGAGGAAGAGGAGGGATTTTTGAGATAGAGACAGAAGAGGAAATGGTTATTAAGAGAATAATAAAAGGAAGAAAACAGAACAAGGAAGAAGAGTCATGCTAAGAAAAGTAGTAGTAGTAGTAGTAGTAGTAGTAGTAGTAGTAGTAGTAGTAGTAGTAGTAGTAGTAGTTGAACGAGGAAGAAGAGGAAGTCAATAGTTTAAAGAAGATATAGTAAAAAAATAATGTTGGGAAGAATAACAGAGGTCGAAAAGGAGGAGAAAAGACAAAAGTAACATGAAGTAGAGGAGAAAAGTTGCTACAGGAAATAGAGTAAGGCGTTAGTGATACTCAGCTTAGAGTTAGAAAAGGAAGAGAAAAGTAGACAGAGACAGCAGATAGTCAGAAGAAAAGGAAAAAAGTAGGTACTGGAGAAAGAAAGTTAAAAGAGAAGAGAGAGAAAGAAAAGACGTGTTAGAGGACTAAGAAGATAATAGCAAAGGGAAGTAATGAGAAGTTATAGGGGAAACAAAAGAGAAATATAAGGGAGAGAGCTACCATATGGGGAAAATAAAGGGAGAAAGAGACGGAGTGGGAATAGGGAATAGAGAAAAGCCTAAATGGGGACACGAAGAAAGGAAAAAAGGGGAAAAATAAATAAGGACAAATGAGAAGCTTTTAGAGAGGAAGGCAATGACTGGAGGGGTGTTTAGGGAGCATTAGAAAGCCACGGCCGCCAGGGAGTTGTAGTGACCTGTGACCACTTGGACCCTTTTATCTCCCTCACCAAGCAACACTGCTCTTTATTCTTCCCTCTTGTGTTTTCCTGTGTATTTTTCTCCCTATTTTTTTTATTTAGTCTTATATTTTCGTTCATTTTCTTTCATTCCTAATTTTTTTTCATATACGACCAATTTAATGAACTTTTTTTTCATCCTGGTTTCTTTTTTTTATGTGGTTGAATTAAGAAAGAAATTGAAGATTATTTTTTCTCCCTTTCTTATTTTTTCTGTTTTCTTTATTTTTTAGTATTTTTATACTACCAAATTTGATCCATTTTTTTTTCTTTTTTTATCCTGGTTTCTGGGTGTTTTTGTCAGTCTTTTTGATGTGGTTGAAATAAGGAGGGAATTGAAGTTGAGTTGTCTATATTTTTTTAGATTTCAGTTTGTTTGTGTGTGTTTCGCCTCAAATTTGTTTTCGTTATTTTCTTTTTACTCGTATCAAATTATTCAAAAGTCTTATTTATTTGTCTGTTTATGTATTTTTGCATTTATTTTACTTCCGTTTATTATATTTTTCATCTTTGTGGCCTATATTTTTTTTCTATTTTTACATGCAAGTGAAACGATAGTGAATATTTTTAAATTAATTGCTTCAATATTTGTCACCCCATGTTCATTTCTACACAATTTCCTGTCTCCGTCAACAAACTTGGTACAATATTTTTCCTCGCTCAGGATATCCAGAAAAAAAAAAACTTTATTTATAGACCAAAGCAGCTTAGAGGGAATGTGTAAAAACTGATGAAAAAAAAATGTAACTGACAATCTCATCAACAAAATATAGGATAAAAGAAAATAAAATGAAGAAGAAAAGAAGAAAAAAAACATATCCACTTTTCCAATAACCAAAGATATATCAGTGATCACTATTTATGGAAAAAAAAAAGAATAATCTAAATTGAGGAAAAAAAAAATTCCCTTTGAAATCCCCTTTGAATCAGCTAATGGCCGGGCATTCACCAACGCGCAGCAATACTGAAGGAACTAATCACATTTTTCATTCCCTTAATTCCTTGTGACAGAGCGCGCGTCAAAAGAAGGTGTTTGGCCAGTTAATCAGCTTTGGGGTGATTCGTTTTGACAGAGACTTACTGCACTCTCATCTGTTACCGATTGGGGAAGAACTGCAGGGATTGGTAGGCGTGCGAGGGTGGCAGGGATGATTAGAGTGCGTTTGGGGATTGGTTCAGGTGCTCAAGGTGAGGCGGGAACGTGACGAGAGTGAGAAAGAGAATATTCAGACCTTTGTGACTTGGTAGAGTGAAGTTGGCAGGGTGTGATTGGTAAATATCTCTTGTAGTGTTGGTTATATTGGTAATGTTGGTTAGAGTTAACATAGAAGGAGTGAAGCTCAGGAAGTTGAATTTGAGTGTGATAGCGTGAGCAGAATTTTGAAAGAGTGAGATTTGATATGGGTATGAGTGTGGTAGTGTGAGGAGACACTTAGAATGGTGATTTTGAGTGAAATGTCGAGACGCTTAACCCTTTCAGTACTTTCTTACCAGAGGTTTTGCATATGATTAAACTGTTTTATTTACATTAGGAAGTATCTATGGAGTTAAGAAAATTAATGGCCAGAGTCTTCAATGTTTTAATCCCAACCCAAGATTTAGAAACTATAAAAACGCCTAATAAAAAGCAAAATAAATGAAAACGCGCCATCGTACAGTAGAAGTTGAAATGGGGATATTCGGCGTGCCAGGACGAAGAAAACGCTGGAAAGGTGCGACTGGATGTGCTAAGGTATTTTTTAACCCCGGAAATGTGTAGATGTTGAATTCAGAACACAAAAAAGAGTTATAGAGTGTAGCTCCAACGAGAAAAAAATGTAGATTTCACGGACTGATAGGAAAGGTGTAGGTGGGTTGAGATCAGGATGTGACTGCTTATAACTAGGAAGAACCGGATATAGCTGGGTGTTGCTGGGTGAACATCGGGGTGGCTGGAAGTGACTGACGTTGATATAATTGGCTAAGTGAAGCTAATAGTGGCTGGGAATGGCTGGGTGAAGCTAATAGTGGCTGGGAATGTCTGGGTGAAGCTAGTAGACAATGGGTAGGCTGAGTGGTGATGACTGACATGGATAGTAGTGTCTGGATGAAGCTGGTAGTGACTGGGTGTCGTTGGGTAATAACTGGGTGAAGGTGGGAGAGGCTGGGTGTGTGGGTGTTAGCTTCCCCATCTTGGCATGGAAAGGACAGATGTAGAATGACTCCTTTGATCTCTCACCCCTGGCGGCCACCTCGGGAGACACCTTGGGGGGAGAGACCGAGTACCTCAGAAGGGAAGGAGAGACACAGGACAGATAAGAGAGAGAGAGAGAGAGAGATATGTGGATGAAGAAATGTAAGGAATATAACGTGAGAGAGAGAAAAAAGAGAGCATACATTATTCATTTATTATTTAGATATTCATGTATTCACTCATTGCTACTGCGCTACGAAGTCACAGCAACGAGTCGTACTAAAGGAGAAGGACAGTGCATACTCTCACATAATCTTTTAGCGTATAAATGTAGTACTTGATTTTCATACGAGTGTTCACGAAGCCAGACGAGACACAGACACCGAAGCACCGACGCAGATTGAAGCGCAGGGATTCATGTACGAGTAGATTCACTTGCTTGAACCAGAATGGGAAACCTCGACTCGACACCACAGACACAGGTGTTCTCTCTCTCTCTCTCTCTCTCTCTCTCTCTCTCTCTCTCTCTCTCTCTCTCTCTCTCTAACAACTCCATTTCTCCTGCCGTCAACGCACAATGTTATCCTTACCTTTGTGTGTGTGTGTGTGTGTGTGTATCCGTCCGTCCGTCCTTTCTCCCGCCCTTTCGTCCGTGCGTACGTTCATTCGTCCGTGTCCAAGTAGCGAGTACCACCCTCCCCTACACACACACACACACATACACAAACGCACACATCCACCTGGCGAGGGACCCGGAGCGTAGCAACACCTGTTTCTATCTCAGATTTACATATTCCGCAAGTCTACCCGCCCTGGGCATGAATACGTTGACGGCGTAGGAATATATGTGATCCAAATGGCATACAATTACACAGGACGAGGACGAGAAGGAAGAGAAAGGGGGAGGATGAAAGGGGAGAGAAACGCACCACTGAAAGGACACGTGAAGGAAAAGGGAAAGGGAAGAAAGGGTTCGTATTGATTCGTATTGTTATTAATGGAAGAAAAGGAAGGATGTGAGGAAATATGGGCTGTACAGAGGCGGGAAGAAGGAAATTTATAGGTGATGGTGTAAAGAGGAACGAGAGGTACAAGAATGGCGGGATTTTGTTGTGTTGTTTATAATGTTTTGATGGGTGGTGGATGTCTCTATGGACTGGAAAGGTGAGTGACTGTATGTGCATTGGTGGGGGGGGGGGGGCGGAGAGGAGGTCTTGCAAAACCGTTATGTATAAACCAATAGGAAAGAGTGATTTGTAATTCCGGTATCCGTAGTGAATGTTGTGCAATTCATATTTCAGAATAATTTCTGGGAAAAAATTATGGTGCTGCCTGCAGTTTTTCATACATATCATATTGTAATATTTAGTTTTTTTTCATGTGTACAGACAATGTATACTTGAATCTGTGTGTGTTTTTGTTTTCTATATGAATTTTGAATCTTTCGCTTTTTGTATACTTTATGTATTCGAGTTAGGAATGTATTATGCAATTGACGTGTTTCCTGGTGACTTTTATCTCGATTTTTTTGTCATTTGAAAACGTGAATCTTAGAAATTTTCATTGTTCATGTTTCCAATTGGACAAAGTAACATTTAATCAAACTTTTGCAGCAGGAAGAACTTCATTTTTTTAAATGTTTATTAGACAAAAATACTTCCATTCAATCAACGTTATCTTGACAAAAGGAACTTTATTTACTCAAAATTTTACAAAAGCAATGTTCTTACTCTGAATTCCTATTGCGACAATAATCTCTCAGAATTCCAATTGTATAAAAACTGTCATTGGATCAAACCATAAATTGTATAAAGAATTCACACACTAAGAAAAAATGGAAGCCAACCAAACCCAGATGACAAAGCAGCGACGCTCACTCAAAACATGTATTGGAAAACGCTCCTGTGTCACGCTTCATTATTTGTATACATTACCACCTGACGAAATGGAGTCGCGACAAAGCTCACCAGGCCGTTCACTCCATCCAATCTGAAGGCAGTCACATTCCACGACACATTTCGCAAAACAATCTATACAAATTATACGAATACCAGTGCCTTATGGGACGACAAAAACCAATATATATGAATGACTGTTGTTTTTGTGTATATTAATTAAAATTGATAGAGAGTGTGAGTAAATTCATGTAGCGAAGAATGAAAATCCTATTTTATCGTATATTTGTCTCTCTGATGTAATTCTTGTACATTCACAGTGTTCAAAGCAGGTAAGCAAAGTGTTTTAATAATTCATCTCAGTGTGTTCTTTTGTGGGGTGTTTGTTGGGGTGTTTCTCTGGTTCCTCTCGTGCATCCTTCCTTCCAACATTTCCTGCTTGCCTCGCTTTCTGTCTCGCTTTTGTACCGTGTTGCATAATATTTGGTATATGCATACATTTTTGTCTGACTTCAATGGTATGTGTTTCTCTCTCTCTCTCTCTCTCTCTCTCTCTCTCTCTCTCTCTCTCTCTCTCTCTCTCTCTCTCTCTCTCTCTCTCTCTCTCTCTCTCTCTCTCTCTCTCTCTCTCTCTCTCTCTGCTTCTTCTTCTTCTTCTTCTTCTTCTTCTTCTTCTTCTTCTTCTTCTTCTTCTTTCTCTCCCCTTTTCTGGTCTTCTGTAGCACAAGACCTTTGCATTCTTTCTCCCTCTTTCCTTCTCTTCTTCCCTCCTTCACTTCCCCTCACAATCTCAAAAGTCTTTCTCTCTCTCTCTCTCTCTCTCCACTCCCTCTCCCTCTGTCTCTGTGTTCTTCTTCTCTCCGCTTTTTTATTACATTATTTCTCCTTTTATCCTCTTCTCCACGCAGGGTTGAGACTTGCTTCCTTCACGAGTCTGCCTTGCCTTGCTCGGAGTGTTCAGAAATTATTCGAATATTCTCGTCACTATTGAGTTCTATTGCCATGTGATTAATTCTCGTCCCTCACTGTCTCTTTGTATGATTTCCAGCCCTCGTGTACGTTTTGTATTTTGATGATGTGTTATGTGAATGTGTCAGGGTGTATTCTGCCTCACTGTATTAAAGGTGAGACAGGTGCAGGGAAGAATGCAGGTGAAGGGACATTGAAAGTTGATATTGCGTATTATATGTGAGGTGTAATTGAATCTGGTCTGTGTGTGTAAGAGATACTGAGAAATATTATGGTGTCTTCCTTGATTATATTTCCTTTCGTTTTTTCCTTCTTCTTCTCATGGAAATCAAAAGAATAATCTCACGTATTTTGTTTCATTTCTTAATCTTTCCTTGTATTATCTTGTTTTTTTTTTCCCCTCTTTTTTCCTTTGTTCTTTTGTATTGCACTTTCCATTCCACTTTTACCTCCTCCTCCTCCTCTTCCTCCTCCTTCTCGTCCTGTCTGTTAGCGGAAGGCACAAGTTGGCTCGACACTCGCCACTCACAGCACGAGTTGGGATTCCAGAAATTGACCTCATATGTTTTCCGGCGTGGAAGTTTAAAGTCCAATGAGGAGTCTCGTAAGAATACATATATCGGGGCTGTGGGCCGGCGGGAGGCTGGCTAATG
>CM035206.1:12445454-12459947 GCA_020233015.1 Callinectes sapidus | reverse complement strand
AGAGAGAGAGAGAGAGAGAGAGAGAGAGAGAGAGAGAGAGAGAGAGAGAGAGGGGGGGGGGCACTAGTAATGAGACAGAAAACAGGTACGGGAAAGTAATGAGGTGGTGGCTGGAACAGTGCGGGGAAAGGGATGGACGGAGAGAGCTGCATTATTCTACCGAGCGCCGCTGTGTGGAGGGAGTTCGTGTCACAATTTACTGCAGCTGAGTATGGACAGGGCGCTTACTCCTTTATTTACACGCTGCACCGGGACTAAAAGGGATAAAGGGGTTGAGTTGAAGTCTAGTTCCTCTGATTTACCCTGCAGGATGGAGTGAGGATTAACAGCGATGATTCAAGCTGGCATTACTCTCCGTATTGCATGTTGAGAGGAGCAGCGTCAGGGGATGTGACTGTTCATATGGAGGATGGATGTAAATTGTCACTCTTTCTAATTGATAATGAAAGGACGTAGTGAATGTGTGAGGTTAAATCGTAAAGAAAATATGCAAGTTCATATCGTCCTATTTGTAAAGGAAGCTGTTCAAGGGCAGTAAAATTGACGTAATAATAAGAACATGAAAGAGAAATCAGCTGATAATAATTTCATATCTATATAATCTTTCAAAAATCAAAGTGTCAAAAAAAAGAAACGTAATGAAACCCTTCAGTACTGGGACGCATTTTCATCTTGAGTTTTGAGTACGATTAGACTATTTCCCTGACATTACCAAGGGTCTATGGAGGTCAGATCATTAATGGCCAGAGTCTATACTATTTTAGTCCCCACATGAGTTTATGAAGCTGTATAAAATCGACAAATAATAAGTAAAATAAATTTGAAGAAGCCCTAGTACTGAATTAACGCATCACATCATCCATCTATTTATATCGTCACCTTAAAATGACCTACACAGTCAGAAAGAGATGAATGAATAATAAAAGCAAGTAGATACAACGCATTTCCCTCTCACTGCCCAGAGCATTTGTTTATCTCGTCACCGTGACTGTACAAACGTGTACAAAAATTACACTTCACAGCAGAGACGAGGTGAGTAGATAAGGTAAATAAAAACAAGTATATGGAACACATTTCCCAGTCTCTACAGCATTTGGCAGCATCATCACACTGAATCTTAAACACAACACAAAGAAGTTGCTCTAGATTACGAAATGAAAAGGTGAAGAAAAGAAACAAAGGAAATAAAAGGTGGTGGAAGTAACATATCCTGTACTTTGAATCTTCAATCCTTCTTATTTCATCTTTAACCAATCATCTGAATGACATCATAGTAGGAAAAGGAAGAAAATAAACAAAGAAAATAAAGATAATAGCCACAATATAATTCCTAAATAAACGAAATAAACAAAGGAAATAAAAGTCGGTGGAACTAACATATTCTAAGCTCTGAATCTCCACCTTGAATCTTTAACTCGTTCCCTGTTACAACCTACTTGAAACTTAACTCCTTCAGTACATACATATTCATACATATTCTCCTTATTATTTGTCGATTCTATACAGCTTCAAAAACACATGTGGGGATTAAAATAGTACAGTCTCTAGCCATAAATTTTCTGAGGTTCATAGTCTTTTCCTAAGGTAGATAAAATAGTCTAATCACACTAAGAAATCGTGCTAAAAATGTGTCTGAGTACTGAAGATGGTCAACAACTTACTTGAACCTGAAACACATCACTTAAACATCACCGCCACACCTCCCAGAACCGACCAGAACGTCAGTAAACAATCCTACAGCTCTAGCTTGACAGAACCCCTAAATACATTACTTAAGGGATTGAGGAAGCTGGACAAGGCGAGGGAGAGAGGAAGGCAGGTCGGGGCGGGTGGAGGCTGGTGTTGTGGGGCTAATTGATGGACTTCACTGGAAGCTCGTGTCCTGCAATTAATAACCGGCCTGCAGGAAGGGTCCGGGAAGCAAGAAGGATCACACGCTCACACGAATGCAGCTCAGCTCTTCCTGGTCGAATTAACAAAGTTGGGTTCTATAACTTCCTGCTAAGTTTGAGGCGGAGAGGAAGCCTTCACAGCTTAGTTTCATCTGTAATTAATTCCTGCAGGTACGAGGAAGCCGGCAGGTATAAACAGGTGAAGGGAAGCAGGTGTTAATGAGCTCTACTTCACCTCTTACTCAAATATCTCTCAGGCAGGTAACGCGTTTCGTCTCTCGCGTGTATTGTGAAGTCCAATGTTCCACCACCTGTGCCGTGAGTTCAGGTGCGTCTCCAGAAAGTAAAGGTGAGGAGGACTTAGCGATCTAAAATGTTACGCATAGTTATCTCAGAAGCACAACACACATACCCATTAGAAGAGAAAGAGATGAATTAAAATATGACACTGCACTACAACACAAAACACACACACACACACACACACACACACACACACACACACACACACACACAACTTACACCCCTAAAAATATTAAAAAAAAAAAAACAGAAAAAAAGAACCCCAATAAAGGTAAAGAAAAGAAGCAAAATGAAAAGAAAAGATCTAAAACTAAATAACTTAAACCACTAAAACAAAAATAATATAAAAAATCAACTAAAAAAAAAAAAAAAAAATCCCAAATAAAAAAACAGAGAAACATCCACCAATAACAAGTAGTTCACCTCAGCGTCCTTGACAAGCAACAGGTGGTCAAGATCATCCTTAAAGTCCAGGTGGAGGTCAAGATGGCTGCTGTGAGGGACGGGGTACACATCCACCAGATCCTGCGAAGGGGAGGAGGTCACCATGGACGAGAAGGAAGAGGACGAGGAGGAAGAGGAGGAGGATGTGCTTGATTCCGGCGAGACCTGTTGGAGTAGAGGAAGATGTGGTCAGGAAGAGGAAGAAGAAGAATGTGTAGAGAAGGTTGGAGGGACAAGAGGAAGATGAACGGGTGGTTATTGAGGAGGAGGAGGAGGAGGAGGAGGAGAAGGAGAAGGAGAAGGAGGAGGAGGAGGAGGAGGAGGAGGAGGAAGAGGAAGAGGAAGAGGAAGAGGAAGAGGAAGAGGAAGAAGAAGAAGAAGAAGAAGAAGAAGAAGAAGAAGAAGAAGAAAAAGTAACATATCTATACAAAAAAAACAAGAGTAACAAATAAAAAAAAGAGAAAGTAAAAACATATACAAAGAAAAAAACACGAATGAGAAGCGAATTTTCACCAAGAGAGAGAGAGAGAGAGAGAGAGAGAGAGAGAGAGAGAGAGAGAGAGAGAGAGAGAGAGAGAGAGAGAGAGAGAGACTGTGAACTAATTGGCAGGGCTCAGGGGACGTCCATTTGTCGGAGCCTCTGCCACAGCCCCGCCCCGTCACGCTCACATTACTGGCTTATTGTGTTTTGCGAGCTGACTGCCACACTGCTGACATATTGGCCTCACGTGCTGCAGATACCAGGTAAATAGGTGTGTACTGAATAATAATAATGTGTGTGTGTGTGTGTGTGTGTGTGTGTGTGTGTGTGTGTGTGTGTGTGTGTGTGTGTGTTGGTGGTGGTGGTATATTTGCACTCTCAAATATGCACACTAGTGGTTGTATTGCTGCATGTATTCAGTGTGTGTGTGTGTGTGGGTGTGTGTGTGTGTAGTGTGTGTGTGTGTGTGTGTGTGTGTGTGTGTGTGTGTGTGTGTGTGTGTGTGTGTGTGTGTGTGTGCTGAATACTGGTTGTCCACGTGAGGAGACTGATGAGGGAGTGGCGGTGGTGTCGATGGAAAGCAACACACACACACACGCAACAACCTACACACACTTTAAACTCCCTACCTTCTCCTCCTACTTCCAACTTCCTATTACCTGACTTTATTTAAGAGAGAAGTTTTAAGACATTTGTCCCTGTGTTTCAGCTAACTCTTTCCTACTTTAAGGGGACTGACAAGTTAGTGAGTTTCTTAGTTTCATTTTTTTCCCTTTACCACTTACCCCTTCTTAGTTAAAAAAAAAAAAAGAAAAAAAAGGAGGTAGGGAGGGACAACCGCAATGATCACTCAGACACGGGAACACTACCGAACTAGTTAGAAATCTTTTTTACGCATTTTACTTCCTTCTACCCTTCCTTATCCCCCTTCCCGCAGCCATCCCTCCCTGTCACCTGCGTCTCACCTACAGGCACACCTTCCCACCGCTCCCTCACTTAACTGATCCAGTCACTGCGTAATACATCACCATCTGTTCTATAGCAGCGAGGAAGGGTGAGGGGAGGAGGTAAACCTGTATTCCCTATTCCTGTATCATAAAACGCCTCTATATAGCCAACAAGAGTGACACACCTAAGCTACACATGAGGCAGAGTCAAACACACAGGCCATCAACCTTAGAGCACACGTGTGGAAGCAGCGAGAGAGCAGAGCGTGGCAGACTGTACGAGTATCAGCAGCAGTGGTGATGGAGGTGTCACTAGAACTGTATGAAGGTCTAGTGGGGGGAGCTGGGAGGGGATACACGTGGAGAGACTGACACTGGGTCGTCAAGATTTGTGGCTTCAGTGCTTCAAGGTCATTCAAACTGCCTCTGGGGGAAGGTGGTGGGGTTAAGGTAAGGTGAGACGAATGGTAAAGAGAAAGAAGGGAAGGAAGATAAAAGGGAAGGTGAGGAGTGGATAAGAGAGAAGGGAAGTGAGGATACATGGAAGAGGTTGAGAATACGAGAAGGGAGCCGAGGATAAGGAGGAAAGAAAACGAGGATAAAGGGTTAAGTAGATAAGAGTGAAAGTGAGGAGGATAAGAGAGAAGGGAAGTTAGGAAAAGATAAAAGAATAAAAGGAAAACAAGGATAAAGAGGAAGTGAGGAGAGAATAACGTAAACACAAACAACGTACAACAACAAATCGCTAAAGATGACGAGGCTGTTCTACTTTCTCTGCGCCGTGACCCGTGAACGACAAGACATACGGACAGACAGACACACAGACATATCACAAGCCACCTTTACGTGACTTTGAGCCGGTTCTGCGCGCAACACCTGTCTCCTTGTTGCGTTTATAAAGACATAACCCAGATTTCAAAATGACGCAGATACACCGTGTTGCTCGTTACTGGTTTCTCCTACATTTTTTTCCCTCTTTTTTTTTCCTTCTCTCACTCGTTTATTTATCATCGTGGTTCTTCCTCCATTCCTGTTGTTGTTGTTGTTGTTACTTTTCCTCCTCTTCCTCATTCTCGTTTTTCTCTGTTGTTGTTTTTGTTGTTGGTGATGATGTTACTGTTTCTCTTCTTTTCTTCATCTTCTTCCTTCTCCTCCTCCTCCTCTTCTATCCTCTCACTTTCGTTCTCGTACTCCTCTTCCTCCTTCTCCTCTTACACCCTCTCATTCTTGTCCTCCTCCTCCTCCTCCTTCTCCTCCTCCTCCTCTTCCTCCTCCTCCTCCTCCTCCTCCTTCTCTTTCACCCTCTCATTCTCGTTCTCGTCCTCCTCTTCCTCCTTCTCCTCGTTCTCGTCTTCCTCCTGCCACCTCTTGTCATTGTCATCTTCCTCCTCACCTTTCTTGTCCTCTTCTCTCCTCCTCCCTTTTTCTTCCCTTTTTGTTCCTTTCCTTTCCTTTGTTTCTTATCTTCTTTTGTCCTCTTTTTTTAATACTTCTATTTTTTTCTTACGTTCACATATAATCAGCAGAAAAAAAAGAATAAACACAACTAATAATAGCCCTTTGATACATTAATGCTGTGTTGCAGATGGAGGGGAAGGAAAGGAAGCAATCCACGGGGTCCTTCTCCAGCATTAGTGTGGGGCGAGGCGCGGGGAGTGAGACCAGTGATGGGAGAAGGTCACGACTGCTGTCCCTCTCCTCCATCACCACCAGCGTCATGCGCCGCCCTTCTTCCAGAGTAGGTGAGTGTGCCGCCGGTAATGGTGGTGGCGTGGGAATGGCAAAGAAACACAAGGAATGGGAAAAAAGGTGGTAGTTATGGTGATGACAAGGGAAAGAAGAGAAAGAGAGGGGGGAGAGAATGGGTAAGGGTGTAAGGGGTGATGGTGGTGGTGTGGACATGGTAAAGAAACACACAAAGAATGGGAAAAAACGTGATAGTGATGAGAGAGAGAGAGAGAGAGAGAGAGAGAGAGAGAGAGAGAGAGAGAGAGAGAGAGAGAGAGAGAGAGAGAGAGAACATCCAGCAGTGAAAGGGATACAGAGTAAACAAAGAGACGAAAAAATCGAAGTGACAAAACACAAAAATACACGACTAATACAACCTAAAAATGACAGAGAGATACAGTACAAAGAATTACAGATACGAATGCGACAACAGTGACGGTGATGATGTTGGTGGTGATGGTGGTGGTGATGGTGGTGGTGACAGCTGAGCGTGGGATGATAAAAAAGAATTCAGATAACAGTAATAGAAGGAAGAGATTATAGGTAGATAGGGAGTTGTATGGCTGAAATGATACGAATGAGACGGACCAGGAAAATGTAGAGGATGAAGTGATAAAGATTGAGATAGGAAAATGTGATAAAACAAGGAAGTAATACAAAAGTAGACATTGAATGGACGATGAGAGAAATGTAAAGTGATGGTAGAAAATAAAGTGAAAAAAGACATTAAGACGAGAGAGAGAGAGAGAGAGAGAGAGAGAGAGAGAGAGAGAGAGAGAGAGAGAGAGAGAGAGAGAGAGAGAGAGAGAATCACAAAAATGCACACACAAAAACTCGAATATAAAAACATGCTACCACCATCACCACTAATACCACCACCACCACCACTCCCTACCCGCACAGAGGTGGTGGACATGCCCGGCGGATCCATGCTGGTGAAGGTGAACGAGGACAACGAGTCCATCCAGGGCAGCGTGGACGGGGCGCGCACCATCGCCGGCATGGTGGGCGCCACGGACACCAACCTCGTGGACAAGATGATCAAGCAGGAGATGGTAAGCAGGTGGACGACGAGGAGGGGGAGGAGGAGGAGGAGGAGGAGTCTTTCTTTCCCTTTTAGTGTTCATAATATTTTTTTCTTACTATGTTCTTTCTCAGATTGCCTCTCTATATTTTCTTGAACAATATCTTAGATGATGTCTTTTCTAACTCATTTAACTGTGTGTGTGTGTGTGTGTGTGTGTGTGTGTGTGTGTGTGTGTGTGTGTGTGTGTGTGTGTGTGTGTGTGTGTGTGTGTGTGTGTGTGTGTAGGCTCATCACAGTCCTGCGGTGGGGGCGCCTCGAGAGGAGCAGAAGGACTTAGAGGAGGTGGAGGATGACGCAATCAAGCCAAGGGGGGGCGATGATGACGGGGGGGAGTCTGAGACAGTCCTTGCCTTCGGCGCCACCAACATCCTGCAGCACCTCCACCTGGCCCTCGCCTCGCCCACACTCTTCCGCCTCCCCGCCCTCGCCTACAAGTGGAGCTCTGATGAGGGATGTAAGTTCACTGCATCTCCACTGAACTCAATTGAACTTTATGGTGGTCACTTGCTAGGGTTTCGCAAGTTCTAACAAGATATCCATGTGCTTTTTATTGTTGCTTTTTTTCATGTTTAATCCTTCATCAGAGTGAAAGTTCTCTTCTTCCTTTCTTGTATCTGTGAGAGAGTGTTGATCTTTACTTCTTCTCCCCACCGAACAACTGCACACTCATCCTTCTTTTTTCTTTCCTCTTCTCCGGTTCTTTCTTCTCCCGCAGAGGTAATTGCCTTTGTTGTACCTCCTTAGAGTTGAAGCCCATACGTTAATTAGCCAATCAGGTTTTTCTCTTTTTCTTTTTTGCTTTTTGCTTACGTCCTTCCTTTCTTTTCTTTGCGCTTTGTTCTTTCTTTCCTCCACGGAATTCACTTTCACTGCCATTTCGCGGGATTCAAGTCAATCAGGCACCCGGAAAGTCCTCTGAATAGTTCCTGGGTCCGTATTTACAGAGATTCTTAAGTTTATAGCTTTTTTGACGAATTTCTAGTCTTAAAATCCACCTCAACCTCCTGAAATGGGTGTTGTACCTTAACCATCATTAATCAACAGTAAATTTAAAACTGGTGATGATATAATGGCTAAAGTACAACACCAATTTCAGGATATTAAGATTATTAATATTTTAAGACTAGAAATTCATAAAAAAAAGTACAGACATAAGAATCTTTATTAATACTGTCCCTGCTTCCTTCCTATAGTGATGGTGTCATTGGATTGTGTTGTAGCGGAGCCATAAAGTAATCCCCTTATGGTGCCACAGCTAAAGCACCCGTAATTTCGTTGTCGCGGCACCATAGTTCATAGTTTCCTTCTCTATGGCGCAGCGGGGTTCCTGGCGGCGTACACTGTGCTGGTGCTGTTGGTCGGTCTGCCCCTCAGTGTGCTGGAGCAAACCCTGGCGCAGTTCTCCTCGCTGGGACCCACCACAATCTTCAGGTGTCTCCCCATCCTGGCAGGTGAGCCGTGGCGGAGTGTGGTGTCTAATAAATGTCTGTCTATGATGTCGTCTTCCTTCATTATTATGGTCTCAGTTTTTTCTTTATACTTTTTCCTTGTATAATTTTTGTAGTTTTACTTTTCTTTACGATTTTTTGCTTTTACGAGGGCCTTTTTTTCTAAGACCACAAAATCATCAAAAATTTTACGAGAGTCTCCTCAATCAAAGGTACACAATCGTTGTTTAACTGACACAACAATCATGAACACACCTTGAACGCCCCCCATTAACCACCACCACCACCACAACCCTCCTCAAACTACCACCACCATTCCTGCAGGCGTGGGCGTGGGTATGGTGGGTGTGTGCGGCGTGCTGATGCCATACACCAGCACCGTGCTCTCCTGGTCGGTGCGCTACACTCTGGACTGCCTGCAGCCTGAAGTGCCCTGGAGCAAGTGTCCCATTGGCTCCAACAGCTCAGGCTGTCCGGATGAGCTTGCCCCCAGCGAGTACTACTTCATGTGGGTACCGGGAGGAGGAAGAGGAGGAAGGAGGTGTTTTCTCAACCTAACCTAACCTAACCTAACCTAACCTTCTTTCCACTCTTACACCTTCCCCCTCTTACATATAACAAAAAACCCTAACCCAATCAACCCCTGACCTTCATCCACTCTTACAGGAGAACAGTACTGGGGACAACACGGATCGAGGACGGCCAGGGATGGACAGTGGTGCTCAGCCTCGGATTAACCCAAGCTCTGTTGTGGCTGGCGCTGATCCTGGCAGTGTGGCGCGGGGAGGCGTGGCGGACGGGGACGCTATCAAGGGTGTGGTCTCTGTTGACGGTCGGGGCGCTGGTGGTGCAGGTGGTGTACGGCCTGCAGCGTCCCGAGAGTGGAGACGGTCTCGGCATGGCGTTTATCTTCAACTGGCGAGACTTGGACAAACCTCAGTTATGGCTGGATGCGTTTGGCCAGGTCAGAGAGAGAGAGAGAGGGGGGGGGGGGGGGGAAATAAGGAAAAAGGGCGATATAATAGATAAACGGACCATACAAAAATTGGAAAACGACAGAGAGAGAGAGAGAGAAAGATAAGAGAGATATGAGAGGGAAGGAAGATGAAAATGAGATGTGTGTGTGTGTGTGTGTGTGTGTGTGTGTGTGTGTGTGTGTGTTGGACTCGTAATCACTCCTTCGTCATCCCTCCTGCAGGTGCTGTGGTCGATGGGTCCCTGCATAGGCCTCCTCATCAACAGGGCAAGCTACAGACGCTTCCGGCACAGGGTGAGTCATTAAGTGTTGGTTCTGGGACTCTAAATGTTTTTGCATCGTCCGGTTACTTGAATTGCGTTTGAGAAAGCTACTCCTCTTCCTCTCCCTTATCCTCTTATTTCCTGTTCCTCTTTTTTCTTTTCTTTTTGTTATTTTGGTTCTTGTTTTCTTTTTGTTGCTGTTGTTTCTCTTCCTTTTCCTTGTGTTTTCCCTTCTTTTTTTTATTTCTCCCCTCTCATTCCTTTCTTTTCGTTTTTGTTCTCTTTGTCTTCACTTTTCTTGTCCTTTTTCATCTTCCTTTTCTCTAGTTCTTATTCTTATACTACCCCTTCTTCTTCTTCTTCTTCTTCTTCTTCTTCTTCTTCTTCTTCTCCTCTTCCTCCTTCTCCTCCTCCTCCTCCTCCTTCATTACCGTCAACAACATACTTTGCTCGTCATTTTTTCTTTTTTTTCCCTTTCACTCCTGACAGATTCGCCTTGACGTGTACACCTCCATCGTGACCAACCTCCTGGTGGGTATGGGCTCCTGTCTTGCCGTCTTTCCTTTCCTCGTCTCCCGTCACTTCGTGGAAAAGAGTAAGTAAGATCAGGGAAGAGTAAGGCCGATGTAACCAGGCAACCTTCAAATACCCTTAAGCCTTGAAGAGTCATGGAGTACAGGACTTGTTCATAAGATCGTGAGCGGTTGTTTTTGTTAGTGATCGTGAGTAGGAGGGAAAAGGTTTGGTTAATATTAATGTCAGTGGTGTTGTGTATGTGTTGCAGCGCCGGGCTTCTTCCTGGTGGAGGCGTCGAAGGCGGTAACCCACATGGAGGTGCCTCAGATCGGTGGAGTGCTGCTGTACCTGGGGCTGTGCAAGGCGCTCTTCGACCACACGCAGATCCTGGCCTCCACCGTCACCGTGGGCGTGTCAGACCTCCTGCCTGGGCGCTGGAGGAGTGGCAGCAGGTTCTTCCTTTGCTGTGCTGCCGTGTGTGTGTTTGGCTTCATGGCCAGCCTGCCCTTCATCACGCACGTAAGTTAAGGAGCGCCCTCTCAAACGTATCTGTGTCTTATTCAACTTCTAACAAGACTTAGAAAAATATTATGATCTTTCCATGTAAGAGGGACAATGGCCAAGGGCAAAACGAACGAAAAAAAAAGGCCAGCCATCAGTCCCTTATATTTTTTTCTTAGGGCGTTTCATGATTCTAATACTCAGTAAAATCAATGTCATGAAGAAAGTCAGAGATCTTGACTGACCATACACGGCCTCTGAAAACAATCATTAGTAGAGACACAAACATAGAGGCTGTGAGGTGTTGCATGGCGGCGCGTCCCTTGGCTTTGGTGATGATGCAGTGCCACTTACGGTACAGGAGGGCATCTTCCTGGTGCGGGCCGTGGACACCTACTCCCCCTGGGCCAGCGGGTTGTTCCTGGGCGTGGTGGAGGTGGCGGGTCTTGTCTACCTGTACGGCGCCAACAATATCGGTCAGCACTTCAGGTTGATGCTCAGGAGTGACGTGCTAGGCCTGGTCTACGTGTGGCGCTTCCTCCTGCTGCCCTTCCTGTTCGTGAGTTCTTCTCCTCCTCCTCCTGGTCTTCTTATTTTGTTTTCTCTCCTTTTCCGTTTCCTGCTTCTGCATCTTCCTCCTCCTCCTGCTCTTCTTATTTTGTTTTCTCTCATTTTTCTTTTCCTGTTTCTGCATCTTTCTCCTCCTGCTGTTGTTATTTTGTTTCCTCTATTCTTCCATCTCCTGCTTCTGCTTTTTCATCCTCCTTCTGTTGTTGTTATTTTGTTTTCTCTCCTTTTCCGACTTCAGCTTCTACATCTTATTCCTCCTCCTCTTCCTCTTCTTGTTATCTAATTTCTTCTTTTCTTTCTATCATCACCTCTATTCCCCTATTTCTTTCACCTCTTATTTTTCATTAAGTACTTTTCTCTCCTCTTCTCTCCTGATTACTATTTTTTTTTACTTTTTCAGTTAATGTACCATCTCTCTCTTACTTCTCCATCAAAACAATCTTTCTCTCTTCACCGTCTTCTCGTATTATAAACTTGATTTCTTTTCTTCTCTTCAGTATCCCTTTTTTTTTCCAACCGCTTCTTCTTCAACGCCCATCAGTCTGTCTTCTCTTCCTTCCTTCCATCAAAATCTTTCTCCTCTTTCCTCATTTCCTTCCACCCTTTCATCTCTCCACCCCTCCTCCTGCAGGCCCTGGGAGTGTGGGCGTGCGTGATGGGCGTGCAGGGACCAGTAGATTGGGATGACCTACAGAGGCCGGAGGAGATGGAGGAGGGGTACCGGATAGGCGGCGTGGTGTTGTCCCTGCTGCCTGCTGCCCTCACGGTGATCGCCACTGTGTTGTTGCTGCTCAAACACTTTAAGGTAGGGAGCGTTTCAGAATATGAACCTCTGACTGTTGGTTCCTCTTTTTTTCTCTCGTGTCTGAAGGATGTTGCTTCGGCAGGTTATTCGGCGGCTGTTAGTGCCAGCAGAGACGTGGGGTCCCGCTCTGGCTGGCCATCGAGCCCTATACACGCCAGGCATCCTGAGAGCCAAGACCAAGGCTCCCTATCTGGTGGTGCAGGTGAGTGGTGGCCTTTGCCTTTCGTATGACACTCCGTACTCCTCCCCGCCCCGCCACGCCCTCCCTGTGGTGTCTGTCTCTCTCCCACAGATGGACGTTGATGGCAACACGGACATGCCGGACAAGGGTTGGCTGCCTTTTGGTTTCTTCTGGGTTCCTTCCAAGTCCGAAACACACCTGCTGGCCAATAGCGACGCCCCG
Organism: Callinectes sapidus; assembly: GCA_020233015.1. Taxonomy (NCBI): domain Eukaryota; kingdom Metazoa; phylum Arthropoda; class Malacostraca; order Decapoda; family Portunidae; genus Callinectes; species Callinectes sapidus. The sequence goes on along the minus strand of CM035206.1, from coordinate 12,447,583 downwards.
ACACAGATGCTGCTGGCCAGGTACCTCAAGGTGGGTGCTCTCGACCTTGATGCAGGTGGTACAGGTGACACAGTGTTTCCAAAGGTACTCACTGACTCACAGGTAACGGTGGTGATGAGGCCAAACCGTGAATCTTGGTGCCGTTTATTCCCCTACAGAGTCGCTTCAGTGGCGTGACGTGCGGTGACATCAATCCAGCCATTGGAGACGACGACGAGGACGACGACGACGACAGGGTCCAGGAGGGAGATGATGAGGAGCGGTGGACTCAGACAGGAACAGGCTCTAACAGCACCAACACCGTCTCCTCCGGCGTCCTGCTGCAGCCTAAGAATCTTTCTGAAGACCGGACGCAGCCCCTCCAGCGCTGACCCACGCTTGCTCCTGCTGCGGCGGCGACGGCGATAGCAGGAGGGGGCATCGACAGGCATTAGACACACACACACACACACACACACACACACACTACTCCCGATGGTGTGGCTGAGGGTGGGGGTGATAGCAGTGCATCTCCGGTGTGAGGAACACTAGTGGTGGTGACTGTGAGTGTCCACTTTTCCTGCGATTTGGTTTGTCTTCCTTATCAACAAACCACCTCCGAGATCTTTCGTCTTAACTCAGCCATCTCAAAACATTCTACTAGTTAAAGACTGTTAAATATACTCTTTTTAATTATATTTTCTATCTCTATTCTCGATGTTTGTTATGATTTCGTTGTTTTTGGACTGGGTTGTGGTGTACATCGCAGTGAAAGAGTTAAACGAAGCCTCTTGAGTGCACTGATAACCCCACTGACTCCACTCACCCGAAGGACCTCTCAGCTGTTCCCTCCACCTCCTCCTCCTCCTCCTCCTCCATCCACATTGATTCTGACCGTGACGTGTAACTGTTCCCGCTCGTGTGCTTAAGCCTGTTGTTTATTGTTGCCTGTCTCCTGTTAACCATGAGTGTCACCTGTGCTAAGTGATCAGTGATAGTGTGTTGTGCTGAGAGAGAGAGAGAGAGAGAGAGAGAGAGAGAGAGAGAGAGAGAGAGAGAGAGAGAGAGAGAGAGAGAGAGAGAGAGAGAGAGAGAGAGATTCGTCTAAGTAACTAATATTACGAGTGATATTTAGCAGATGAGCCTATCTTAACAATCCTTAGTTTTAGCATTCCTTTCAACATCCATTTTCATTATCACCACCACTACCACCACTACCACCATCATCATCATCATCAATTTCTATGGTCTCTGTTTCTGTCTCTGTCTGTTCATCTGTTCAGTGCCCTATGTGTCCTGCCCATGTCCATTGCTTTCTTCTAATTATAGCAAATATGTCTTCAACTTCTACTTATTCCCTAATCAATCACGCCCTCTTTTTGTCACTCCATATTCTGTCCATGTCTGCTTTCCTTTTCCCATGAATGTGCCCTTAACTCTTCATCAATCCATTATTTTTTCTTCTAGCCTCATCATATAGCCAAGCGTGATCATTTGTATTACTATTCTATGGGTGTTTTCAGCGTTCTGGGGTTTTCATAAGGCTCTGCTTTCCGATCCGTGTGTTACGAGTGGCAGGATGACCATAATCACTGTAAACATTGCTCTTTGCTAAAAATGGGAAGTGCTTTTTTTCATAACAATAAATACAATGAAATAAATAGATAAGTAAACAAATAAAACCTCCATTCCATCGATACTCTTGTTTTAACTTCCTTTCATGATGCAGATGCGTACTTTTCTGTGTTAAATACAATACTCATCCGTGTTGCATTATTGCCTCTCATTGTTGTTCAGGATTAGGAGAGCTGCGCCGCTGCATTTCCTTCGTAAAAGTGACAAGGAACACGTCTAAGGAAAGGAAATTCCCTCCTCCACATTTCTTTTCCTATAATGACACTGTCTTATTCCCAGTCCACAGATGTAAGGGAAATACCAGTGCGGGCAGCATGGCAGACAGATAAGCTAATATAATAGAAATATACACATTCACACATACAGTCGCTTCCCTATTTATTGAAACTGTTTTCCTGCCTATATATTTCTTATGGCAGCAGTCATTTGTTAGAGTTGCCTGTGACGTGTAGCTAAGTCACCTTCTCTCTCTCTCTCTCTCTCTCTCTCTCTCTCTCTCTCTCTCTCTCTCTCTC
>CM035206.1:12388465-12402292 GCA_020233015.1 Callinectes sapidus | reverse complement strand
AAATACATCATTGAACTTAAAGCAGAGCAGGATGAAGGAAGACAGCACGTGGAATCAAACACACACACACACACACACACACACACAACACACACACACACACACACACACACACACACACACACACACACACACACACACACACACACACACACACACACACACACACACACACCTCAAGGAATCCGTAATACCAGAAAGGCAGGCACCATCACCATCACACCGTTTACTCAGACTCACAGACCAACAACTCGTGGTAAAAGGGACTGGAAGCAAAACAAGGCAGGGTGGAAGCATTTCCCTGGAGTCCCGGTGCTGCCTCACTGGGGTTGGCGGTAGGAGGTCCAAAAAAGTCTATGAATAATGCTTGTCTCTCCCCCACTGAGCGTCGCGTGGGTGGGGTTAGCTGTGGTGGCTTGAATATCGTAGTGGTGGGGTTGGCGTGGGGTTTGGTGGTGGTGGTGGTGGTGGTGTTGTGGAAGGGAGTGTAAAGAAAAAGTTTGACGAGGTAATACAGGTGAAGAGTAAATATCAGTTTGGTTTTAGTTTTAGTGAGGTAGGAGATGTGATAGGGTAAAAGGTTTCTCTCTCTCTCTCTCTCTCTCTCTCTCTCTCTCTCTCTCTCTCTCTCTCTCTCTCTCTCTCTCTCTCTCTCTCTCTCATGCTCTTTATTAATTCATTTTTATCGGCTTATTTTACCACGTCCTCATTCTTAATTTAATTCACCATTTACCCTTTTCTTTCACCTTTGCTCATCACATGCACAACTGCCCCTCATGTAATCTCACCTTTACCTGCCCTCACCTCCTTACCTGGGCGGCTGCTGATTGCATTCCACAGGTAAGGATAGGTGGAGGAGACGGAAAGACTCGCTCCAACTCATTATTCTCCCCTCTTTCCCTCAACTTAGACGGTCTCAATGACTGCTCAGACTCGGAATGCTGCTCCACGGATGCCTGTGTGCAGCATGTCATGTGTATGGTGTCGAGTGATCCAGTGGAGGTTCTTCTACGTAAGCAGCCCCCCGCCGTCACCGCCTCCTTCTACCAACGGGTCAAGTTCATCATTGAGGACTCCAGTGTTCAAAGCTTCGCGCAGAAGGACGAGTTTAGTGAAAGGTAATGTGGGAGATGCCTTGTTCTTTGCTGTAGTTTGAAGTTAGTTGTTTGGTTTGTGTATGTGTGTGAGAGAGAGAGAGGAGGGAAGAGTGGGTGTGTATGAAAGGAGCCAATCTGTGTGTGTATGGGTGTGTGTTTGTGTTTGTGTGTGTCTGTCTCTACGGAGCGCTTACTCATGTTTATCCCATTCTAGCATCTTTATTTTTCTCATCCCCCTCTCCATTGCCCCTTCCTTGCCAACCAAAATTATTAATCATCACCTTAATATTCACCACTTCGCTGTCACACCTTGACTTAAATCCTCCAACCCAACCCAGTGAAAATAAAAGACATAAAGTTCAAAATATTGTGACCTCACCAAAATGTTTCCCTTAAATATTCCATTCAATCCACCTTCAGGAAAATGTTAACCGGTAACGCCTTGTCCTTTTTCCCTTCCCATATTTTTCCCCCCTTTCCCGCTGAGCTCTCCTGGGGACACTGTTTTCCTGTCACCTTCATTTAGTTTTCATTGAGGAGGAAAATATGAAATGGTGTGTTTTATCATTATTATCTTCATAAGTGTGTGTGTGTGTGTGTGTGTGTGTGTGTGTGTGTGTGTGTGTGTGTGTGTGTGTGTGTGTGTGTGTGTAAATCATGTCAGGTAAATTCTCCATCATCGTTCTTTTGTTAATGTTCTCCTCCTCCTCCTCCTCCTCCTCCTCCTCCTCCTCCTCCTCCTCCTCCTCCTCCTCCTCCTCCTCCTCTTCCTCCTTATTCGTGTCTCACTCATTCTACCATTTTTTTCCTTCGTTTACCTATTCGTATCGTCTCTCAAAATAATTTCTTTACCTTTGATTTTGTTTTCGAATCCGACTGTTATATTTCGGAATAGAAATTTTTGAAGTTTATATTTGTTTCTATTTTATCCGTCGCTTTGTTGTATTTTTATTTCTACGTTTTTTTTTTTTTTTTGTATTCCATGGATTTTTTTTTTTTTTCTTTTTTTTCTGCGGGATTGTTATATTTTCTTTCCGCTGCGTTCGGTTTTGTTTCGTTTTTACATTCCCTCCAAATTCACAGTAAAGTAAATAAAGAAATAAATCTATACGAAATTGAAAGAAAGAACAATAGCAATATTATCGAATTGTTCATATTTTAATCCCGTCATTAACTTATCATTACTATTTCGATCACAACCTTCAATTATCGATATTTTGAACTGTACTAAAAATATATATAAGAAAAATCACAATAATGATAATCTTATCGTTCATATTTCTCCTATTCATTTATTTAACCTTTATATTTCGGTCACAACGTTCACTACCATTCACTTCTTTTTGATGTCTAAACCTGAATAAAAAAGAAAACTATCCAACAGTTAAGAAATTAATGGTTTTGCTCCCTATCAATGCCTCTTTTTACTTCCCTTTGTTCTTCAACGCCTCGAGCCAAAAGAGCCTTCATTAAAAGTACCATTAAATTTAAAGCCCTTCTGAGTCACGCCCTTGCTCCATTAGTTTTATTTTTGTACCTTCTTTGTGTAGTGGTTTGTTATCTTATTGTTATTTTTTTTGTTTTTTGTGGTTGATCTGATATTTTTTGTTTAAGGTTTCGATATTTGTGAATTGTTTTTTTTTTTATTCTCTCTCTCTCTCTCTCTCTCTCTCTCTCTCTCTCTCTCTCTCTCTCTCTCTCTCTCTCTCTCTCTCTCTCTCTCTTACTCGCGTCCCAGCAACATCACGCCCCTCAGTGCCGTGCCCCTCCCTCCGCTGTCCCTGCGGCGCCTTCCCCAGGAGAGCTTGTCATTCCCTCATTCTCCTCACGAGTCATTAGCCCCTCTTCCTCCTCCTCCTCCTCCTCATAACTTTATTTACGCCATTAGTTTCCTGCCTCACTCTCCCTCCTCCTTCTCCTGGCCTTCTCACCCTCATCCCTCACGCCTTCTGGAGGAGTGCGAGACCGGGTAAGCCACGCCTCGCCCCTCCAGATGGCGGTGTCCTCGGCCTCGCCAAACCTGCGTCCTAGTGTCGCTGGTTTGGCTGCCGTGTGACTCTTTCCTTGCAGCAGATTGACTTTGTTGTTGAAAGGTTTAAGGCAGTAAGAGTAATGGCTCGTGTGGTGATCACAGTGTCTATTGTTATCACTTAGATCATGTGTGCTGTCACCCGTCCCTCCCCAACGCCTCCCATTGCGCTCACAGCTCAGTATTCCTTACACAAAATATAAAAAAATATTATATTTATATGAATTACGTACTGTATTTTTCATTTAAATCATGTCATTAGATTAAGCCACGCAGAATTCATTAGCTGTCCCATACAGCCTTAGTGTGTCTTGCCGTGGCGACTGTGAGCGGGGCTCAGGCTGGGCGGGGTCGGGTTGGGCACAGGCTTGTAGTTTTGGGCTGAAGAGTTGCACTGATGCCTTATATATCATGACTCGTAGGGTGACCTTGAGGGGGCGGTGTGAGCGTGTCCTAAGGCGGCGTCACAGTTCTGGGTGCGGGCGAGGCCACTTAGGGACACGCGCGCCGCCCCCCGAGGCTGCCCTGAGGTTACTCGTCTCACCTGCCGTGGGCTGCTGAGGCATATGCTAGAAACACGACCTCTCGCACACCTCACCTCACCTCACCTCACGACCAACACACTCATAACGATTGGTAGCCACACACATGACTAATTACTCCACCTGTTGACCTTCCTACCTGTCACTAGTCAGTCAGCAACACAACACACCACACCAGCTGACAGCAGTCCCTCCTCTACCCCAGACTGGTCCCTGACACCCTTCGCTCATCACAGGCGCCTTATGACCCACTGTTGCGGCGCCCTGTATTCAATCCCCATATCATCCAAATAAACCTGACACATGAGGCTGATGAATTAGGGACTAGGCCTCTTTTTTGGACTTTGCCAGGAGCGACTGGGAGCCCTGAGCCACGAAGCCTTAGACAGACCCTTAGCAGCCCTTAACTCCTCCTCCTCCGCCTTCAGCCTCACCCCTTATTTGATTCACTCTCACCTTTGTAAAGTTGATGCTATTCCCATGTCATTCACCCATGCCAGGGCTCCAGGTCCCCATGTAGGAGGCCGTAGTTGAATGAATGTGTGTATGTGCGTGTGCGTGTGCGTGTGGAATGCTCGGTAAACTAACACGTAGACTCTTGACGTAGTTTTGACGTAATGTTTTTAGAGGTTGTCGCTTAGATTGACAGCCGTGTGTGTGCGTGTGTGTCTGTCCGTCTGTCTGTGTCTGTCTGTCTGTCTGTCTGTCTGTCCTCCGTCGCTCGCCGAACTACAGCGACTATTAAAACAAACCTGCAGACTTCTATCTCTCTTTAAGCAACCTTGTAGAGTGTGTTGGATTGTGTGTGTCGTGTTGTAACTCTCATGACCTAACAGCAACACTTACTACAACACAGCTACTGCCACTACTAACATCTCTACCAAGTCTTCTCTGGCTGCCGCTCTTGATATGTTGTGTAGAGCTGTAGTGAAGACTGCAGGGTGATCTATCTATCTTTGTCTGTCCTTCTTTTTAACGTTAAGGAACAGATCCACTTCATTACTCAAGAGTGACCACCCCAAGGGGCACCACCGCCACAGACTCAGCTCTCTGTGCCCTGTAGGTTGTGAATCCGACTCAGATTGGCAAAGTTAAACCAAAACTTGACAAAGGAAATGAAAGAGAGAGCGAGAGAGAGAGAAAAAAAATAAAATGATAGTTTGACTAGGCCGACATGAATGACGCAGAAGAGCAACACAACACGAGGCCAAAACAGACCCAACCCACATCATCCCCTAAGGTTGGAAATCCCTATGATAAAACGAATATAAACCACCGTAGAGGCTGACGTGGATTGGCGGTCTGTGGAGGCTGCTGGTGTTGCCGTGCCCTGCGTGAGATGATGATGATGATGATGATAATGATGATGATGATGATGAAGATGGTGATGTGTGGTGAGCCCGTCTGTGTTCTAGCGTATGGCTTCAGCTCCACTTGTATAATAGACCATTTGTGTCCCTTGCCACCCGTATGTCTGTCCCTCCTTGCGAGCCACCCGTATGTCTGTCCCTCCTTGCGAGCCACCAACCCACCCCCAGGACCCCTCTCTCTCTCTCCTCTCTCTCTCTCTCTCTCTCTCTCTCTCTCTCTCTCTCTCTCTCTCTATGCCCTCCTGTGAAAGGTTAGCTCTCCAGAAATTACACACACACACACACACACACACACACACACACACACACACACACACACACACACACACACACACAAACGAACAAACAACGTTCATTGAAATCAAGTATTCTAGTCAGAACACTAAATCTAGAAATAAATAAGTGTAGTAAACGTCTAAATATGAATAAAAAGCCGCAGCGTTGATCTTTCATTCAAATCGAGTTCTTTTTGAAGGAGAAAACCTAACTAAACTTACTTTTCTGTGAACACTTAAGCACTTCATCGGATATTCATCTTATTTGAAGCTGGAATTTAAACTAGCAAGTGTAACTATTTCTTTCATTCATATACTTTTTTTTTATTTCCCTGAGGCTCCTTTATTTACCTGAGCGCACCTGGTGGATGTGATCGCCGCTTATCACCTGCCCACTTTTTTTGAGGCTCTGTTTCCTCGGTTCTGACTCAAGCGTATCGTGGCGGGGAGCTAAGGCTTATTTTTCCGTCTCTTTCATACGCCCGGGGTCAATATTGGTCTGGCCTCGCCCTGTTTACCTCCCAAAGCCCGTTTTCTTTACCCCCTGAGCCACTCACGCTTACCGCCTGCCTCTTTGCCTCGTGACACAGTGAATATTTTATTATCCGAGGTCTTGGTTTCTTTTTATGCCTTTACTGTGATGTTTTATTAAGAAGTTATTGTTTTGCTCATCGTTAATTGTGCAGTTGTGTTTTGTTTATTATTTTCATTGCGGTTAAGACTTAATTGTACGAAATTTATTAATGTCGTGAATTCAATGTAAATAAGACAGTAAGATTGATAAACCATGTCTTTTTATGCAGTTTTCATTTCAAATAAGTCGATTCACTGACTAATAGATATAACATAAAAGCGCTATATATATTTCAGTGTAAACCTTATTTAACATCACAAAAATTATATTCAATTGCGTCACTCTTATGGAATTATTCACGTCAGACAACCAAGCTCGCTAAAACATCAATACAAGAACAAAAATATGTATGGCTAAATAAATGCAACTCATCCTAAACAAAAGTGCATCTGTTGTTATGTCAAATTAATTAAACTGGTGAACATGCGTCACTTTTTATACAGTATACTGCACACCAGGCGAATTAAACCACTAGAACTAAATGCAACAGTAAGGTGGAGCGCGTTAAACACACCTAACTTACCAACTCGACTCGCACACACACAAATACCTCACCATAACTTCCTGGCGCTGCAAGACACACTCAACACACTCAGCGTAGAACATTAGTAAGGGAGTGTGTGGCGATAAGCCAGCGAGATGTTGCTCCTACCTCCAACACAACACAACACAGCACAACACAAAGGCTCGCTGCGGGGCCTCACTAGGGACTGTGTGTGTGTGTGTGTGTGTGTGTGTGTGTGTGTGTGTGTGTGTGTGTGTGTGTGTGTGTGTGTGTGTGTGTTCCAAAGTCCCCTTAACCTTGTTTCTCTCTGTCCTTCTCATCCCGGCTTTACACATTTCTCGGTACACTCTCTTATTTCTCTCTCTCTCCCCCTCCTTGTTCTTTTCTTCCTTCTTTTCTTTATTAAGTTATATTTCCTTCTTTATTCCATTTATTCCTTTTTAGTTTTTTCCCTTTCTCTATTCAAATTTTGCTCGTATTTTTATTTCCTTGCTTTCATATTTTCCTTTGTCCTCTTGTTTCTTTATGTTTTCTATTTTCCTCCTCCTCTTTATATTTTTCACCTCTTCCCTTTCATTCCTTCTTTTATCATATTTTTGCTTTATTCTCATATTTTTGTTCCTATATTTTTCTTTCCTTTAATCATTATTGTCTTAGTCTTTCCGCTCGCTCCTTATTCTCTTTACTTATAAGCTCCTCCTCCTCCTCCTCCTCTTCTCACTTCATTATTTCTATTCACATCTTAGAACACATTTACTTTCCTTGTCTTCCCTTCTCTATTGCATAATTTTCCACTCCCCTATGATTTAGGCGCCTCATGACTCTGCTGTTACACTTAAAACAATTAAATCAGTCAGTCAGTATCTTCTATGGTTCTGTCCTATACCATGTTTCTTCTATTCTATCAGTTCCCATTTTTATCCTTATCTGTCCGTTTTTATCCCATTCTTTCTGTTCATCCCTTCTTTCATATGAGTCACTCAGTTCCTATTTTTTTTATTCTATCCTGTTTAACAATTTCGTTATTTTCCACTCTCGTCTGATAATTACTTTTACCTCATTTCTACCAGTTAATTTCTATTCTTATTTTATCTGACGGCTCCTTCCTGTCAATTTTTACTGCTATCTTATCAGGCAATTCCTCTTACTTCTTGTAATGATGCCTTAATCCTCCTAAACACTATTTTATTTTCTATTTTCATCTGACAAATACTTTTACATTAATTTTATCCCTTATTTTTTATTTCTATCTTTTCTGTCAACTTTTTTTTACCCTTGTTCCTGTCAATGTTTACTCTTCTTCACTCATCTGGCAGTTCCTCTTATATCTCCTTATATTATTCCTCCTACACACTACTTATTCACCTTCTTTCCATCTTTCCCACCTTATCCGTGTCCTGGGTGGTAGGGACGCGCCCTTCGCCGCCCACAGGAGGGTGCGGGCGGCGAGGGCGTGGGGGCGGCTGCAGGAAGTGGGCGGGTATGGGTGGACGAGGAGATAGAAGGTGGCCATCGTGTTCTAAACTCCCCCTCCCCTGTATCCCCATGTCTGTCCTATGTGGCGTCTTCTGTCCATATGGTGTTCACGTTCTGCATCTGTTCCGCTATTCGTACCGTACTGTACCGAAACGTACCGTACCATCTGTCTGCAACGCCCACCACCACCACAACCACTACCACCCACCACTGTCTGTAAAATGTCATACTGTAGTCAATTTTGGAGCTCCTACAATCCCCGGTAAGTGGAATGTCTCCCTGCTAGGTTTTATTTCTTTTTTTTTTTCTGATTTATTTGTTTGTTTTTTTATTGTTATTATTCCATATTCATTATTCTTTCTTCATTCCTCAAAAAAAAGATATATATATAAAATTTCCCGCCCCTCCGCTGATCCTGGTTTTGGATTTTCTTTTCTTTTATTCTGCCGTGTTTTGCTTCTTTCTTTTTTTATTTTTGTTCTTTTACTTTCTTTGTCTTTCATATCGCTGTTTTTCTTATGTGTTTTTATTCCTTTGTTCGTTCATTCTTTTTTTCCTCCCGTGTTTTTGTTTCTCTGCGCTTTTCTTTCGTATTCTTTTCATTCTGTGTCGTTTATTTCTCGCCTTTCGTAAATAGGTTCACTTAGTTCAACTTTAATTTTAATAACTATTTTTGTTATTATTATTATTATTATTATTATTATTATTATTATTATTATTATTATTATTGTCATTCCTCATTCACTGCCTTTTAACTTTCATTCCCTATTATTTGGCTGTCATTTTGACATTTTTCTCATTTATCTTCGTTCAAAAGTATTTAGGATTTTTATTTAGTATTTTTTTCTACCTTAAACTGCGAAGAAAATGATGAACGGAGCTTCGTTTTCTTTGTTTCATTTTTGTATCTTCATTTTTTGATCAACTAATTCCAAGAGACTTTGATATTTTCTCCCCTTTTTAGTTTCGTTTTTTTTTTTTTTCTTAATAAAAGTTGAGTTTTCCACTTTGCTTAGTTCAGAACACGCAATTATTGGCTTTTCTTGGCTGAATGAACGCAGTGGATTATCACCCTTGGGTTCACTATACCATTAGACAGCCATGTTTTCTCTTTCCTTCAATTATTACCGTTTGATTTCATATTACTTCATTTCTCTGTATTATTGCCACCTCCTGGTCTCTCACATTCCACCTTCCCTTTTTAATTCTAATGATATTTGAATAAGACAAGTTCCGTACGTATATATATATTCTTACATATTATTATTTTTCTATCTTTTTATCATCATGCATGTTGCGTTTGTTTAACATTTGTTCCTTTTCTTTACTTACGGTACCCAGTTTTTTGCATATGTTTTCAAGCTTTGAGTGCAATAGTCACATAATACTCTATAAAAAGATAAAAAGATAAAAAATCACAAAGATAAACATAACTCAGAACCAAAGCCACGGTGATATCTGCCTGTGGGAGGGAGGGAGAGTTAGGGAAAGGGAGAGGGAGTGCGGGTTTGTATATTCACGCTCTTCATGTTGGTTTGTTTAGTGTTACTTACTCGAAGGATTGTTCTTGAGTCTCCTGTACTGTGTGTGTGTGTGTGTGTGTGTGTGTGTGTGTGTGTGTGTGTGTGTGTGTGTGTGTGTGTGTGTGTTCATGTTTGTGATCTATGTTGGTTATATTACTTATGCCTAACTTATTCCCATTACTTATACTCAGATGGTTCTTCTCATAATGATGTTTGTAATACTTGTAATCATCCTCTAACATACACACACACACACACACACACACACACACACACACACACACACACACACACACACACACACACACACACACACACACACACACACACAACAGAAAACACAAAAATGCATCATCCCACACTTAACATAATCTTCACCTTTTACCTTTCCAAACCTACACACAACATACCTGAATAACAAAGCCCTTACCTAACCACACACCTACATAGAGACCGCCTCCACTGTCCACACACACACACACACACACACACACACACACACACACACACACACACGTTCCATACTTTCTACTCGTACAGCGCTTTAGCAAGACAGAATGAATAGAGAACGGCGGTGCAGTAGCCAGGTTCGCAAAACAGGTTGGAGTGGTCGGCAGTTGCATCCATTAATTAATTAACACGCTGGGGAAACTTGCTTCAAGGACCATCAGCGTGAGAGGAGAGTTTCCCGCCGATGCTTCTGTCTCTCCTTGTTTAATGAGTTGCCTCTCGGTCATTATGGACTTGAGAAGGAAGAAAAATGAGGGTTGAAAGTGACAGAGAGAGAGAGAGAGGGAGAGAGAAAGAGTCGTGTTTTTTTATGTGTGTGTCCTCTTTAGATAGTAATGACGTTATGTATAATAAAAAGAATTGGGTAGATGAAGGGTCTGTGTGTGTGTGTGTGTGTGTGTGTGTGTGTGTGTGTGTGTGTGTGTGTGTGTGTGTGTGTGTGTGTGTGTGTGTGTGTGTGTGTGTTTATTGCTTAATGGGCCGTTTTTATGTGTTTTCTCACAAGTTTCCTCTTTCCTCCTTTTCCCTCAAGATTTATGTAACACACGGGAGAGACAAATGTCGTGTTTTTTTGTGAGTTATTCAAAAGCATCACGTAAATGACTGTTCTCTTTTTCGTTACTCCCATCCACATTTTTTTTATTTGGGTTTGGATTGTAAATTTATGTAAAAAGAAATAGACGTTTTGTACTCAAGTCGTTTGGGTGTCTCTCATTTTATACTTCTCTAAACGGATTTGTGCCCCACGAGAGAGAGAGAGAGAGAGAGAGAGAGAGAGAGAGAGAGAGAGAGAGAGAGCGAGAGAGAGAGAGAGAGAGAGCTGTTTAGAACCCAACTTTGTATTATACCTCAAGTTGCACGTTCACGCTGCTGCTACTCTCTCTCTCCTCCAAAAATGGCTTCTACGCGAGGTTGCCAAGTCTTAGAGAGAGAGAGAGAGAGAGAGAGAGAGAGAGAGAGAGAGAGAGAGAGAGAGAGAGAGAGAGAGAGAGAGAGAGAGAGAGAATCGTTGTTTAGCAAGCGAAAAAGAGTGAAAAACCTTTGAAAACTTGACATCACAACACACTCCTCTCCATCCTGCTCCGACTTCTCTCCCTCCTCTCACTCAGCGAACATAAACAGACGCGCAAGCACCGCCCTGTGAAATATTTCCCCGATAAGACGACGAAGAACAAGAACAAGACGCGGAATGAAACACAAACGCAAAGAGGGAAATGTTTACTAAGGAATATTTTTGAAGGGGCGCCTGAGAAATGCACCGAAGGGAAACAACACTCATCCACCTAATATTTGACCGAGATGCTGAGTGTTTTAATCGTGTAATCAGTCAATTTACAACCCCTTTCTTGCTCAATTCATATTCAGATCAAGGAGAGTCAGCGCTACTTGCAAATTAATATCTCTAACCTTACTTGCATTTATCGCTTCAGCACTGTGACTCATTTTTACCACAAGTTTGGGGTATGACTAGACGATTTTATTGAGATTAGTGTGGGTCTATTGAGGTCAGAGGATTAATGGTCAGGGTCTGTACTATTTTGATCCGCACATGAGTTACTGTAATATGAAAATGCGACTCAGTATTCAAGGGATTATGACAGTTTTTGTATAAGTTTGATATGTTTACTCCTGTGGGTTTTTATTTTTTTTATGTGTCTTATTTTTTTCTCTCCACTCACCTGTCGGATGGAAATGGACAGGTGTTTTCCCGATGGAGACGCCACGTGTTTTGATCAGAGATTTCTTGAGTTCCCTTTCTCAAACTTCTGTGCTTCACCTCCACTATTTCAAAGGCTTTATTTAAATTTACACGAGTTTTTTTTAAGGTGATTTTCTACTATTCCAGAAGCAGATTGACAAGATTTTTACATTATTTACCTGAGAAACACTAGGAAACCCCGCTAAGCATCTCTATGGACTTGGAAAATAGTCATGGCGAGAGAACAAAGCGTGTCTGAATACGGACCCAAGTTGTACATGTGGTGGTATATAATTGTTCCTCCCTCCCACCCACGCGCTTAGCTTTTCTAGTTCAGTGTACTTTTCCCTTCAGATCAAAGGAGTTGCAGAAAGTATGTACGTGTCAGATGTTTTGTTTGCCTTTTTTTTTTTTTTACTGTATTTTCTTTTCTTCTTGTCTTTCAAGGAACTTTTTTTCTTCTTCTTCAATTAAGAATGCTGCTAAGAATTTACAGAATGGCGAAACGAAGTCACTTTTTTCTCCTCGTTTTTCCTTGTAGTCCTCCTCCTCCACCTTCTCCTCCTCCTCCTCTTCTTTTTCTCCCCCTCCTCCTCCTCCTCTCCTCCTCCTCCTCCTCCTCCTCCTCCTCCTCCTCCTCCTCCTCCTCCTCCTCCTCCTCTTCTTCTTCTTCTTCTTCTTCTTCTTCTTCTTCTTCTTCTTCTTCCTCCTCCTCCGCACAACCTCGTGAAAAATCTCATCTCTATCTTCCATTTTTCCTTCATTATCCTACTTTCTTTTCTCTTCCAAATAAAACTCGATAACATCCTTTTAAAACGTTCATGGACGGAAGAAGAGGAGGAAGAAGAAGAACGTCAAATACTCCACTTTTCTCAAAATCAACGGAATTATATCAGGTTTCATTTTTTTTCATGTATTTTTCATCTCTTTTTTCCCGGTCGTGTTTTGTTTGAAGTGTTTGCACCAAAGTATTCCCGGAAGAGAGGATTTCGCGGAGGAAACTCGACTCACTCACTGCCTGGTTGCCATTAATCAGGCTGAACTCGGGACGCGGTGCAATTCCCGACACTGGCTGGCATTCGCTTCATAACTCCTACGAGAATAAATCTTCATAAGGCGCCTCCGTTAGCATGACATGGAAGGAGGAACCCGGAGCGATTCTTGTCTTGTTTCTTAGTACTTGTTCTCTTCCTTGTCATCGTTTTCTTCAAGGTAATCTGACTGCCTCTTTTCCTCCTCGTCCTCTCATTGTTATCTTCATATGTTTTTTTCTTATTCTTTCTCGTTCTTCTCGTTATTCTTGTCATGTCTTTTTATCCTCAGCTTACTTTCTTCTATATCGTCCTCTATTGCCTTTTTTTCTTCATTTTCTTCTCTTTCCACCTACTCATCCTCTTCGTTGTCTTTTATACTATTATTCTCCTTTCTCTTTTCTTCCTCTTCAGCGTTCTTTTTCTCTATTCCCAACTCACTTTATCTCCTCCTCTTCTTCTTCCTCCTCCTCCTCCTCATATTTGTTCTCTTTCTTATCCTCCTCTCTCTTTCCCCTCATCTTCCTTTCTTCCTCCAAATAACTCACTTCTTCCACCTCCTCCAACTCGTCTCTGCGTGTCTGTCCATATTTCCTCCTCACATACACAAAAAAACGCCACTAAAACTCCACTTAGTATCGCCAAGTACCATAAACTCTTACCTACGGCAGTCCAATGTACAATACTCCGAGATATAAAGTCAATAGCTCCTAGAAGGTACTCGATAGTTTCCGGTAGATGGCTCTGTGATCACCGGCTATTCGTCCCCGTCTCAACGTGATGGCGCCAGTTAGTATCCCGCTCAGTTGCTTCTATCGTCTGCAAACTGTGGAAGGCTTCGCTGGATTGCCTGATTTCTTATTCTTATTCTGTCTTATCGTGTTCTATTTGGTGTTCTTTTCTTTCTTTTTTTGTCTCCTATTCTGCTTTTTTTTCCTTATTTTTTTCCTATTCTGATTTTCTTATTTCATCTTATTTTTTTCTCTTATTTTTTTTCTTTTTCTCTCGTTCCTCTTTTTCCTTTTCTTCTACGAGTACCTTCTCTTTTCTTTCCTTTCCTTTCCTTATAATTTCTTTCCCTTTCCTCCCAACTGTATTCTCTCTCTCTCTCTCTCTCTCTCTCTCTCTCTCTCTCT
>CM035206.1:12365768-12371720 GCA_020233015.1 Callinectes sapidus | reverse complement strand
CGGTTAGAAAAATATTGAAAAGAAAGAAAAGGGAGGAAAAAGAAAAATAGCGTGTGTGTATACCTGTGTGATTCAAGTTTGTGAAAATCGAGCAGGTGTGTTTCGGGAATATCAATTGGTGAGGCTGTCGATTATTTTTTTCTCTTTTTACTCTTTCCTTACATTTTTCCATTTTCTTTTCGTTTTTCTCTCTTTTGACTGTGAGTGGGAGGATGGATGTAAGTTTTCATTTTTGGCTCCTTTTTTTTCATTTATTTTTTTTATTTTTTGTTAACATGTCCTTTTAATATAATGAGGTTTTCTTTTTAACCGCCTATTTTTTTTCAATTAATGGGTGGAAATATCTTATCTTTCTTTATCTTTATGTAATAAGATTTGCTTTTTAACCGCTTACTTTTTTTAATGAATGAGACGAAATATCTAATTTTCTTTATTGTTTTTTTCTCTCGCTTTTTCTCAGATGAAAGAAAGAATTAGAGTCAAACGAAAAATAGTAACTCTTTTATATAATGAGAGGAAGTGTAATATAAAGTTATTACCGAGAACTAAACTTTTCCTTTATTTTGTCACATGGAAAAAAAAGTCAATCAGAAACTATGGTAATTCTATAACTATTAACCAGTTTGCTAATACAATGCGTGCCTTTTTACGGTAAGACCATCTAATGGAGACCTCCCATTTCAAAGTCCACCCATTTAGGAACCGTTACCCCAAGTGGATGCCCAATCTTCCCTCAGACCATGGCAAGGACTCGAACAGTATGGGATTGAGTAAAATAGATATATATAACACTGAAGAATAATGTAATTTCTTCCTCTTCCTTTCTATCACCAGTTCTAATATACATAGCAGTGATGTATAACTTAGACATATACATTTTTCCCCCAATCTTATCATTGAAAAGAACAAAAAATGAGGGTAACTTAAACTATGGAGTACCTTTTAAAAATATGA
Source organism: Callinectes sapidus (assembly GCA_020233015.1). Classification (NCBI taxonomy): domain Eukaryota; kingdom Metazoa; phylum Arthropoda; class Malacostraca; order Decapoda; family Portunidae; genus Callinectes; species Callinectes sapidus. The sequence goes on along the minus strand of CM035206.1, from coordinate 12,370,766 downwards.
TATTGAGTACAGTCAAAATTTAAAACTGGATGGATTTAACAATTTTCCCCGCAGTTTATCATGGGGAGGTGAAACAAAGCAAAGAGGCTTAACTATAAACGCTTAAAACCTGAAGACACCCGGGGAAGCTGTAAGAACCCACCAAGCTTACACGTGGCAGTCCCGGTATAGAAAAGCATATTTACTTTTACCCTCCTATCCTCCCTATCCTCCCTATCCAAATCCTTATCCGTAAAGTAAACATTGCCTCACCAAAACACGCCAAAATATAAACGTTTGCAGGGAAGTGGTAGTGTGTGTGTGTGTGTGTGTCGGGGGGGGGGGGGGCAGGTCGAAGCTTTAGGCTGTAACAAACGTTCCACTTCGGCTGACGGGAACAATAACTCTCGCTTTCAAATACAATAAACGTTCCCTGAAAACATTCCACCAACCGTGACGCTTGAAATAACTCGCCCAAGGGTATGACAAACGTTCCCGCTCACCTAACGTTTTCCTCTCACTCCCAAGCACCTCTGAGCCTCCTCCGTGTTCCCGCTAAACCTCTCTATCTTATTCTATCTTATTTACATATCGGATCCCAGGCGCCTCAAGCTTCTTTAAGGTGTTTCCCTGCCACCGCCTTGGGAGAGGAGCAGGTAAGGAGAGAGAAACGCAGGAGATGAAGAAGATGAAGGAGAAAAAGGGAAGTTTGATACGTGAAAAGGGTAAGAAGGAAGAAATGGGAAAAAAATGCAGTAAATGAAGAAGAGGTGATAGGATAATAGGAAAAATTAAAGGGGAATAAGTTTGATGTATGAAAATGAGAGGAAACAAGAAACACTGCAAATGAAGAAGGTTGAGGAGAAAATGTCTAGGAAAATAATCTTACAAATCTTACAAAACCCACGTCAATAGTTGAAGATGAAGAAGAGATAAACTAATTGATAATAGGAAGAATGAAAGGGAAATAAGTCTGATACATGAAAATAATAGAAGAGATGAAACACTGTAGATAAAGAGGGTTAAGAAAATGTATACACTGATAATAGGAAAACAACTTCATGCAAAACCCACGTTAGTAATGAAGATATGGAAGTAGTAAACTGAGTAATAACAGTAAAAATTAAAAGAAAATAAGTATGATACATGAAAAGGATATGAAAAAAGAAACACTGTAGATAATAAAAAAATAGCTCCACACAAAATCCACGTTTGTAAATGAAGATGTGGGAGTAATAAACCGAATATTAACAACAAAAACTAAAGAGAAATGAGTCTTATACATGAAAAGGGTATGGAAGAAAAAACACTGTAGATAATAGAAAGATACCTCCACTCACAACCCACGTCTTTTCTCTAACAGCCTTCCATCCCACAACAGTAAATGAAGATGTGGAAAAAATAAATCGAATAATAACAATGAAAATAAAATATAAATAACTCTGATACACGAAAAGGATATGAAAGAAAAAAAAAACTATGTATCATAGAAAAATAACCACACAAAACCCACGTAATTTTTCTAACAGCCTTTTATCCCACGTCAGTAAATGAAGATGTGGTAGTAATAAACGGGATAATAACAACAAAAACTAAAGAGAAATAAGTCTTATACATGAAAAGGGTATGAAAGAAAAAAAACTGTAGATAATGGAAAAATACCTCCACACACAACCCACGTCTTTTCTCTAACAGCCTTCCATCCCACAACAGTAAATGAAGATGTGGAAAAAATAAACCGAATAATAGCAATAAAAACTAAAGAGAAATAACTCTGATACACGAAAAGGATATGAAAGAAAAAACACTATATCATAGAAAAATAACCACACAAAACTCACGTAATTTTTCTAACAGCCTTTTATCCCACGTCAGTAAAATGAAGATGTGGGAGTAATAAACCGAATAATAACAACAAAAACTAAAGATAAATAAGTGATACACGAAAAGGATATGAAAGAAAAACACTGTATATCATAGAAAAATAACCACACAAAACACATGCAATTTCTCTAACAGCCTTCCATCCCATACATTACTTAACACCAACCTCTCCTTCTGCAGGTTCGATGTGATGGTTAACGGGGGCGGCGCTGTGACCCTCCAGTTCCAGCGCATCCCCTTCGAGCCCAAGACGGTAACTGTGCCTGTGCCATGGAACCAGATTGTCGTGGTGGACCCAATAGTCATTAGGTTCAAGGGAGAGGAGCCGCACGAGGACCAGGACAGAGGTGAGTGTTCCTTCAGCGCCTTCTGCAGGAGAGAGAGAGAGAGTATACGTTTTTCGTGGTTATGAAAGAGAAATACAAATAGGCTGATAAATAAATAGATAAATACGAATGCATAAACGGATAGGCAGAGAGAGAGAGAGAGAGAGAGAGAGAGAGAGAGAGAGAGAGAGATCCCAATTATTTTCTATACTATTTGTGTTTGATTTTAGCATATTTCGTTCATTCTATTTTACTCCCCTGTATCTTTTTTTATATATTTTTGTTGTCATTTTTTGTTGTTCTTTGTGTAGAATAGTTTGTCATTGTAGGCAAACGTTTCATCCATAGAGCATTATTCAACATTTAAATCTCGCCATGACACTCAATGGCTAACTCGACATAACACGTGAAAATTGAATCGCCAAAAACAAAATACCTTTACACCCAAAACACAAGCAAATTTAAAAGGCATAAAAAGAACAAAAAAAAAAAGAGTCACAATACGAAACAATCAGTGCAAAAAAAATAAATAGAGAAATACAATACAAAAAAAAAATTGATACAAAATAAAGGCAGATAAAACCCAAACACAATATAGAAACTCACGTCAGAGAGAGAGAGAGAGAGAGAGAGGTGGGGAGGGGGGGGGAAAGTCGTGGGAGGCAGCATAACATTATCACAAAACCAACATCACAAGCTTACATGGCGTTACTTGATGGAAGAGAGGAGGAGGAGGAGGAAAGGGAAGAAGAAGAAGAAGGGGAGGAGGAGGAGGAGGAGGGACAAGAGAACCAGGAGGAGGAAGAACACGAGTAAAGGAAGGAGGAGGAGGAGGAGGAGGAGGAGGAGGAGCAAGGGAACTAGGAGGCGAAAGACGAAAAAAAGGAATAAAGGGAGCAGAGACAGGAAGAGGAGGAGGAGGAGAAGGAGGGGTGAGAAAACCAGGAGGAGGAGGAGGAAGAAGAGGAGTAAAGGAGGCAGGAGGAAGAAGAAGAGGAGGAGGAGGAGGAGGGCCAAGTGACAGACATTCTGAGTAGTGGAATGAAATTACCGTCCATCAGGATTACACAGCACATCACAGCAAGCACAGCAGAGCGAGAGGGGCACTGCAATTATCTCGAGTCTAGTGCTGGTTTACAGATGAGACTCAAGAAGAGGAGGAGGAGGAGGAGAAGGAAGAGATAAAGGTTGTGGATAGAATTTCAGAAGAGGAGACCGTGTCGTTTGAATTTATTACTACTTGAAGAAAGGGGGAGAGGGAAGAAAGAAGGACAAGAAGGGAGAGGAATATGAGAAAAGAGAATAAGATGATGGCGGCAAAGTGGGGAAGAAATGAGGCTGAGAGAGAGAGAGAGTGAGAGAGAGAGAGAGAGAGAGAGAGAGAGAGAGAGAGAGAGAGAGAGAGAGAGAGAGAGAGAGAAAGAGAGAGAGAGAAGCGGTATCCGTAGTTTAAAGGTTCTACAGAATTATTCATCAACATTATTTAGTTATACGTTTGTGTGTGTGTTTACTGGCGTGAATAGACCAGTTTTTTTTTTTATTTTTTCTTGTCCTTCCCTTCATCTGCACTTTCACAATCGTATTTCCTTAGTTCCTTCATTATTTCTAGTTTTGTTTAACATTCCATTGCACATTCATCCTTTTGCCTTCCTTTGCTCACCTTTCATCCATTACTTCACTCACTAATCAGTTTTGCTCTGGGGTCTCCACCTCACCTTGGTTTACCTGTCCTCTTAATTATCTGCTTCAATTCTCTTTCAACTCTTTTAATTACTTCCTCCCCTTTTAATCTCCCCACGACACCTGTGCTTCCAAGTATCTTCTCCCTCTCACGCTCCCCACATCACATCTTTCCACTTTACCACTTCCTGTATTCCCTGTATAATCTTCCCAGAATACGTATTTATTTATTTCTCTTTATTTCCTGTTAAGATTTCAGTTATAGATATCATTCACATATGAATTGTTCCTTTCTCTCTGATGTGGGTCATTAAATGAATTCAGTTTGTCCCTTATCTCTATTTCAGCTTCAGTGAGCCCTTGGGTTTGATTTTTTGCTGCACATTAAAATAAATCAGTTAGTCTTTTTTTCTTGTTTTTTATCACTCACATTATCTAAGTTTATATTCCTGCCTTTTTCTTTCCTTTATTCTGCTCATCAATGGTAACTGTATATAGTTTAATTTATTCCTATTCAGTCTTTCATTCTCAGTTTATTCATATACTCACTCATCTTCCTTGCAACCGATGCAAAATACCAGAGATTCACTTCCACTCCTATATATTTAGTTAACTTAGATAGAAATGAGTAACTTCTCAACAGTTAAGATGTACAAGAGACTGTGGTATTCTCAACACATTAGGGAACTCGGGAATGAGCGAAAGACATGACAATAGAAGAGTGACATGTTGTAATCTTTAAGTCCTCTTGGCTTCATTCAGTGGTCTCTATCGTCTTCCTCTCTCCTCTAATGATCATCCTTCTAATGTCCGCCACCTCACGTCTCCAGTCTTCTTCGATCCTTTCATTGGGCTCAACCCTCCTCTTCTCTCCTTTAATGTTCGTCTTTCTCCTCCACACATCACTTCCAGGTCTTTACTCTGCTACTGACCTGTGTACCCTCCGCGTCACCTTTACTCCCTCCTCACCTGTGTCTTCTCCCCCTGCAGCAGGCGAGGGTAGCGTGGGGGCGTGGGGCGAGCCATGCCTGGAGCACGACCACAGCAAGATGGTGCCCCAGGTGGTGTCCACGTACCTGCCTCACACCGTTGGCGGCGCTCCTCACCTGCCCGTTGTGTTCACGGAGAC
>CM035206.1:12313416-12326543 GCA_020233015.1 Callinectes sapidus | reverse complement strand
TATTCTTCATCTCTCTCTCTCTCTCTCTCTCTCTCTCTCTCTCTCTCTCTCTCTCTCTCTCTCTCTCTCTCTCTCTCTCTCTCTCTCTCTCTCTCTCTCTCTCTGCACTCTTAACTTCGTACATATATTGAGGGAATGTTTGGAAAGCAGGATTACGTCGAGCAAAATTAAAAATAAAGTTAGGTTTACGAGAACTTTTCAAAACCCCCCCGCACGATCTTTTCAGTAGCATTTATGAAGCCTTTTCCTCCCTGTTATAGTGTTTGTAAGGCGCCCTCGACCCCCGCCGCGCCCTCGTTCACTCGATAACTTGTGGATGATAAGAACTCTGAGTTGTTACATGGTTAGCTTTATATATATTTTTTTTTATTTATTTTAGTTGGCTGTATTATAATATTTTGACGTATATCATTCTAATTTTTTTTTACTACTACTACTACTACTACTACTACTACTACTACTACTACTACTACTACTACTACTACTACTGACATTGCTGCTGCTGCTAGTGCTATTATTCCTTGTAAATATTCAGAATTGAGTGTGGAAGTCAGTGCTTTAACTGTTTTTTCATCAATTTATCGTGTATTGCTGAATTTCTGTTGATTTGTCTACTTCTACTACTACTACTACTACTACTACTACTACTACTACTACTACTACTACTACTACTACTACTACTACCACCACCATCACCACCATCGCGCACTCAGATCGTCTTTGTCAATTGTTATCCGTAAATGGAACAAAATTCAATCCTCTTAACATTTTGCTTGTTGCTCTTCCACGTCCAGCACTCTTTATAGTTTCCCTCTATTTTTTTCCTCTTTGCTTTCCTTTCCCTTTCTTTACCATCCACTGTTCTTTACTCCATTTCTCCCTTCTTCGTTTCTATCCATTGCTTCTTTCCTTCCTAATCCTTTCCATTCCTACTTTTATTTTCCTTTACTTTCTTTCCTTCCTTTCTCCCTTCCGCCTTCAGTACACTGTATTGCTCTCCTACTTTTTCCCTCTTTCCCTTTTCCCTTATTCCTTACCTTCACTTTCTCGTTTATTTCTTGTCAGATGCTCTTATTTTCCTTTATTTCTCCATTGTTCCCTTTTCTATCATCTTTTCTTATTTGTTCCCAGTTGTTTTTGTCTTTCCCACTTTTTTCTTTTCATTTTTTTCCCGTACACTGTCTTTTTTCAGTTTCTTCTTTTCTTCTCTTCGTATATATTCTTTTTTTTCTTTTTTGTGTTTTGCAATCTCCCATACTTTTCTCTTTAGCACCTTTTCCTGCATTTTCCAAGTTATCTTTGTCTTTCCGGTTTTCTTTAAATGGGAAACTCGTAAAATCTTCAAAAAACGTCATAAGAAAAAACAAAAATGATAGATTAGTTAAGCATACAGAAAGACACATAGATTCTTAAAGTCATTCCTTCGTCAGTCTCTCACCGCGATGTTCTCTCCTTCAGGTGGTGCAGGAGTCTCTTCGCATCCCAGGCAGCGAACTTCACCTCGTCTACCACTCCAACAGCGTGTCCGGGTACCTCTCCACCCTTCTCCTGCAGCTAACTCCTGTAGAAGTGCCAGCAGCTTTGTCTATGGTTCATCTGAAGGTAAGCTCCCCGTCTCTCTCTCTCTCTCTCTCTCTCTCTCTCTCTCTCTCTCTCTCTCTCTCTGTCCTTTCTTCTTTCCGTAACTTTTTTCTCCCCTCCCCCCATCTCTTTTATTCTTTCCCCTGTTCATATTTGGTTTTCTCCTTCTTCCTTCCTTCATCCCTTCTGTCACTCTTTCCCCCCTCTCCCTTCCAAGTACTGGACTGATCCTTCAATTCTTTTCCTCCCTTTTTTTCTCTCCTGTCACCCTCTTAAATTTATCTCTCCCATTTCTTCTTCCTCCTCCTCCCCCGGTGTGATCTGCTCTCTGCTCCCTAAGACCTCTCCTCCCTTTAGGCAGTAAATCTCATTTTCTTTCTCCCTCCAAAATTAACTTTCCTTCCCGTGCTGTTTTTTTACCCCATTTTCATTCATACCTCCGTTGATAGGTTGTTTGCATCCCCTCCAGGATTTTTGTTGTCTTACTTCACTTTCATACCCTATACAAAATCCATATTGTTGATGTTTTTTTTAATTCTATTTAAGTTTTTCTTAGTCTTTTATCATATGCATAAATATATTTAATTGTTTTTTATATACTTGCCACATAGGTGTTTTTCAATGTCTTTCATGTGCATGTACAAAAATACAAATTCTTACATATATTATGAGTAATTCTTTAAAAAATACACAATCAGTTTATACGTGATTCTTTATTTTTCTTTTTTTCCATTTTCTTTATTCGTATGTTCGTAGGCAGTGTATTTTTAATGTTTTATACACATACTAATACGTACACAAGTAAATACATTCATACTCATTATACACGTTTAGTTCCCACTCATATTTCCTCTCTCTTCCTTTTCAAATTTTTTCTCCTTTTTCTATTGTTTAATTCTTAGATGCGCTGAAGTACTAAATTGGCTTACCCGTAAAATCCTGCCTTTGTATTAATGTTGAGACAAGATTTTATTTATATTTTCTCTGTTTCACTAATGTTTTATTAAGGTTTGTTTTTTATCTAATTTTTCCTTCGTTTGTGTGCCCTCAGGTGACTCTTGAAGGATCGGTGTTTGAAAAGATGTTCGAAGCTGACCCGAATATTACTTACACCTTCACCTGGAACAAGAGAAACGTATACAAACAAAAGGTGAGTTTTCATCATCCTCCTCTTCTCATCCTCCTCTCCTCCTTCTCTCCTCTTCCTCCTCCTCCTACTTCTCCTCTTTGGCCTTCTCGTGATATTCATTGTTTTATTTTCCAAAGGTTACGTTCCAGTTAAGTTGGCGGAAAAAATTATTGCGCGTGTTTTCAAATCTATTCTTTATTATCATTTTATTTCATGTTTTTTTTCATCTATATCTCTTTTGTATGTGTGGTTTTTCTATTCTTTCTTTCATTTTACTTTTTATTACATGCAGTTGCTTTTTTGACAGGAATGAAATAGACGAACTCAATCTATACTTGTTCGTTGAAATGACGTAACTGAACTCCTTGCACAATGTAACAGAATGAGTCACAGTCTCCTTCACCTTTGTACTATTTATTCACCTGTATTTCATTGATCTCAACACTCCACGTCTTTTTAAACGTCTGGTTTAAATCCTGTATATGTTTTTGCCTTTTTTTATTTGAATTTCTTTATACATCTTTTCAGGATATCACTTTCCACATCACATTGTCTCATCTAGTTAACTACTTTTCACCTGGTGCTGTTGTTCCTCTCATTTTGCTTTTTGTATTTGAATTACTTAACCCCTTCAGTACTGGGACACATTTTTACTACGGGTTTTGGGTGTGATTAGACGATTTTATTCTCATTAGTAAGGATCTATGGAAATCAAAAGAATAATAGCCAGAGTCTCTACAATTTAATCTCACATGAGTTTTTGAAGCTGTATAAAATCGACAAATGATAAGCAAAATCAATATTAGAATGCGTCCCAGTACTGAAGGGGTTATTGATATTATTTACTGCATCACATAGACTTCAGGTAAGTACTCCATCTCACCTGGCGCTGTTCTCAGGTGTATGGGGAGGCGACGGCCCTGCTTTCCGTGGGTTACGAGTACGTGACCTGCTCCAGCATCGTGTGGGAGACGCTGACGGCGACTCTCCACGGGTTCCACATGGATATCTCAGACGTGGGCGGCTGGAACCTGGATATTCACCACATGTACAACTTCGAAGCGGGTGAGTGGGGAATGGAAAGTCTGGTGTTGTCTTAGTTTGTTGTTTTGTATGTAAAGCAGCCCCCATCATAACTGTTGAGGTTCGTTGAAACTAATTATCCTGGAATTTATCACTGGAGACTTTAAGATATCAAAATACTTCCATCGTATCTTCTCTTTATTGCATGTATCTTTTTTTAATCACTTAACTTACACCGCAATGTTGTATTCAGTTTGAGAAGTAATAATTTCAGTCCCATCTGCTGAGAGGGTCTTTGATTTATGTAAAAAAAATTTCCAGATGGTCAGAAGTCTTAAAATTGAAGAAAAATACGTTCCATTTCTTCATTTCACCCCCTCTTTCCGTGAAACCTCTTCGTCACTTCATCTTACCATCTCTCCGTGTAATCTCCGTCATTTCATCTTCCCAGCTCCTTCTTAATGCATCTTTCTCTTTATCCCCTTCTTCTTTCCTTCTCTACATTTAACCTTCTCATCTTCATTTTATCTTAATATCTCTCTGTTCTTGTATCTTTCTTTTCATCACTTCATCTTTCCATATCACTTTCCATGCATCTTTCTCTTCGTCACCTCATCAATCTTGTGTGTCGTATCTCTATCCATGGTAAATGAGTGGTGAAGGTTACAAGACTTCTAGCCAGGAGCAGAGGGTGAGTGAGGAAGGTCAGGAGCGGCCCTCGTGACGTACTGTAGTGTCTTGGTGTTCAAAGATTCATGCTGGACTGGCTCACTTGATGGGTTGCTCCGCCTCGGTCTCTCAGTGACTGACATTAATAAAGGTTAACTCGAGCACAAAGTTGCCTCACTAAGTTTCAAAACAACGTTAGAGGTGATTTAATAGTTACCCCCTCAGTGACCTTTCTCTCTCTCCCTCTCTCTCTACCGCTCTGTTCTTCCTCTTTTTTGCCGTGTCTATCACTGGTGTTCCGGGGCCGCCTTAGGTGTCATTCATGTTGAAATTGATTGCTATTATTATTGGTGGTAGAAGTAGTAGTAATGATAATAGTAGTAGAAGTAGTAGCAGAAGTAGAAGTAGTAACAGTAGTGATGGTAGTATTTCATTACGGCCACTTCTGTCTTAGAACAAAGAAAAGTTGGTTATTGTATGGAAAAGAAATCGATTTTCGCTTCATTCCCTTACTTCACTCTCCCTCCGACTCTCACACCTCCGTCGCCTCTTCCTCCAGGTCTGCTGCAGCGCGGTGACGGCTCCACAATGAGTCTCCGGGAGGCGCCGCGGCTCGTCACCACCCTCATGGGCACGGGGTCACAGCGGCAGATGGTGTGTCGTCACTGCTCGGGTCTTGCCAGTGACGCGCAGCTCCTCACCCCCACCAGCCTCGCCTCGGGACCTGACGGCTCGGTGTATGTCGGGGACTTCAACCTTGTACGGAGGATAACGCCAGACGGAATGGTGTACACGCTCCTGCAGCTCAGGTAATACACACACACACACACACACACACACACACACACACACACACACTGCCACTTATCCTAGTAACCTCAGAAAACCAGTCTTTCCTGTTATTTTAGCAGATGATATGACACTGACCCCCAAAATACAATAATGCTTTACTTTTTTCAATCATTTCATTTCGGCTTACTTCTCGGTCAGTTTTTTCCTACTTTAATCAGTCTTCCCTTTCTCAGTCAGTTTTATTTAACCTTATCGGTTTTTTCTTAAGTCAATTTTGCCTTTTCAACTTAGTCTTACCTATAACCTCACCTAACCCTCCCTCCTTCACCTCCTCCTGCAGCGCCACCAGAGTCTCCTACAGCTACCAGATCGCCGTGTCACCAGCAGACGGCCAGGTGTACGTGAGTGACCCTGAGAAGTACAAGGTGTTACGGGTGCTCTCCCTGCAGGACGTGACGGAGCCTTCCACTAACTCAGAGACAGTGGCTGGTAACGGGGAGAGATGCATTCCTGGTGAGTAACTTTCAGCCTCTTTGTTAACCCCTTCAGAACTGGGACGCATTTTTACATTCATTCTACTTATTGTTTAGCGATTTTATACAGCTTCAGAAACTCATGTGACGATTAAAATAGTACAGGCTCTGGCTATTATTATTTTTTTTATGTTCATAGACCCTTCACAATGTCAATCATATCGTCTAATCATACCCAAAGTCGTGGTAAAATTGTGTCCCATTACTGAAAGGGTTCATCTCTCATGTCTTTGTTATCTTAGTTACTTAATATGCCTTTCTGGGTTTTTTTTTCTATTTTTATCGTCAATGTCTCCATATTTTATTTCTTCTTATCTTTTTTTTTATTATTACATATATTTTTTTCCCTTCCCTCGTCACTTTTTTCTTCCTGTTTATTATAGCTTGTTTAATATTCCCCTCTTGCAACTTCGCTCCATTTCTTCTTTCTATTTCTCTTTTAATCCTTGTCTTCGTCACTATTCTAATTCTTTCTATCTTCCTACATTCCATTCTTCACTCAATTTATTCTTTGCATCCCTCTTTTCATGTTTCAATTTCGTGTTTTCATCTATCTTTCTCTTTTACTCTCTCTGTGTGTTTGTTCTTGCATTCCTTCTTGTTTTCCTTTCTTCGAGTTAACTTCTCTCCTTCCCTTCTCTCCATTCTCCATTCACTTCTCTTTCTCTTTATCATTCTGTCTTCCTTCCTCTTCTAGCCTCTCCTCCTCTTCCTCCTTCTTCGTTTCATCTGCTCTTGTTCACTCTCACATTCTTTCTCTCCCCCAGTCTTCTATGTTTTCACTTTTCATATATCTCTTCTCTGGTCTCCCTTTCCCTCCCTCGCGTCTCTCCCAGTCACCCTCGCGCCGCCCCTGCTCCGCCACGCCCTCCACGCCCTGCCGTCACCACCTTCCCCTTGTTAATAAAGACAGCAGCGTCCCCTAACTTGGAATGATACATCGTGTTCCCTATTTTTCTTCTTCCGCACGACAGCACATTATTATTTTCGTCTCCACCTTATGAAACTCCTCGCGCGAAAAATTATGAAACTTTTCCCCTCAAGTTTCCATTGTAAGAGTAACAGTTGTCGTGCACTCACTCTCTCCCTCCGCCGCTCCTTGTCACGGTTCGTTCTTGCTGGGAGAAACGTGTTGTTCTCTTCCTTTCGATGTTTTACTTGGATATATATTTTATTTCTGTCTCCTCTTTGTATTTCGCAAGCTTTGTTACCAGTACTTTCTTTAATGGTGCTTGTTAGCGATACTTAGGTTTGCTTACCGTCTCACATTATCAGTGCTAGGGTTTTGTAGTCCCTTCGCATTTTGCCCCTCTTCTCTCCCTTTGTTGCTTTGTCTCCATTCTCTCTCTCTCTCTCTCTCTCTCTCTCTCTCTCTCTCTCTCTCTCTCTCTCTCTCTCTCTCTCTCTCTCTCTCTCTCTCTCATTCCCCTCCCCCTCTCTCTCTCTCTCTCTCTCTCTCTCTCTCTCTCTCTCTCTCTCTCTCTCTCTCTCTCTCTCTCTCTCTCTCTCTCTCTCTCCGTTGTCTTGTCCCTCCTTCTCTGGAACACGAGGCAGTAATGCGTCTCTCCCATTAGGTGATGAGCGGCACTGCGGGGACAGAGGTTCGGCGAAGAAGGCTCGGCTGGCTCACCCCAAGGGCCTGGCCATCGCCGCGGACCGCACCATGTACATCGCGGACGGTACCAACATCCGCATGGTGGACCCCGAGGGCATCATTCATACGCTGATTGGCCACCACGGTCACAAGACTCGTTGGCGGCCACTTCCCTGCCGGGGAGGCCTGCCGGCGAGCCAGGTGGAGCTGCAGTGGCCCACCGGTCTGGCTCTCTCCCCATTAGACGGCTCCCTGCACATCCTGGACGACCACGTGGTGCTGCAGGTGACTGGGGACGGCTCCGTGCGGGTACGTGCCGGTACGCCCCTACATTGCCACGCCAATCTGGACCGCCCTCTCATTGGTAAGTTTAATAGACTTTACTCCCTGAGCTCCACATATAAGCCTTCCATTCCTCCTCCTGCAGCAGCAGTACTCTCGCTAAACAAGACTTTTCAAGATGTCTCTATCATTTTCTTGCCTTGTTTGTCTCTATTTTCATCGTCTACAATTAATTCTTTCTTCCTGTCTCCTGAAGAAGGCTAAACACAAACGTCACTTCTCCTAACAGGAACCATCACAGGTCTAGCGTTTGCTCCCTCGGGTTCACTCTTCCTGACTGAGGAGGACGCCCACAAGCACCACTCCGTCATGGAACTCACGCCTTCTGGACAGCTGCGGCACTTCGCGGGCGCCAAGCCGGACTGTGGGTGTAATGACAGCGACGACTGCACCTGCCCTGCCGAGGACGACAAGGTGAGACAGGGTGACAGGGTGAGGAAGAGGTCATAGAGTGGTAGGATGAAGGTTAGGACGAGAAAGGCAGGTTGACAGGATGAGGGACTCGGGAGAGGAGGATCAGAAAGGGAAGGTGATAGGGTGAAAGTGACATGGTGGGGAAGTCAGGTAACAAGGTTCAGGAAGGGATGGTGGCAGGAGGTTCAGGAGAGAAAGGTGACAGAATGAGCAAGACAGAGAAGACTGTCGAAAAAGTGACAGGATGAGAGAAAGCAAAAGCAGTGAATTAAATTGAGATTAGTTCAGTTAAATTAGGTTCAAGGTGACAGAATGAGAGAAACAGAAAAGGCTAAAGAAAAACTGACAGTGTGAAAGAAAGCAAAAGCAGTTAATTATAGTGAGATTGGTAAATCAGGTAACAGAACAAGACAGACAGAGAAGGCTGAAGAAAAAGTGGCGGTGAGAGAAAGCAAGAGCAATGAATTAAAGTAAGATTGGTTAAGTTAGGTTTAGGAGAGAAAGGTGACAGAATGAGAGAGACAGAGAAGGCTAAAGAAAGTGACAGGGTGAGAGAAGGCAAAAGCAGTGAATTAAAATGAGCTTGGTGTCGCTTATTTTAACACAATACAGCTTCTTTCATCTTTCCGAGTTCCATAATAGCCAGAATGAAGCTTGGAATTCTAAAGCGAGTCATTGTGTAGTGAGTAAAGATAAGTTACAGCGTACATTTCATCTCATTTACCTCACTTCATTATTTAGCCATTCTGTATTGTGTTGAAAATCATGAAAACTTGAAATTAAGACATGAAATTATCTAGCATTCTAAATTACTTTATCTTATGTTTTTTTCCCTTTTTCTTGCAATGCTTTCTCTCACACTTCTCTATTTTTTTCATAACGTTTTTTTCCATTTTCTTCATTTCAAATTTCCTTGCTTTTTGTTTTCTATCCATCTCATTCTATCCTTTCATTCCACACCTTTTCTCAAATTTCCCTTCTAATTAATAACTCTTTTCCTGTTCTGTATTCATTTTCCTTTTTACCTCTTTAATTCACCTTCACCCCTTTACTCCCGTTCATCTTTTCTTCATTCCTTTACTTTAAACCTCTTCTTTTACTTTCTTCTCTACTTTCTTCTAATCTTCATCCATCATTTTTCACCTTTTTTTCTCCTTTCTATTTCTTTTTCCCATTTTCTTCCACTTATTTATTTCATATTCACCCTTTCTCTCCTGTTCATCTCTTTTCTTCACTTCCTTATTTTACAACCTTTCTTTTATTTCATTTTCCTTCTTTTACTTCCCATCCACTTCTCCTTTCTCCCTTCTGCCACTTTCCCCTATTCTCTTCCACCTATTCTCGTTTCCTACTTCCATTCACTCTACTCACAAACTCACAACTCGACTTCTATTAATATTTCCTTACCTTCCACCCCACGCCACTCCTCCACAGATCCCCCTATCCACCACCACGATCCTGGGCCTTGTGTCTGCCATCACGGTGTCTCCTGAAGGTGTGGTGCACGTGGCGGATCAGAAGGCTCTCAAGATACTCAGCTTCCGCCACCACCTACCTGACGATGACCAGGACGGGGACTTCAAGGTGAGAGAGAGAGAGAGAGAGAGAGAGTAGAGGGGGTCAGTTTATTCATATTCAGTACATTTGTGATTATGTGCGCTGTTTACATATACTTAGATTTCTTTCCCCTTTATTTGCAGAATTGTGTGATGTGAGTTATTCATTACTTTTCTACATCGATATACGTATGTGTGTATGAATGAGGGATGGCTCAGTGGTAAATTTCTTGCCTAACAAACACATAGCCACCTGTTCGAATCCTGTCTAAGTAAACTACCATTAACTCACCACGTACCTGTCATCTCCAACAGGTGGCATATCCACGGACCAATGAGCTGTACGTGTTCAACCGCCACGGACACCACATCGAGACTCAGGATCTGGTGACGGGAAGGACTCTCTATTCCTTCCTGTACTCCAAGAACACGTCCTTCGGTAGACTCTCTAAGGTCACGGACTCCTCGGGCAATAAGGTCATGTTCCTGCGTGACTACAACTCCGCCGTCAGTCAGGTCAGTGCCAAAGATCGCTATTGGTACAGTAGAATGAAGTGCGCTCTGGGGGCCGAGAGATCCCCAAGTGCACGGGTTCGAATCTTAGCCAAGGTGCGAGGGGAGATTGGGCATCCACTTGGGGTAACGATTAGGTGGTCTCCTTTAGCCCATAAATTTCCGTAAAAAGCTCACATAGTATTAAGAACTCACTTTTTTTCTGAGGTAGGATTTATTCTGCCTTTCTTGAAAGAGGTTAGTCTTAAAAAAGGTCATTGATGGTAAGTGTTTCTTTTTTTTATTTTTTATTGTAATAGAAAAGGTCAACTGCCATTAAAGATTCGATTAAGTATTTTTAAGTTATTATTTTTTACTTTATTAAAAAAAAGCCAATTTGCTAAAGAAAATCAGTAATGGTAGTGAACTTAGTGTAACAAAGGTCATTCTGTCACAAACGCCTAAAAGTTCTAATGTATATGGTAGCAGAACTTTTTATATCTAATGAAGAAAGATCACTTGTCCATAAGTCAGTAAAGGTTAAGTTGAGTGGTTTTAAGGTTGAATCTTGACCTAAAGTTTGACTGGAATCTGGTCTGGAAAGAAGGAAGGGAATCTGGTCATCTACTGTCTTTCATCCTCCTCCTCCTCTTCTTCCTCCCCCTCCTCCTCCTCTACACAGCTGGCCATCCAAGTTTTCCTACGTTTCTGATCCTTCACTAACTTCTAGACAATCCACAGAATCCTGAGGGAGGGGAAAAAAAAGTTCCTTCACAATACCTTGGGAGCTCGTATCAAGTTGAGCAGTCGCCCGATCTCTCAGGGACTTCCATTCAATTCCCCCCAAAATCCTTTACAAGTTTCACAGAGCTGCCAAAGTCTAGAGAAAGTTTCCTGGTGTCATCCCTCCTCCTCCTCCTCCTCCTCCTCCTCCTCCTCCTCCTCCTCCTCCTCCTCCTCCTCCTCCTTTCAGCATCACGTACAGATTGGCAGCACAACTTTTTTCCATATTCTTATCTTTCCTTATTTTCTTTCCTTCTCACGTTTCGTCTTCTGGTTCATCTTTCTCAGCCTTTTTTCGTACATTCCTCCTCCTCCTCCTCCTCCTCCTCCTGGCACTCTCTCTCCCCTTATCATTAGCTTCCTCTTACCTTCACGTTTAGATAAGCAGGTATCTTCTCCTCCTCCTATTCCTTCTCCTTTTTCGCTTTTACTATTCTATTTCTGGCTGGCTTTACTATTCTTTTACCTTTCCTACCATGGTTGGTTTGTCCTATCTTACTTTTTTTTTTCTTAAGAATAGTGCAACTCAACCCACAAGGACCAATAGATATGATGCTGCTTGTTCTTCTTTTGTGTTTTCTTATATTCTTCACCTCTTTCTCCGTTCTTGGTCCCAATCCCCTGTTTACCATATTTAGTTTCTGATCCAGACCTTTGCTCATTTGTTTTAGATTTTGATACAGTTTCCGTATCCTCGTTCCTCTCTTCCATTATTGCTTCTTTTCTACTCGTTCCAGTTCTTATTGTAGTGTGTTCTTCATCTAACTTCCAGACTAGTCCCTTCCTTGCTTTTCTTATTCCAGTCCCTTTTTCTTCCCTTTCCAATTCTTGACCTTCCCTTCAAGTTCTTTTTTAATCCATTCACTCTTTCACCTATTCCAGTTCTTAATCTTATCGCGTTCATCTCTTCCAGTTCTTAATCGAATTTCGCTCACTCCGTCCAGTCTTAATCCAGTCTCGTTCACCCATTCCAGCTATTCACCCTGTCTTCGTTCACTCCCAGCTCACATTAACGCCTTCAGTGCTATGACAACCTTTTTATATCTATTCTTCTTACTATTCCGTGATTTTAAATAGCTTCAGAAACTTGTGTCGGGATTAGAATGCTGAAGACTCTGGCCATTAGTCTTGTGACCTCAATAGAGCTTTCCTAATGTCAATAAAATCATCTAATCGTACCCAAAACGAGGTAAAAAGTGCGTCCCAGTACTGAAGGGGTTAAAGCTCCCTCTTCACCTCCTTGTCACGTTCCCATTCCAGATTGAGAACACCATGGGGGAGAAGTTCTCGGTAACCATAAGTCGCGTGGGTCTCATGACGAGGTTCTCAGAAAGGCCAGGACGCATCTACGACTTCACCTATGACTACGACACCGGCCTCCTGCTGGCGTCGACCTCTCCTGGTACGTGTCTGTGTGTTCGTATGTCTGCGTCTCTTCTATCTCTCACTTGGTCGTAACTTTTTTTTCTACTGTATTTTTTTTATTTGGTTTGTTTTATTGTTTTGTTCTATGTATTCACTTTAGTTTTTTATAGTGTTTCGAATTTATTTCCTTTGTTTTCATTCTCTTTTGTTTGTTTTATATTGTTTAGATAATTTGCTTCTCTTGGGGTATGTAGGATTATTGGTTGTTTTTTCTTTCTTTTTTTTTTTCCTGGGTGAGATAGCATCTATTTTTCTTTTAGCTTTAGACAAATTTATACATTTCCTAACGAGTGTACATTATTTATTGTTTATCTTCTGTTTTGACCCGTAATGTGTGTTCTTTCTTCTTTTCTCTTAATAGGAACGATATTTTTTTTCGTTACTTATTATATTTACTTTTATGACTTTCCCGTTGACTTCAAATATATACAAAATTACTCTTAATATTAAAGGAAACGATTAGAGTCTTAAACGTGACTTCGATAACAGGAACCTCTGTTTTACTCCTCAGGCCGTCTCACTTATGTCTACGAGTATGATGCAACGGGCCGCCTGGTGACCGTGGTGGCGCCGACGGGCACTCGTGTAGGCGTGGACTCGTGGATGGGCGGTGAAGGGGCGCGCAGAAGCCTGAGTGTGGGCGTAGGTGGTAATCAGGGTGAACACAACGCCTACACTCTCACTCTTACTGGCAATTCCAAGGCCGTGTTCCAGCAAGGTGAGTGTTGTTATTGTTGTTATTGTACTCTTCTTCTTCTTCTTCTTCTTCTTCTTCTTCTTCTTCTTCTTCTTCT
>CM035206.1:12047939-12058022 GCA_020233015.1 Callinectes sapidus | reverse complement strand
GAGGGAGGGAGGGAGGGAGGGAGGGAGGGAGGGAGGGAGGGTAGTCTTACTACACTCTATCCTTTACCTTTACAGTCTCCGTTCTTCCTGACACGTGCCTACGTACTTCTGAGCATAGTGTTTATCATCTTTTTTCTGGTATATATGTGTATTTGTACCATCACCGTTTGTGAGAGAGTGAATAGCGGTCTGTAGTGACAATGTGAATGGGGTAGT
Source organism: Callinectes sapidus (assembly GCA_020233015.1). Classification (NCBI taxonomy): domain Eukaryota; kingdom Metazoa; phylum Arthropoda; class Malacostraca; order Decapoda; family Portunidae; genus Callinectes; species Callinectes sapidus. Next base: position 12,057,806 of record CM035206.1, on the reverse strand, counting down.
AGTAGTATTGAATAATATATTTATTATAGTGAAATAATAATATGAATGACAAATGAAATAACATTAAATCCGCTTTTGAGTGAAAACGGAAACTTGGCAATTCATTTTATTCTTTTCCAGACAATCCGTATTCTGCCGCACAGATAAATTAATTCTTCTTTTTCTCATGCGAAAATCCTCTACATACACACACAGACACACACACACACACACACACACACACACACACACACACACACACACACACACACACACACACACTTCTGGCATGCAGATCGCTGATTGGTGCCCTGTCACAGCTTGGATCTGTAGCTTGGAGTTAAGACTAGCGGGTTAGGCTGTAGTTAGTTCCCTTCATGTTTTCATCTTAAATATCAGCGACTACTACCTCCTGCACCGTATAAACACTGACACCAAGGTGACGGAGACAAGGCCAGAAGATGGGCCGCACCTCCAGCTCCTTGAAAGTGTGTGGCCACCTGGAGGTGGAGGGGCAGTGTGGCGGCGTCGACCGCCTCACCCTCTGTCTGCCCCGCAGCAGGGGGAAGGGAGGCCGGCGCATGCTGGGGACCTTCATCTTCCCCAGCGCAGGGGACGGCACAGGCCAGCACAGGTCTGTCCCCAGGACGTTGGTGCCCGTTGGCAGGGTCACCAAGAAGGACGGCACCACGCCCGTCCGGGTGGACTTCCTGGCGGGGGAGTCACTCGTGGCCCGCCGCGAGATCCCGCTGGCTGACCTGCTGGCGGGTCTCCAGGCAAACACCATCGGCCGCCGCTCTTCGCTGTTCTTCAGCCTGAAGGCAGACCAGGCTGGAGTCACCGCCTATCACAGCAGAAGGCTCCTGCACCAGCCAAGAACAACCCAGGATGAACAACAGGAGCCAACAACCACCAGGCAGCACGCCAGCCACCGCCCCCAGGCTGGTGTAACCAAGATCAGCCTGCCTCAGTATGCTGTGCATACAAACCCCAGCGAGACCAGAGCCATCCTGGTCCCAGACGCCACCTACCGTGACCTCACCCCCAGGGTCACGGTCACAGACCTTGTGGATGGCCAGACGTGGGCCCTTCCCCAGGCCCAGCCCTGGCGGGAATGGACCCCCACCCTTCAGGTTGGTGGGTTCATGACCAGCCTGACCCCCGAGGTCACACCCCGTGACCTCGGGGATGGCCAGAGGTGGACCAGCCCCCAGGTCCAGCCCCGGCAAGAAAGGGTGGCCAGCCTGTCTCCTGAGGTCATCGACCGTGACCTCGGGGATGGCGAGAGGTGGGTCGCCCCCCAGGCCCAGCTCCGCCGCAGGAGGGCAAAGCCCCTTGGGAGGTCCTCGCTGGGGGGAGGGGAGGGCGTTGTCTTGCAGTCCCCCTCTAAGCGGTGTGGCAAGGGCGGGAGTGGGGGCAGCCTGTGTGGGCCCTGCCTAGTGGTGAGCCTGCTCCAGTGTGCATGGGTTATGGTCTTCACTGTATTCGTGTACCTCCTGTACCTGGAGTGGTGCTGAACATGCTGCCCCTGAACACCACCACAATGCGCCACACTGACCACCACTCATGGGGCCTCGTAGTTAGGATAGCTGAGGCTAGGTTAGGATAGGATAGGTTTATCTGTTTAGTTAGTTAAGTTAGGTCTCTATGCCTCAGCAATCACACTATAATAAAAAAATTAAAAAAAACAAGAAAGGTCATTATTTTTTCCCACAGTATTCCATGAACGGTATCAGGATGATTTTTCGTTTCCTTTTAATCACCATTAGTTTTACATTTATGTTGTTTTACATTTATGTGCAAAGGAAAGGAGGAATGAAAATTATGTGCAAGGTAAGAAGAGGAATAAAAGTAGTGTGTAATCAATATAGAGACTGCCACGTGTACAACTGATGGCTTATTGCAGCTTCCTTTTGTCATTTCCGTAGAAACAAAGGAACATATGGAACACACTGACTTTCAGCTAATTCTTTTGTTTTCCTATATTATAAGTCCCCTACAGTACATATTTCCTACAGTATATATTTCCTATAATACGTATTTCCTTCAGCCTTCCTCCTACAGTTATATTCCTGTTATTCAATGCCTATCCAGCAGTCACTCCTTCACTTCAGTTTGTGGTCTCTCCTTCCTTCATTGTCACATTTTCTTCTTTTGTGTACTTGAACCTGCAAATCCTTCTAAAGACTTTCGTTCATCTTACAACTTCTAATAATACTTGCTCTTCTTTATTTAACTTTTTTATTTCCATTCATTTTCCTGTCTTCCTCATGAATCATCCCATACTCTCTCTCTCTCTCTCTCTCTCTCTCTCTCTCTCTCTCTCTCTCTCTCTCTCTCTCTCTCTCTCTCTCTCTCTCTCTCTCTCTCTCTCGGTACTTCTACAACTCATTTTCCTTCCTCCCTAATTTTGCGTCCACTTCTCTCTTGCTCTTCCTCTCCTCTCACTCCTCTACTCTCTCCATCTGCTCTCACTCTGCCTGCAAAGTAATCATGTCCCCCTTGTAGTAATCAGTCTCTCTCTCTCTCTCTCTCTCTCTCTCTCTCTCTCTCTCTCTCTCTCTCTCTCTCTCGCAGGTATACCATGAGTTGATCTTTTCATTCAACATTTATCATTTATATAGAATAAGAAAATGAACGAGAAAAAAAGTAAAAGAAATAGAGGAAATAGCTATGGTGGCAGTAATGTACAAGAATAAGGGTACAAATATTCCAGGTATAGACAGCCACTTTCCAACCTAAGGCACTGACATGGAAAAAAGGAAAAAAAATACCTGCTGAGGTGCAAATCCTAAAAAATATGTGTATAGATTGTCCAAAATTAAAAGATAAATGAAGTATTTCTGGAAAGCGCTACATCTCCCACTAAATGGCGTCTTGGGGTGTGGAAAGCGCTACATCTCCCACTAAATGGCGTCTTGGGATGTGGAAAGCGCTATATCTCCCACTAAATAGCGTCTTGGGGTGTGGAAAGCGCTACATCTCCCACTAAATGGCGTCTTGGGATGTGGAAAGCGTTATATCTCCCACTAAATAGCGTCTTGGGGTGTGGAAAGCGCTACATCTCCCACCACATGTCGTCCTGGGGTGTGGAAAGCGCTACATCTCCCACCACATAGCGTCTTGGGGTGTGGAAAGCGCTACATCTCCCACTAAATAGCCTCTTGAGATGTGGAAAGCGCTACATCTCCCACTAAATGGCGTCTTGGGGTGTGGAAAGCGCTACATCTCCCACCACATGGCGTCTGAGGGCTTCTGGGAGCAAAGAGGACGCGGTGGAGGCGAGCGAGGCCGGCGGCGGGGGATGCAAGTTTTGGAATCGGTGAATTATCGGCAAGGCAACGCAAATCTCAAGACCGGAGACTCAACATCGCCAGGTAATTGGAGAGTCCTGCGGCCCTAAACCCTCCGTCAGGTAAGGACTCTCCGGGGACACGCCATCATAGGAAGATAACCCCCCCCCCATCCCCCGTACCCTCCTTCCTCTCTCTCACACACACACCAACGCAGTTTATAAAGGATGTCTGCCGGTTTTCGTCCTCCTTTGTACTTTTTTTCAAGTTTAATTTCTCTTATTTTTTCTTTTTTTTTTTTCCTTGCTTGGGTTGTTGCTGTTATTATTTTTGTTGTTACTGTTATTGTCGTTGATACTGCTGGTCTTCTTTATCTTATTCCTTCATATTCCTCTTTTTTATCCTTCTCCTCTTCCTCTTCTTCTTCTTCTTCTTCTTCCTCCTCCTCTTACTCCTCCTCCTCCCCGTCCTGAGTAACACAAGGGTAAATAATTTCACAGAACTCACTTACCAAACTCCAAAAACCATATCGAGGAAGTTTACAGAACAAAGTATGAAAGAACAGGAGAAGTTTGCGGCCTTAAGTTCCTGCTGTGTGAGTGGGCGTGTCCGTGTGCGTGTGTGCGTGTGCGTGTGCGTGAGAGAGTATCGTGTGCGTGTGGGCATGCGCGTGTGTAGTGAAATGGTCCTCTGGCATGGGTAATGGTAAGGGATTTTATCGATCTGTCAACTGTTCCTGGATTACGTTGTGTGCTCTTCGGGTTGGGCACTGGCAACCGCGTGTGCCTTAGAGCTTAGACGTGTGTGTGTGTGTGTGTGTGTGTGTGTGTGTGTGTGTGTGTGTGTGTGTGTGTCGCTAAGCTTCCTTCATACCGTACCTTCCTTTTGTCTTTCCTTCCCCCATAAATCCTCCTTCAGTTTTCCTCCTACAAAATATTTCTCATTCTACAGTACATTTCTCCTATATTATAAGTCCCCTACAGTACATATTTCCTGCAATATATATTTCCTATAATACGTATTTCCTTCAGCCTTCCTCCTACAGTTATATTCCAGTTATTAAATACGTATCCAGCAGTCACTCCTTCACTTCAGTTTGTGGTCTGTCCTTCCTTCATTGTCACATTTTCTTCTTTTGTTTACTTGAACCCTCAAATCTTCCTAAAGACTGTCGTTCATTTTGCACTTCTAATAATCCTTGCTGTTCGATCTTCTCAACACATTCCTTTATAATAAAAGTTATTTAAGTTTTTATTTATCTTAATCATAGTGATTTTTTTTCCTTACACTTTATTTCTTCCAGTTTCTCTCAGTCTTCCTATCCACATTCCTCTCTGTCTTACTACACTCTATCCTTTTCCTTTACAGTCTCCATTCTTCCTGACACGTGCCTATGTACTTCTGAGCATAGTGTATATCAACTTTTTCCTGGAATGTGTATTTGTACCATCACCGTTTGTGAGAGAAAGAATAGCGGTCTGTAGTGACAATGTGAATGGCGTAGTAGTAGTAGTGGCAGTAGTAGTAGTAGTAGTAGTAGTAGTAGTAGTAGTAGTAGTAGTAGTAGTAGTAGTAGTAGTAGTAGTGTAGTAGTAGTAGTAGTAGTAGTAGTAGTAGTAGTAGTAGTAGTAGTAGTAGTAGTAGTAGTAGTAGTAGTATAGTAGTAGTAGTAGTAGTAGTAGTAGTAGTAGTAGTAGTAGTAGTAGTAGTAGTAGTAGTAGTAGTAGTAGTAGTAGTAGTAGTAGTAGTAGTAGTAGTAGTAGTAGTAGTAGTAGTAGTAATTCATTATTATTAATCAAGGCTATATTATTGATAAATATAAATAAATAAGTAAAAAGCCGTAGATAAATGCAAAAAAGAAGAAAAAGATAAAGAATTTCCCCAAAAGGATATGGAAAATCGTGGATTAGATAGTAAGTATTGTTTGCGCTGGAGACGGAATCAAAGACAAAATCTATGTTTTTCGTAGTAAATGAAAATTATTGAGCTGCGTTATCATTTTGTTCGTAATTGAAGCAGTTAGTGATACATTTTTATAGTATTAAAATAAAACCAATACTTTGTATTATGAATTAGCGCTCAAAGTGAAATAATAACATGAATGATTTGAATAACAAATGAAATAACATTAAATTCGCTTTTGAGTGAAAAACGGAAACTTGGCAATTAATTTTATTCTTTTCCAGACAATCCGTATTCTGCCGCACAGATCAATTAATTCTTCTTTTTCTCATGCGAAAATCCTCTACACACACACACACACACACACACACACACACACACACACACACACACACACACACACACACACACACTTCTGGCATGCAGATCGCTGATTGGTGCCCTGTCACAGCTTGGATCTGTAGCTTGGAGTTAAGACTAGCGGGGTAGGCTGTAGTTAGTTCCCTTCATGTTTTCATCTTAAATATCAGCGACTACTACCTCCTGCACCGTATAAACACTGACCCCAAGGTGACGGAGACAAGGCCAGAAGATGGGCCGCACCTCCAGCTCCTTGAAAGTGTGTGGCCACCTGGAGGTGGAGGGGCAGTGTGGCGGCGTCGACCGCCTCACCCTCTGTCTGCCCCGCAGCAGGGGGAAGGGAGGCCGGCGCATGCTGGGGACTTTCATCTTCCCCAGCGCAGGGGACGGCACAGGCCAGCACAGGTCTGTCCCCAGGACCTTGGTACCCGTTGGCAGGGTCACCAAGAAGGACGGCACCACGCCCGTCCGGGTGGACTTCCTGGCGGGGGAGTCACTCGTGGCCCGCCGCGAGATCCCGCTGGCTGACCTGCTGGCGGGTCTCCAGGCAAACACCATCGGCCGCCGCTCTTCGCTGTTCTTCAGCCTGAAGGAAGACCAGGCTGGAGTCACCGCGTATCACAGCAGAAGGCTCCTGCACCAGCCAAGGAAAACCCAGGAGGACCAACAGGAGCCAACAACCACCAGGCAGCACGCCAGCCACCGCCCCCAGGTTGGTGTAACCAAGATCAGCCTGCCTCAGTATGCTGTGCATACAAACCCTAGCGAGACCAGAGCCATCCTGGTCCCAGAGGTCACCTACCGTGACCTCACCCCCCGGGTCACGGTCACAGACCTTGTGGATGGCCAGACGTGGGCCCTTCCCCAGGCCCAGCCCTGGCGGGAATGGACCCCCACCCTTCAGGTTGGTGGGTTCATGACCAGCCTGACCCCCGAGGTCACACCCCGTGACCTCGGGGATGGCCACAGGTGGACCAGCCCCCAGGTCCAGCCCCGGCAAGAAAGGGTGGCCAGCCTGTCTCCTGAGGTCATCGACCGTGACCTCGGGGATGGCGAGAGGTGGGTCGCCCCCCAGGCCCAGCTCCGCCGCAGGAGGGCAAAGCCCCTTGGTAGGTCCTCGCTGGGGGGAGGGGAGGGCAGTGTCATGCAGTCCTCCATTTCGTCCCCCTCTAAGCGGTGTGGCAAGGGCGGGAGTGGGGACAGCCTGTGTGGGCCCTGCCTAGTGGTGAGCCTGCTCCAGTGTGCATGGGTTATGGTCTTCACTGTATTCCTGTACCTCCTGTACCTGGAGTGGTGCTGAACATGCTGCCCCTGAACACCACCACAATGCGCCACACTGACCACCACTCATGGGGCCTCGTAGTTAGGATAGCTGAGGCTAGGTTAGGATAGGATAGGTTTATCTGTTTAGTTAGTTAAGTTAGGTCTCTATGCCTCAGCAATCACACTATAATAAAAAAATAAAAAAACAAGAAAGGTCATTATTTTTTCCCACAGTATTCCATGAACAGCATCAGGATAATTTTTCGTTTCCTTTTAATCACCATTAGTTTTACATTTACGTTGTTTTACATTTATGTGCAAAGAATAGTAGGAATGAAAATTATGTGCAAGGTAAGAAGAGGAATAAAAGAAGTGTGTAATCAATATAGAGACTGCCACGTGTACAACTGATGGCTTATTGCAGCTTCCTTTTGTCATTTCCGTAGAAACAAAGGAACATAATATGGAACACACTGACTTTCAGCTAATTCTTTTGTTCTTTAAGGCCACTGACAAAATAGCGGGCTTTTTATTTTCATTGTGTTGGTTGCCCTCGGCCAGCTTCTCCCTCTTATATCAAAATACTAGAAGAAAACGGGAAATTACTTTCCTGACAACCCCTGTACCTTCTTTCCGGGGATCACAGGTACGCCGGTGCTTCATGCGGTGCCAATTATCCTCTTCATGTGGCACACAACAAGGTGTATTGGCCCCACCTCAGGAAACACTGAAACACGCTAAAGCTTCACATTCACAGCATTCCTTCCTCAGACTTTTCCTTCCTTCGCCAAGTCGAGGGAAACACGTGTCTTCCTTTGACGATTTGGATTTCCAAGTCCAATAGATTCTATAGTTTCGAGGCGAAAGTTCTGCCAATGATGTTTAAATAGACTACGATTTTTTTTATGGTATTTAACCCTTCCACTGCTATTTGCTCCATCTTTCCTCTATAACTGATCACTCTACATCATCTCTACTTGTTCCATAGCTACCTGAAATCTTTAAATCGAGTAGAAATTGGAAAGTATACTCTCTTTCACTTTTTTTCTTACAGATATTAATAAAGACGTTGTTAAATGTCTCTTATCGGAGTGAAAGAATTATTTATGTGGTTGAATTTTCTACAGATGAAGGTAACTTCTATGTACTTCTAATATTCTGTCAATTGTATTCTCTTCTAGGTTTTTACTTAGTAAGGAATTTACATTTTACTTAGTTTAAAGGTGCTTCAAATAATTATCTGTTCCTCTTTAAGATAGAATAAAAATTATAACATTCCTATGTCAATTTTACTTTGGGTAACACTTTTATTTCAATCAAAGAGAGAGATTTGATAAAAGAAAAAAAAATCTTGCCTCCATATATCCTAACATGTCAATACTTAAACCTTCTCCCTCATTATCAAGTCTTGTTTTCGAGTCTCCCCATGAACAGATGAAGCAACAGCCGAAGCATACTAAGACTATACGATGATGTCCAAAGCAATATATACATGAACATACAGGTAGATCATATATTTATTACACCTATTTTTCAGGGACCGTTCTTGTTCATTAATAACGCTGCTGGAATAAAAAGAAAAGGAGCGGCGTCTATATTTAACCTGCCGCCTTGTCCGACATGATACCCAGCATTATTCACAAGCAGGAAGAGACGTGGCGTTATAATTATACATGTGAGAGGATATTTGAAGGATGAAGGGATGAGAGAGCGCAGACCGTGATGATTATACGAGGAAAGGAAAATTGAAATACTATGAAGAATTATTAAGGAAAGACGTGTCATAATAATGTATGGAGAAGGGTATCAATTTTGAAGGATGAAAGGATGGGAGAACACAGACCATGATGATTACACAAAAGGAAAACTTATATTGATTTTTCTCGGTTTTTACTTCAGTTGGTCTTGTATTTACGGGAGAAACTTAAAAAAGCCTTGTGGTAATATTTGGCCAAGAAAAGTCCATAATTAAATATGGTGCTTTGAGAAGGGGAGAGGAGGGGAGGGGAGTGGGGGAGGGGAGGGGAGGGGAGGAGAGGGGAGGGGAGAGAAGGGAAGGGAAGGGAAGGGAAGGGAAGGGAAGGGAAGGGAAAGAGGAAGAGTAGAGGGAAGTAGAAAGGAAAATGAAAGAAAATGAGAGAAAAATTAGGAGGAATATAATAGGAAAAAAGGGAAGGAATGGGAAAGGAAGGGAAGAAAATGAAAGAAAACAAGGCAAAGGGAAGGGAAGGAAGGAAAAGATGAGAAAGGTAGGAAGGAACAAAAAAAGAAAAGGAGTGAAGGAAAGGAATAGTAAGGGAATGTAGCACACGCATATAACACTCCAGAGTTTTGCTTTGTTTTTCTCATTTAAACGTATTTTTGTACCAATTAACACAAAGAAATGCACCGAAAAACAACTCACTTGACATACAAAGATAGAGTTCCACACAAAAACAAGAAACCAGATATCTCAAAAAAATAAATAAATAAGAAGATTAATGAAGAAAAAAATTGTCAATTAACAAAATACAACTAACCTTATCAACCAAACCATACAAAAAACAAAAATAAACCAAACCACACCAAAACACACCAAAAATAAGGCAACATAACACAACACAACATAAACACAACACAACGTAGCCAAACTAAACCTAAATAAACCAAACAAAAACAAACCCCTAAATAACACAATACATAACATAACATAACGTAGCCAAACCCAACCAAAACTCCACATAACATAACATAATATAGCATGAACTACAGTGAACTTAATATGAACTGCGCACCAAAACAGCTTCCACCTGAACCCATCCCTTACCTGGCGGTGTAGCTGGACAGGTAAACACAACCAGCCACGTGTCACTCCACTCATCACTCGAATGTACACTAAAAATGGATACACCTGGCCTGATAATGAGTGGAGGAGGAGGAGGAGGAGGAGGAGGAGGAGGAGGAGGAGGAGGAGGAGGAGGAGGAGGAGGAGGAGGAGGAGGAGGAGGAGGAAGTTGTATAAATGAGGGAAGAGGTAAAAAGTGATGAGTGTGTAGGACAGACAGAGAGAGAGAGAGAGAGAGAGAGAGAG
>CM035206.1:11986665-11996430 GCA_020233015.1 Callinectes sapidus | reverse complement strand
CAACAAAAAATAACATATACACATACGTAGCGAGGAAATGCACCAAAAATAAATCAAAACCAATCAGTTGATGGTGCCTAAAATTATACATGAAAAACTGGTATGAGAGATATATTGATATTGATTAAATAAATAAAAAATAGAGGAAAATATATAAAAAAGGGGGGAAAAAAAGATAAAACAGAAGAAAAGTCCTCAAAACGGGTACACATTTTTTTTCTTTTATCTTTTTTTTAGATGGTGCGGGTAGGATAGTGAGAGGTCGGTGGGGGGGGGAGGGATAGTGAGGGAAGTGAGGGGGAGAAGAGGAAGGGGGAATGAGGAAGGGAGGGGAGAGAGGGGGGGGTCGGGGAGAGGATGGGCAAGGAAGGTGTGAGTGCGAAAGAGTGTTGGCAATATTTCTCACTGTTCTTTGTCCTTTTTCCTTACATATTTTTTCCCCTTTTTTTCCCCTCCCTTTCTACCTCCATGTACCCTTTCCCCACACTTTTCATAAACTAACTTAACTTCCTATTCTTCGCTCTCTCTCCTTTTTTCCTTCTGCCTCCCGATTTGTTTTGCTCTCTCTCTCTCTCTCTCTCTCTCTCTCTCTCTCTCTCTCTCTCTCTCTCTCTCTACACACACACACACACACACACACACACACACACACACACGCACACACACACACACACACACACACACACCTGAGGGAGGAGGAGGCGAGCAGGTGCACCGGCAACCCTCACCCTCGCTGCCTCACAAAAACACTCGCGCCCCGCTGCAACTTGGGCCAAACTGTCTCCGTAATTGACGCGGATCTGGGGCCGAGAGGGAGCCTGCCGCCCGCTTTTCTCCGACGCTCTCACCCTCACCTTACACCTTTCACCCTGCCTCCCTGCCTCCCTGACACCCTTACTCGCCCTTAATGTCATTTTCTTATTTCCCCTTTCTACGTCCACTCTGTCTCCCTACCTCCCTGACACCCTTGTTTGTTTGTTTTGTTTTTTCCTTACTCTCCCTTATGTTTTCTTTTATTCTCTCATTCTACACTCATCCTGTCTCCCTATTTCCCTGACATCCTGTATTTTTTCCCTTGCTCTCCCTTACGTGTTTCTTTTATTCTCTCATTCTACACTCACTCTGCCTCCCTGCCTACCTCGTTCCCTGACACCCTTGTTATTTCCCTACTCTCCCTTATGTCATTATCTTAGTCTCTCAGTTTACAACCGCCCTGTTTCCCTGACATCCTGTACCTTTGTTATGTCCCGTATTCTACATAAGGTCATTCTATTGTTTACTTTTTTTCAAGTAATACCCTTGTTATGTGTCCTTTTCTCCCGCATAAAACATATATGAAGAAGAAACATTTACCACACAGAAGACAATAAGAAAGATTAAATGCTGGAAAAATAAATCCTGAACCATTCAAGTATCACTACGTACAGAAAAGGAAAATAAATACCTGTAAGAATAAGAGTAAGTAATTTAAGAACAACACTTACATTATGCATTAAACAAATAATCACTACAAAAAAATAAGAATGATGGGTAAAACATTTAAATCAAAGTAGCAGTCATTACACATAAAGATGAATAAAAACTTTATACATTAAACAATCACCTCAAAAAAACAAATAATGATGATGGATGGAAGAGATAAAGCAAATTATCGATCACTGAACAAATAAAAATAAGAATATGAATAATAAGGCCAAAAAAATATGCATTATACATCAAACAAACAATCACCACAAACAGAGAACGATAAGAATGGTTCAGCGTTGAATAAAATGCCTTTTGCGAACCTTGGCGCCTCATTACTCAGTCATTCCAAGGCATAATCTTCCTCCTGTCATTCCTTATCACGATAAAGATTCACGCTCATCGATACTTCACCATCATACATCCCCCCATCCCCACCATCACCCCCACCCCCGAGGCTCACCCCCCCCACTCCCACCGCGTGACAAACGAAAATGATCACCCACCGGCAAAGAAAATTTAAAAATGGAAATAAACCTCCATTACAAGCAATTATTCCCAATATTCACAAGGCAACTACGACCGTCCTTAACTGTGAATCATTTACCTGCAATCAGAAGGTGTTGCGTCATCACCTGCGTGTCGTGAAAAGATCATGCCAACTCACAAATGGCAAGGAAGTTCTATCTAATTTACGAGACAAGACGAGGAACACCTGTGAATATTTTAACCTGAGAGAGAGAGAGAGAGAGAGAGAGAGAGAGAGAGAGAGAGAGAGAGAGAGAGAGAGAGAGAGAGAGAGAGAGAGAGAGAGAATATAGTTTCACCTTAAGTATAATGAATCCCTCTATAAAATAAAAGTAAAGTTTCTTATTTACTTATCTTTGCTTCAGTGTTAAAATCATTGTTTCGAATGCCAGAGAAACTAGAAGAAGATGAGAGAAGAATGAGTGGAGGAAGAAGAGGAGGAGGAGGGAATAAAGGGGGATTAGGTAGTGAGATAAAGAGGGTGCAGAGAAAAAGATAGAAAGAGGAGGAAAAAGAGAAAGCAGCAGAGAAAGAGACGGAAATTAAGTTGATATATGGAACAGAGAAGGGAAAGCAGATTACGTTTTGAAAGGGAAACCAGGAAAGGGGAAACAAAAGAGAAAAATAAAAAAAGCAAAATAATACCAAGGTATGAGATAGAGACAATATGGAGGTAGGAAACAATAGAGATAATAATAATGCATAAGGAAAAAATAGAATGGACCAGAGGAGAATGAAAGGAAGAGATAAAGGGAATGTAAGAATGGAAGGGAAAGGATATGAAATAAGATGAGGGAGAGAACAGATTAATAGATAGATAGATAGATAGATAGATAGATAGATAGATAGATAGATAGATAAAGAAATAAATAAATAGATAGATAGTGATGAGTGAGAGACTATCTGACAGAAAGAAAGAGAGAAACATAGATTCATGAGAGAAACATAGATTCATTCATAGACAGATAGACAGACAGACAGACAGACAAACATGCATTAGCCAACCGACAAATAAATACTTAAAAAATCCAATGCCACAGAGAAACCTAAGAAATGACAAACAGTGTACCCCTTTGTGTTCCCAGTATTTTAGCTATTTTTGTCGGACTTATTGGGGGACTGGCAAATCAGTGGGCTTTTTAATTATATTGTGTTTGTTGCCCTTGGTCAGCCTCCCCGTCTTACATGCATCTAACTACACACACATTCTTCATTCAAAATAAGGAATTAAAAAGAAGAAACAAAAGGCCTTCATTTCTATTAATTCATTTAGAGACTGGCGCCTCAGTGGTTCTTTTTTTAATCACATTTTTATGCCTTTCTTTCCCTACTCAAAAAAAAAATAGAAAATAAAAAAAATAAATCATATTAACCTAACCTAACCTAAGGATTGATGAGGTACTCAAGAACTACCAGAACTTCAATGCATTACTGTGGCACTTTTTCCACGTCACTCCCAGCTGGCGTGAAGATGTACCTGGAAATAGAGTAATAAAAAGAAGATAGTGTGTCGCCATCAGTCTCAGTTCCTTTGGAGTTCCCTGTGTTATTGTACGAATGTCCTTCCATTATGGCGTGTCATGGTGATTGATAGCCAAGTAGCTCGTGTATATTGAGAACTGTATATTGAAGTGTGTATATTGAGAGGACCTTCTGACGCTCGCCACGCCCACTCATACACAACGATTGCCACGTGTTGGTCCGATGGCTTCCTGAAGTTTCTGGTATTCTCTTTCTTTTGTCCACTTTTCTATGGGTTTTACTGTGAACTGTATATTGAAGTGTGTATATTGAGAGGACCTTCTGACGCTCGTACACAAAGATTATCACATGTTGGTCCAATGGTTTTCTAAAATTTCTACTATTTTCTTTTTCTCTCGTTCACTTGTCTATGAGTTTTTTATGTACATTAATTGCTAGCGATACCTCATGGCTTAGAACAGTACCAGTGCTTAGATACACCTGATTTTTTTATATCTTAATATGCATGAGAATATTTACCTCATTTTGGAACACAGGCAAAATATGGCGAGATATTTGGTCAGACAGAAAACAACAAGGAAACGAATAAACAGTTCGTCAGCAGCAGAAAAAACAACAGGGAGATAGAAAAAAGAAGTTTGCCAGACATAAAAAACAAGAAAATATAAATAGAGAGTTGGTGAGGAGCAGAAAATAGCTGGAAAACAGATATAGACGATTAGTGAGAAACAAAAAAATAATAAATAAAAAACAAACAGATAAACAGAAATAAATAGTTGTTGAGAGACATAACACAACAGGAAACGGAAAAATTTGGTAAGGAACAGAATACAACGGGGAAACAGAAATAGACAGTTGGTTAAATAGACAGAAAACAAACATACAGAGAGACAAAACCAACAAACAGATAGACAAATACACAAACACACAGAGGTAAAACCAACAGACAGACAGACAGACATACAGACAACCACAGTGACAGCTGGGTTAACAGTGTGCCCTCTGCAATACCCTATCAGTGAGTAGATTAATATTTCTTCCCTCACTTAATCAATTAGTGAGGTGCATATCAATATTCTATTTCATTATTTCAACTCCCACCCGCTGTTCACTCACTCCCCAACTTTACTTATTCAATTAAATATCACTTTACTCACTCTTTGTGCTTCCCCCTTTCCCCGTGACCTTTCCCCCCTCTCCCTTCCCCATCCATCTCTCCTCGTTATTCCCTTTTTCTTCTCTTCCCTTCTACACACTCCTTTCCCCAGACCCTTCCACATTTCCCTTTTCTTTATAACTCTCCCTTCTCTTCCCCACCTGCATTTCTCTTCCAGTTCTAAAACCTTTCCTCCCCTTCTCTCCCCATATGCTCCTTCCTCCCAAACTCCTACACTGTCCTCCCCAATTCTCTTCTCCCTTTTCTAAACTTCTACTCCTTTTTAGCACAGTCCCTTCTCTCCCCTCCCACATTCTCCCCCCTTACATCCCTCCCTCTCTCTCTCTCTCCCACCATCCATCATGCACCCCTCACACTACACTCCCCACTACCTCCAGGCACCCGTTGGCACTAACCTACAGTCGTGGCACTTTATACGGGCCATCTATCTCCCGAGACACCACTACGACCCTGCTGGTGGCAATAAAAGACTCCTCAATACCTGTCTAGGTTGGCCAGGTAGCATAAAAGCCTTTGATTCTCTCGTCCCTTCCCCAGGTACAGTTGGAACCTGCTCTATTTACCTTCGTCCTCGTCAGGTAAAAGGTGTGTGGTTTTCAGGTGTTTTTCGGCCTTATTGTCAGTGCTAGTACGTGTCATAATCCCTTGCTGTTTGTGTTGTGAGTGGCGCGTGTTGCAGAGCTGTTGGTAATAATGAATAATTAGGAATATAGTTTATTCGCGCGAAACACAAATTCGCAAGCCCATTTCAGGCCCCGCTGGCTCAAGGTCGCCCGGCAGCAGGATGAAAAATAGTGATAAATAGACGAATTGAGAGTGAAATACTGCACGCTGCGAATGGAGGACGAAAGGCTGATAAATTAACTAAAAAAAAAAAATCAGACAAGTAAAATAATGATAAAGACAACCTACACACACACACACACACACACACACACACACACACACACACACACAGACAGACACTGAATCATGCCTTGCGGGTGGGTAACTTATCTGCTCTCATATAATTACGGGAGACAGATTAGGTTAGCGCCGGCCAGGACAGATTGGATGAGGCCTCCCATCACGCCGCGCCAAGAGTACGACTGGGGGAGGGGGGGGTGGACCGGGAGGACCTTGGGGACACCTGGGGATGCACTGGGGATGGACTAGTGCTGGGACAAATGGACTAGGAGGGATGGTTTGTGGGCGGGGCTGGGACGGAGTGAACAGGGGCGGGAGGATTCAAGGGATACGATAGAGTGGCAGGGGGGTGGGGGGAGAATGGGACTAGGAGAAGGCTGGGGGTAGAGGGAGGGGGGTGCGTTTAACAGATGAGGCAGCAGCAGCAGCAGCAGCAGCACGAGCGACCCAACGCCCACGGCCGCCTCTAATTAGCCAGGTATTTATTGCCGCGGCTGGCAGGGGATGAATGAGTCCAGAATTTTATCCGTAGTGCATTTGGCGGAGGGAGAGCGAGCGAGCGAGAGAGAAAGAGAGAGAGTGAGGCGAGGGAGAACACGCAGCGACGAGGATTAACTGCATAAAACTCACTAGCTCGACCTTTCCTGCGTCCATCACTCCCCGCACACCTTGAGACGCCGTGGGGTTCCTGCCGCTGCATCCCGTCATTGTGCTCTAATTCCTTCACCGTGGGGCGGGAGGGAAGGAGGGAAGGAGGGAGGGAGAGAGGGCAGGGCTGTGAGTGGCTGTGAGTGGCTGGCTGGGTGAGGCTCTATAGGGGTTTAGAGTAGAGGAAATGAGGAGCAAGGGATCAATCTTGGCCCTCATGACAGCCACCTGCACGTTCTTGGAGAGTTAATTCAGTGTGTGTGTGTGTGTGTGTGTGTGTGTGTGTGTGTGTGTGTGTGTGTGTGTGTGTGTGTATGCGCGCTACCTACCCCTTTCATTACCTCCCGGCATCTACTTCGAGAAAATTAGGACTAAACTTTTACCTGTATATGAAAATTCACACACACGTAACGAGGTTGGAAATTCGCACAGGGAAAAGAGGAGGAGAGGAGGAAGAGGAAGAGGAAGAGGAGGAGGAGGAGGAGGAGGAAGAGGAGAGGAAATATATCACGTATTGATTATCTCTCTTCTACCTGAGGTGTTTTTGCCGGCGGACCAATCAGGAAGGAACAAAGAAAGTGAATCAAGGTGGAAGACGGCACTTGATCGATGGAGACCAATGGAGAAGCGTGAATGGCCAGGTGAGGAGCTAATCAGAGGCAGGATGGATGCCCGTGCAGGTGAGAAAATGAGAGGAAATGAGAACGTGAGAATAAACTGATGGTGAGGAAAAGAATGTGTCATCATCATTATCTTCTTACACAGGAGGAAAAACGTGAGGACTTACTGAATAGGGCCACCACCTTCATCACCTTCACCACCGCCACCACCACCACCACCACCACCACCGTCATCACCACCACCACCACCACCATCATCATCATTCTTACTGTAACAAATCTAAAAATGGCTAAAATAGAAAGACACCAAACAAATAAACAAAAACGAAATGACACGATCCTTCATGTAACTACAATGAAATACAAGAAAGATAAAGGCCAAAAAAGAAAAAAAATAGATAATGAATAGGAAAATTACGAGAAAAAAAAACATAGAAAACTTGAGTACATAGGTGTGTATTTAACCCTTTTCAGTATTGGGACTCATTTTCATTACAAGTTTTTGATACGAGTAGACGATTTTATTGATATTGAGAAAGGTTTATGGGAATGAGAAGATGAATGGCCAGAGTGTTCACTATCTTAATCACCCCACAAGTATCTGAAGCCCTTTAAAGTTGCCAAATAGTAAGCAGAATGGACGACTATGAAAAACACGTCATTGTATTGAAGAGGTTAAGAGAGAGCTTTCACAGATCCTTTAAACACAAATTGGCCTTTTTCTTTAAATATTTCGATCCTTTTAGTCGTTTTGAGAGAGACTATTAGAGAAGTTATTCCTGAAACTATATTTTCACGTGTACATAATAGAAACACAATAAAGTGGCAACATGAAATGACGAGGAAGTAAAATCGAAGCTAGAGAGGAATGAAACACCTGAATAAAACACATGCCTAATGGAACAACAAAACGAAATAATGAAGTATATGAAGCCAGAGGGGAAAATGGAGTCAATTTGGCGTGTGTATAAACAATATGGATTATAAAGGAGGGACAAACACAGGAGGATGAAATTAGAGTAGGTAACAAATAAAGCAGAAATATATACGATACCTGAGGAAGATATGAATTATAAAGCAAGGATAAACACATGGAGAATGAAGTTAAGGTACCAAACAAAGCAAGATGGCTGGGAAGGAGAAATTAAGGATTGTATAGCAAGAAAGGAACATATTAACATTGATATAAAGGAACCAAATAAAGTAGAAACAAATGAGGGATGAAAATCAAACAGTAAGAAACCGAAAAACAAGCACGTGTACATTGATATAAAGCAAAAACAAATGAGAGCGGAATCAGGAAGGAAACAAGAAACAATACATGCACATTGATATAAGAGAACAAATAAAGCAGGAGTAAATGAGGGGAGGAGAGGAAACAAGTCAATTGAGTGTGCGTGGAGAAACAGTATGAATAATCCGCTCAGAGGGGATGGCAGCGAGCAGGGACGGACAGATGGTATTGGCAGGTACTATTTGCATGAACTAAAACACTCCCACCAGACTAATGACTAAAGCTGAACGACCGAAACGAACCAAGGGGAAAAAAAAAAGTAGGTAACACACAACACAATCACCTGTAAACCGCCGATCATACAGCAACTCATTGGAAAACACTGATGCACGGCTTTCCAATGCGACAAAACTTTCCTTAACAAATCAGATAGTTTAATTTAGTTCAGTTTAGTTTACTTCCTGTTGATCATTTGCGTGCATTGTAGTTACGCTTAGTTAGTTATCTGGTTAGTTAGTTAGTTAGTTAGTTGATTAATTAGAGAGGCAGTTCTGTATGAGGTTGCTTAGTTGTTATAGGTCGATGGCTGGTGTGCTAAGTCAGGAGCTAAGTCAGTTGTCAGGTTTATTGTCTTGTCTCCCAGTCAGTTCATTGTTACTTGCGAGAGAGAGAGAGAGAGAGAGAGAGAGAGAGAGAGAGAGAGAGAGAGAGAGAGAGAGAGAGAGAGAGAGAGAGAGAGAGAGAGAGAGAGCAGTTTATATTGGCAGTGTTTATGTAGATTTTTCTTGTCTCCATAAACAAAATCTGATCCCATCGCAAAGCTATCACAATATTAATATGCAATGGCAACGCTGCACTTCTAACATTACTGAACTTATGCAAAGCCTCTTTGAACTGAAAGCGTCATTATAATGGCCGTTTTTAGCTCAGCACGTAAGCCGGACAGCGAGTGTTAATCTGGCCTGATACTATTGACTGTGATCCATCGGGACGGAGCCTCGACACCTGGATTAAGCCAGCACCGCCACCGCCGCCATTAGTGGGGCGGGGTGGGGCCGGGCGGGGCGGCGCGGCAGTCCAGCGATGTCCTGAGCCAGCAGAACCTAGTCAGGCGGTGTAATGGCCGGCCCCTGGCTGGAAAAAGTTATTATCCTGCGGAAATAGCCACAAATGTACTGGAAGAGCGAGCTGATGAAACATTCAGAGCGAGGGAGCGGCGTCTCCGCTGTGTCGGGGAGCCATAAGAGCCACGGTGAAATATACACGACTCAGGGATGTCGGCTCTGGCAGCGACTTTCAAAGCACAACTCGCGGGCCTCGGGGGTCCATATGAATAACTGGTCGACCTAAAATTTGAGCGTCAGGTACACGGCGCGGTGAGCAGTGCGGCCCCGCTAACTGAGGGCGCCTCTCACTGACAGGACGTCAGGGCCTGGCGTGCACCACTAAGCAGGTTACCTTAATCCAGGATATTCGGCCGGGAAACCGAACTGAATTAACAAAACATAATTTCCCAGTAGGTAAACCCAACCCGCGCTGCTTCCTTCTCATTTTCGGCTTTTCCCTTTAAGAGCAGGAGGGCGACGCCACTCTGGCAGGCATCAAAGGCGCGGCGGCGGACGCGGAGTCAATACAAGTAATGCGGAGGGGCGGACAAAGCACGACAGGGGCCCTGAAATACGAGGAGGACGCTCCGCAAAGTGTCC
>CM035206.1:11829715-11857119 GCA_020233015.1 Callinectes sapidus | reverse complement strand
GAGAGAGAGAGAGAGAGAGAGAGAGAGAGAGAGAGAGAGAGAGAGAGAGAGAGTGTGTGTGTGTGTGTGTGTGTGTGGAGGGGACGGGACGGGACGGGAGATCGCGCCTCAGCCTTCTCCTCGTCGTTGATTACTGATTCAATTTAAAGCAAAGTTCAGAACCAAATATTGTAACTTTTCGATACTGGGCATAATCAAGGGTTTAGCAGCAGAAAAGTGGTAGCGAGAGGCCTGAACCACACCACGCCACGCCACGCCCGCATGTAAGGCTCGTCCTCACCAACACAGCCTTGCTTCAGTTCCACTATTTCAAAAGGCTTTACTTCAATTTACATGAGTTTTTTTATGGTTCTAGAGGCAGAGTGACAAGATTTCTACATTATGAACTGGAGAAACGCCCTTGAAAGCCCTATTAGTCATTTATGTGACCTTGGAAATATTGTTGTGGTGAGAGAGCACAGCGTTTCTGAATATGGACCTAAAAGTAATATATAAAATCTCTGTACACTATCAACATCTACAAGAGAGAGAATGGTATGCATAAAAGGAATATATTTCGCACTTTCTAGCCAGTGTAACGTTTGGAGGTAACCAAGGATGCTTATAATGTCCTTGGAGGTAACCCACCCGCCCAACCATCCACTTGTCACCCATCCACTCACCTTCCCACCCACCTCCATTAGCCCATACTTCCATCCACTCACTCAACCATAGCCACCCATTGACCCACCGTACTCTACCTATACAGACCATCCATCCATCCATCCATCCATCAACTCGTCTCCTATCTACTAACCTATCCATCCATCAACACTCCCCTATCCATCATCCCCACTCCTCTCCTAAGCCGAGAGAGAGAGAAAGACTCGTGTGTGTGTGTGTGTGTGTGTGTGTGTGTGTGTGTGTGTATATATATATATATATATATATATATATATATATATATATATATATATATATATATATATATATATATATATATATATACACTTATTTTTTATTCGTCTATCTATCTATTTATTCATTTATTTGTTTTTGCTGCAGTAACAAGAGCACAAGGTCACAAACAAGCTAACAATAATCCAAACTGACGCCTACATATCAACGCAGGTTAGGAGCAAAGCTGGCGCGCAACGAGAGGCGAGTCATGCGACGCAGGGAAGGCGCCCACCTATGGACTCCACCACAGCACTCACACCCGTTGTCTTGAGCCAAGCGAAACCAGACCGAAGCATTTGCTACCTGGTAAACACCTTCCCCATTCCTCTCTCCTAACATTTCAACCTCTAGAAATATGATAAATTTATACAAACAGTCGTTGGAGGAAGCTGGAATTCCGGACATTTGAGGAATTTACAGATATATGTACACCCTGGGACGCAGATTTCGACAGCTGGATTACATGAGATAATGAGGAAAGCTGCAAGAGGCCATTAGTCCTATTTGTGGCAGTCCCTATGTGAGCACCTCTGCCCATTTCCACCTATCATCCTCATCCATAAACTTGACCAATCTTCTTTTAAATCTCCCCAATGTCTGAGCAATAACAATATGGTCATTGAATCTGTTCCACTCATCAACTACCCTATTTGAACATTATTACGGACATGTACGGGAAGATACGGAGGTATTATATATTGTAACAGCCCTCTAGCGTACCTTTAGCGTTAAGTTGTTAGGTAATTCCACCAGGATAGAGGAATAATGCCTCACAATAATTCTTTCCTCGGCCAACGTCACTTCACTCTGCCATGTAAACAACGTTGTCTAGGCTCTTTCTCCACCCACTGTTGCCAGGTTTGAGTAGATGACGCTAAAAAAAAAAAAAAAAAAAAAAAAAAAAACTTTTTAAAAATCTAAACTAATACAGTATCAGTATTTCATATTTTCATGCTAAAAATATTTATTTTCTAGATCCAGAGTACCTAGTGGTGAAATAGTATTATGAGTAAAATATCCGTGGTAGATTACTACTTGATCTTTTGTGAACCTTCCGCGTTGAAGACCAAGGATGCTATAATTAGAATCCTTGAAAAACTAGCACTGGGTTTCCTGTATTCTCATTATTTTCTATCGTCAACAACAGCACCTACTTATAATTTTTTCATCGTTTTATTACTATTCAGAAATCATTGTAATGAGACTTTCAAAATTAGTTGCATCAATGTCAATGTCAGAAACTATTATGGGAGTGCCACTGTATGGGTTTGCCATGGCACATAGAGATCACTGATATTCCTACCAACTGGAAGTGTGTCAATTTCCCTTGGTATTTTTTTTTTTTTTTTTTTTTTTTCACGGGTATAGCTTGGTAGCAGGTTAGAATGAGAAATAGCTGGAATTTTCATATTTTAACACTTTTTTACTGTATAGTCTTTCTTTAATGACTAATAAGTCAATGAAGCCTTTTTATTGTAAACATTGTTGCCTTTGGGTATTGGCCTATCTCACATTTCAATGAAAAAACAAATATAACATTAGATTTGAAAAAAAAAAAAAGGGGGGGTGGGGGGGGAATTGGCCCTCAAACGTAATAAGTGATTGAAAGCGATGGGACAACTGTGCTGCTAGCATTATTAATAGATGAGACAAATGATACAGAGTAAAAGAAAGAGTACATTTTGGGAGTCGATATTGTTATAATGTCACACGAAACTTTCTACAAATTACACTAACAATTAATAAATGAGCCTATTCCAGTCATCTCCATCTTGTTTGCAAGGTAAGAGACTACATTACTTTTAGACTACCTGGCTCAAGTAGTTTCCTTATATTCTTACATACATACATACAAACAAACAATTCGCCTGCCATACATGGAACACAAAATCCCAGTCACTTAACCTCAACTTTATTTTATACATCAACTTCATGTGGTAACTTTCTCTTTACTGGAGTCTTCTGGCATCTCATATTCTACCTCCAGCCTGGGCTTTCCTCTGCTCTCTCTGCCCCTCTGCTTCCTCAAAATACTCTTTCCCTTTGCTACTTCCTCATGTTCCTCTTCATCTGAGCTCATGGCCCACTGTCCAGCAGATTCCTGTGTGATAGAGATAAACCATCTGTTTAAAATGTCACTTTTAGAATCAAAGGTATGTTAGTTTTTGTTTATGTATCTGTCTGAGTCTGAATCACATTTACAAAGAAAAATAATGTGATCTGGCCAAACATTCTTTGGCATCATACTACACAGGGCATGGCAGCAGTGTCATACCCAACTGTGTAATGTGTAGCAAGACTGTTAAATGATAGGCATGGGACTCACAGTTAAGAATGGAAAAGTCCGCTACATTCTCAACATTTTCTCTCAAATTTAAGTCTTCTTATGAAGCCTGGAAACTGTTAACCTCCATCAAATCATGCAAGATTGCAAAACAGTGAACAGTGAACAAGGTGAAAATAACTAAATAAGCTGTGCCAAAAGTTATTCCAACCAAACTTTGTATATGGGGTGCTGACTTCAACTGCCCACACTGTTACCACCTCATATCTCACTCCTCATGCCATCACAGCCCTCCTGTCTGATTGAGTTACATTGTAAATTACTTTTGCTTGGCTGGGCAGAGAACAAAGGGTTGGAAGCTGGAGTACTTTCCATGGTGACAGAGTGACCAAGAATGAATTATCTGGCCTGTGGCAGATAAGCTGAACAAGGCTTGCGGGAATCATGTGTCAAGACACTGAAGCAGCAACAGACATGACATACAAAGTCATTCATCCACCTTCAAAGCAAAACTCATTCACTGAGCCATAGTCATTTATGAAGTATCAATATTTCAAATACATTAAAGCAAACAGAGAGAGAGAGAGAGAGAGAGAGAGAGAGAGAGAGAGAGAGAGAGAGAGAGAGAGAGAGAGAGAGAGAGAGAGAGAGAGAGAGAGAGAAAAAAATTTTGCTGTCTCTGTTGAGTATGAAGGTGACAACAATGCAAGACAAGTGCAGCCAACACCTTCAATATCAAGTTACTCTGGTAGAGGTAGAGGTATTGTAAAGTCTCCTTATGGAACCTGACAACTTGCAGATTTCCACCAGATCAACACTTCATTTCAAAAGGAAATGCAAAATACTGTGAATAAGAGTGAATTGCTAAAGAACTATCAAAACAAAGACTAACGAATCAAAAGTTATACCTAAATCTCTTTGTGAACTGACAACTGGCAGATTTCCACCAGATTAAGAATACAAAAATACAAAACAGTAAATATAAATTCAAGTTAATAAACAACTGTCCAAGAATTTATATAGTGCATATGTATCATTCATCACTAGCACAATGACAGCATGTAAAACTAACCTCTATGTCATCATCACTCTCATCAAAGTCAGCAACAAACTGATGTTCCTCTTCACTATCCTCGTCCTCATCATCATCATCATCATCATCATCATCATCATCGTCATCATCATCCTCGTCACTATCCATCTGTAAACAAGAGTAATTTTGAGGCAAATGGCAGTTATCATTTTATTTCACTTTTTTCAAGAGGACATTTAACAAAGCCAACAAAAAGTGAAAAAGGCTTACACAGTACCAGTCTCTAGTCAGACAAAATCATCAAAATTATAGGGTCTTGAAACCTCCTTGTTAAAATGTTCAAGTTCAAATGTTCAAGGGAGGATATAAGGAAATGGGCAGAGAATTAACACAGTACAAAAGAAATAGGATCAAAATCTGCAAGTTATTCTTATTCAACACTCACTTCATCTCTTCTGTCATCCTCCAAAGCTTCCTTCTCCAACTCTCCTTCAACATCTTCATCAGTCTCCACTTCTTCTTCCCTCTCCTCTTCGTACTCTTCCTCTTCTATTTCACTTTCTTCTTCTTCTTCATCTATCCGTACATTGAAAGCTTCTTGTGGGAAGTTGTAGATGCGCTCATACTGAAACAAAGGAAATGTATATTAAAATTGTTGACAAATGTTATGTCAAACTGAAATAGCCCCAGATTTTACTTTTTTAACTATTCCTAGAATATTCTTATTCCATTTATTTAGGTAATCACTTTCTTCTACTGTATGAAAACATCAACACAAGCAGTGAGTAAACATCTACATTACAAAAAGTCTTTTTATATAATAAAATATCCTACAGTTCCATCCTTCAGTCTCTGTAACAGCTGTTTCTCAATGGCATTGTCAATTCTTGCAGCAACAAGGGCCTTTTCTTCACGTCTCTTTATGCGCAGGTCAACTTTTCGCTGTATAGGCACCAACTTCTTCCTGGAAAACAAATATAGAACAGTGGTTAGGCTATCCACCAACAGGCACCTTGGCTTGTGTATGTATCATGCAGCATCTTCCTTACCCAATTATTTACTTATCATACAATAAAATCATTTCAGTTATCTTTCAAGAGAATATCCTTGAGCAGAAAAATGTACGATGACTTACTGTCGCCCTAATTTGATCTTTCTCATGCGAGTGAGGTACTGAGTTATCTTCAGTAATCTCTGCCGACATTTCTGGCGAAAATATTTTTTCCAGAAGATAAGATTCTCATCAATTTGCTGCAGAGCTTTGACAAAATTTCTTGAAAGCTTTACTTTTTCCCACTGCTTGGCAGGAAAGAAGGCTCTGAAAATATATTCTAGAATAAATATGTATATAGTTATAGAATATTTTTCATCTATCTATCTAGAAATGAAACTGTCTCTAAAGCAGTACAAATCATTAAAGACATTAAAATTAATCCACAGAAATTGGTCACCTTTCCTTAATAGTCATTTGCACCAAGTGAAGACTCAGAATTCTACTATAATTGTACACATGTCAAGAATCAGCTAAAAATATGTAATTGCTTATATCTTTTCCAAAGAACAGAACATCCTGGTTTGGTATTCTGTTGCCAATCATCTCTCTAGAAATATTTCTGGTTTTTGTGTATTTCATCAGCACCAGCTACAGGACACAACCATACCTCTCAGCTGTGCGCATGTATAGGTAAATGGCACCCTTCTCCTCCCGAACAGTGGCATATTGTGTGTTGGCCAAAGGGCATGAGCTGCGGCTGCACAGGCCTGTCAGATTGAACTCATTTCTGCAAAACTTCTGACTCTTGGTTCTGCAAATTACCAATAAATAATGATACACAATAAAAAAAGAGAAGACAAAAAATATTTACTTCTTAAAAAAGATCATCAGCATGTATATTTGTACAGTACACTCTCAAATCATTGAGTCCATAAACTTACTGGATCTTGAAGGAACAGAAGGACTTGTTGATGATACTCCATGTTATCTGTAACCAGACAGAGCAGACTGATCAGCAAACATGGCTCACAGTACAACTGCTGAGTGCATCAGAAGTGTTGACAGAGATCCAGACATGAATATCTGATGTGATGCATACTTACTTGATGACACTCCGGTTCCCAGTGGATTAACTATTATATACCAAATATTACAACACGTGGTTGATACACTGTCCCCGATATTTTCAAAAGTAATTCAATAACCTCACAAGCCTTACACCAAATGCTTACATCTCCCAATGACCATCACTAAAGCAACAATATTTCCATGAATCCCCCAACATTAATTCCAAGTTAGTCTTACGAACCATACTGCACAAACTCAAATCTTTTTCAAGAATTTCACATCTCTGAAGCAAAAAAGCCTTCACAAATCGGTAGGTTCCTCCCATGGCACAGGATGAGTGGGAGGACACATCTGCAAGTCCACAAGTCTACACTGAACTTATACTCAGGACATTACTCTTCCCGTGAGAGTCATATTTCGATATACCGTGCTAATAAAGCATACTCACGTCGTCGCTCTGCATGGTGGTAATCTATGGACAGGCGAGTGAGAAGCGCCGCCAGCTGCACACGTGCCCCCAAATGTTGTTGTGGTAACTACGAGCCTAACCTATACTTGAAACATTCTGAGATACGTACATTCTTTTGTTTTCTTTTCATTATGCCTAAGATATCAAAGATATCAAAAGTTATGAAGGTATATAAATGTTCACGAATGCGCGTTTTCTAATTATTTATTTTGCGCTTGTATAAAATTATCCCAAGGGAAAAATCATTTTGTACAACAAATTCAATGGTGCACCTTATCTAGATTAGTTTCTGGACAGTTTTACTTGTCTGTGGAGAATCTTTACTTGTTCTGACCTTCGCTACAAACCACTAAATACTTGATTTAGTCATATCCTTATTTTATTGATCCTTTTTCTCTCTCCATCGTTTTGTCATTTTCAAGGGGCCCATTATTTAGTCATCTTCCAGTCTGACTGAAGCTGCAATGTCTTTCAAGTACATTCGTATGTCAGTTTATCTCCTGTATACTCTATGGTATAAAAAAAAAAAAATAATAAAATAAATAAATAAATAAAAACATATGATGACGATGAGTTGTGTAACCCAACACTGTCCTTGGGTAAAATATTAGAAATGAGGAATACAAAAGGCACATGATATGATAGAGGCTAACACTCCTCCATACTGGGGAAGACCTGATACTATTTAATCTAATTTCACCAGGCCAACAATATTTTATCATAAATTATCTAACTATGAAGGTCATCTTACAGTTCACCCACAATACCCTGTAATGCTTCCAATGCTCCCTGGATCCTGCTGACTTTGTCAGACTTCTCATCACCCTAATAATGAATGTGTGTGAAGGCAAGAAGGTGAAGTGAAGTTAAAGAGAGGATTGTAGTACAAAAGATGGATTGAAATTCCTTTATATGTAGGCTACTGATTGAATGCATTTTCTGAGATTCAGTAATTTGCTAAGAATTTGAAAAATTCAAATATCTACATAGGCATGACTGACATTTGAAAAACTTGCATGCAGAAGGAACATAATACAACAAACCACAAGATTTATGTGCTATTAAATTCTATGGATGTACTTCTGAAACAAGAACAAAGCCACCAGCCTTAAGACAACAGGCCAAATCTTTGGTACAATCTGATCTCTTCAAACAATTACTAATACAGTGCAGGTAGGAACACATTAACTGCTACATATGAATGGGCATTAACATTAAAAAGGAAAATCTGGGAAATGAATGGCACAAATACTAATTGATACACACTGAAAAAGAACATGCATTGTATATGATTTCAATATCCTGTGCAGGGCAACTCATGTTGTGCTATGGAACTAACTCATAAATGTATCACACAAGGGTGAGAGAAAATGGTACAGAAGCATGCTCATACACAGACCAGTAATAATCTCCTTTTGGGTACAATAAGTGGAAATGTGTGATATAACACAATGAATTCTTGTACGAACAATGCTGGCGAAGTAAAGAAAGTAGTCAACATCCACATTTTCTTACGCGATTTCTGATATTACCGAAACTTTCAGCCATAGCATCACTGGGTGTTTATCATCCCAAAATATTATCCTTAAGGAATTTGTCAGTTATCTAAATATCAATCATGACCTTCATTCACCCATCCCCAGAACATATAATCAAAGACTTCCCCAATAGTGTGCATCTATCATGAATGTTGCAATGACAGGCCAGCAGCCTTGCCCACCCACCAGCCTCCTTCCTTAACAGAGCACACACCTGTCTGCTAAAACCCTATCAAATTACAAGAGATAAAACACCAAAAATAAAATTCTAGTGTCCCTATACTCACATACCCACACAATCACACAAATGTTTCCTTTCACTCACTCACTCACACACACACACACACACACACACACACACACACACACACACACAGTGGTGGATGGAAAGATGGATCGGCAAGAGAACTCCTTAGTATGTCATTGGACTTATGTTGTAAATTTACTATGGTGGCCTAGAAAAAATTAAAAAATAGATTTACTCTAAGTACAGCAAATTTCCTATGGCAGTTGTCTATCAAGTCCTTTCATAGAATTACTAGAAAAGTTGTAAGTACCGTAACTCCCACAGAGTTATCCAAAAAAGCAGAAACAATTGCTGGCCAACAACATTTTTTACCAATCTACCTCTATTTTGGCAACTCACATCCCTCTACTTACTTCCTTTCCAGGGATGATGAGTTTAATTAACATAATTTTGAAGGGTAATCTTCACATGGGTCAGCCCTTACCATCTAACAGCAGCTCAGCAATGTGTAGCGTGACAGAACATGAAAGTACTGCCTATCACCATCACCACCACATTGTCATCACCAGCACTGCTACCGTCATCACCACCTTATTCTCTACAATGAACAGCTAAGTGGACATCTCAAGAGAGGACAGCAAGGATTACAGATCACAGAAAAGGCACCCACCTTAACACTGAACAGTGCCAACTCCCTCTCACTTCTATGCATAATAAGTAGCCACTCCTACACAACATAATTCTTCCTTCACCAAAATTTTGAAGCTGAAACATTTGTCATAATAAATAACTACAAGTAATAACATTATAACAGTGAGCATTAATTCAAAACTACATTAGTGGAGGAAAATAAACACTCACAAGCACCAAGAAAGGCCATTTCGAACTCTGTATCACTAAACCTGTCAACAGAACTCCTGGCCGCTAGTCGCATGTTTTCTTTTGTCTCACTGGAAGACTCAAGAACATTTTTCATTGCCTGTGCATATGACTCAACATCTGATGCCCTGTATCCAGTTTGCTGTCCTTCATAATCTACAACAATGTCCATTTTAGGTCCTCCAGAATCATGAGCAACCATTATGAGCCCACCAGCCATGCATTCCACCACACAGATGCCAAAGTGTTCACACCACATGGTATGAAGTCCAATTGTGCCTTGCTGAACACACTCCAGCAGCTCATCAAATGGTGCATTCAGCTTCCACACAACTTTGTCATCAATGTTAAGGGAAGCTGCCAAGTCTTTCAACGCTGTGACCCTCTGGTGGTCCTCCTCGTTCCGGCAGCCACCAATGATCACAAGCTGAGCCTCAGTGGTAGGGTCTACAATCTCACAGAGCCGGTGGAGAGCTTTCAACTGGAGGGCATGGTCTTTCTCTGGTCGAATCTGGCCTATTGACACTATGGACTTTATTTTCTTCTCTACGTCAGGAATGATCTCGAGACTTTTGAATTTTTCAGTGTCACATGGTGGATACACAATGTGAATGCGTCGATTCACTCCCCAAAGTGACGAAATGTGTCCATGTGTCCAGGAAGAATTGACCATCACCACCTGTGCACTCCAGCCAACAAGAGAATACAACTCTGCAAACACTCTGTAATAAACCATCTTGGCAAAACTGAAGAATGCACTATTTGCAATAACCCTCCTGTTGTTGTGGGATTCAACTCTGTCTGAAACTCTACTCAGCATGTCAGTACTTATAGTGGGGTAGTGAGTGTAGCATCCCACAACACAGCCACCAATGAAACGAAATACTGGGTAGGTAAATGCATAGCCCATCGAATCAAAAAAGATATCTGGCCGAAACTTGGACAAAGCTTCCCCAGCCAGCATTATGGATCCAATACTCTGCATGAACAGCGTCAAGAAAGGATAATATTTGGCCTCCACAATACTACGGCTTCTTAGAAATATAAACTCAACTGGCTGAGGCAAAGTAACATTAAATCTGTCCTTTGCTTTCTGTAGAATTTCCTCAGGTGAAGCTTCAGTGTCCCCTGTGTAAATGTAGCACTTGATGTTTTTGTACCTGAGGAAGAAAATGTTAACAATAATCATTCACCAAGACATTCCCTAACAATGTATTTCAATATTCACATCAATCCACAGATCAATGTAGTGTTTTTATATTCACTATTACTGTGTTTATCATCTTGCTTCAACCTTATATGCCTTATTAACTTCAAAGATATTACACCATGTAGAAAACCATGACAGCTACAAAATAATACAATAACATCATACAACAGCAACATTATTATCATCAACATTTCAATAGATATGTGGAAGGAAAATTGCAATACAATGACTCCAAAAAACAAAGTATGAGAGGAAAAAGAACATCTCACAAAGCATCAATTTATGTGTTCTTACTTAATTGAATTTTTCATAGAATTGAGCCCATGTCATACTATTCTATCCTTTACAGTTAATTTGTCACACTGATCTCTAAAGATAAAAACACTCCCTGTATACATAACGTTGGCCATAAAAAACTGTACTTCCTCAAATATTTCTCTGGTCTTTTTTGTTCACTTTCTTACAATGTCCTCAGAAACTGCAAAAGAGGAAAAATAAAGTACAGGAAGATGTAAGGAAACATTTTTTCTCTCCTGGTAAACTTACTTCTTCTGCAATGATCTGATGGCACACCACAGTACTCTCTCCCCTCCACCTCCAGCATTGCAGTATGGGTGAAAGAATGCCACGTGGATCTGCCCTGGGTCTCCCCTTGGTAATGTATACACACACTGTTGGAATAAGTAAGCACTTGTACCAATGAATTAAGTCACTATATAAGAAAATGCTCAGTTTCAGAAATAAAAAGTAAGAGAAGTTTGAAGAGGATAATTTAATTTGAAGAGGATGCCTTGTGGATCTGACCTAACCTAGCTCTTTTCTTGGCAATCTATAAGGACACTATCAAAATAAATAAGCACTCATACTAATAAATTAAGTCAATATAAAGGAAAAAATGCATGGTTTCAAGTATAACACATATAACTACAAAATAATCAAATTTGAATCAGATGGAATGCACAATACCAATGAAATACAATATAAAAAAATGCTTGGTACAGTGAAGACTCCATACTCAAACATCTCAATAGTCAAACTTTTCAATACTCAAACCCAAAAGTTCAATTTTATACTAAAAAAAATCTAATACTTGAACATCCGCACACGTGGCTGTAAGCAAAGGCTTCCTCTCCACCACCGTTGCCCGCCCCCGGTATCCACTAAGATTTGTGGCTATTGGTGAGCAAAGTGGGAGACAAGTCAGAAAGAACAATAAAATACATGAATAGAAACTACACTGCAGAAACACACAGGATCCATAAGCAATAAGAAGCTAAAGAAAGCATGTTTTTTTTTTAACACAAAGAGTGAAATTTTGTATGATACATAAAAAATATAACATTAGATGAAGAGGGAAATTTCCACTGCTGATCACAGAGAGTAATGGCCACTTCTACTTCTTGTAACCTCTTAGCGATCTGTGCCTCCTTATCTTCTGGTGTATTTTTAGTATTCCATGAAAAACTTTACTTTTCCATTACAAAAGCTTGTAAGCAGTTGATAAAAATGTTAGTTTGTGAACATAAATGTATATAAGATAGTATTAGATGGCAAAATCTACAGTAGCCACCATAGTGAAAAGCAAGGAGGCCACTGAGGGAGCTGCTGTGGCGATGGATATGAAAAAGAAATTTAAGTGATCTGCAGCGGTGGAAAAAAAAAAAAAATTGTTATTTTAAAAAATTGCAGGGTTTTGCTAAGGTTAGAAAGAATTACCTGATTCATAGACATCAATAATCAAACTTTTCAAAATTTGAACAGCCATTTGGAATGAATTAAATTCATGTATTGAGTCTCCACTGTATTAGAAAAAGCAAGTAAAAACAAGGCTCTAATAAAAATTTTTTAAACTAAATTGAGGAGGAACACTCAGTTTTAAAAATAAAAAGTTAAACAAGATCCTAGTTTGAGGAAAAGAATACAAGACATTCATCCTATTCCTTTGGCTAACTCTCTTGAACCTACTTGGGGACTGGAATCTAAGTAGGCCTTTTTGGTTTAATTGTTTTTGTTACCCTTTGCCAAATTTCTCCTCTTACATGAAAAAAATTGTAGAGAAAAAGAGAAAAGTGACTTACAAACTTAAGGAGCACCCAGCACAGACAGAGAAGCCCCACCAGGATGACAAGCAGCTGCAGCAGGACAGTGATGGCCAGTGACCAAACTCGCACTGACAGGGAGAACATCTGGAACACCAACTCAAACATCTCCAGCATGGAATCCCTAATGTTGTTGATGGTTTGTATCATTGTCACCCTGAGAAAAGAAAGATTGATCTTTATTTTGTTACACACACTTTAATCACCCAGAATAGAGAAAGAAAAAAAGATGGATTATTTTTCACTCATACTTAGATTACTCAAACTGTTTTTTGTTTTTTTTTAATATGAAAGAAATCTATGAAAGGAAATGACACAATATTCTTTTTGCCAGTGAGATGTGATGTAAATGATGTCTTCTACTACCTTGACAAATACTAAAATATCCCCCACTAGCTGCTAAGTGTATAATTTTATTCTCTCACCAGTGTTAACATAGCCTTTCTTAACCTTCTTATTATATAGAGTTTGTCATTCTGAGTAATTTAAACCCCATATATATATATATATATATATATATATATATATATATATATATATATATATATATATATATATATATATATATATTTATTTATTTATTTATTTATTTATTAGGGGAGTGCAAAAAAATCGATTCACATAAGAATCGCGATTCTCATTTACTACGATTCAAAATCGATTTAGAATGTTCCAAAATCGAGTCTATTTTTTTATTTTTTTATTTTTTATTTATTTATTTATTTTTTTATCCGCTGGCTGTCGGCTTTTATTTTGAAATGACGCGGGAATCGGGACGCAATGGAGGAGGAAAGAGAAATTCAACCGGTCCCGTCCTCGTTGAAGGTAAAGATTTGGACTCATTTTGGTTTTTATCAAAAGGATCCTTTACACACCTCTAGATTGAAGCAGAAATCATGAATCAAATCGTTTTGAATCGAAAATCGATTTTGAATCGAATCATAGCCCCCAAAATCGGAATCGAATCGAATCGTGAGATAGAAGATTCCCACCCCTAATATATATATATATATATATATATATATATATATATATATATATATATATATATATATATATATATATATATATATATATCCACTGCAAATTGGTTATATGTAATGATTATAGCAATTTTTAAAGATTCATTATTCATGGGAGAAAGAGCTCACCCAATACCATGTCAATGCTTGGAAGTGATGCACCCACATGTGAGACTGACTGGCAGGCACCAAGACATGTCATGAAGGAATGTATATTTCCCAGTATGAGCATGTCACACCTGTTGCACAATCATGGTAATTGATTCTTTTGTTTAAGCATCCAGCCAATGGCCAATTAAAAAATACAGAGAGAACTTAGGAAATCAGCGAACTTAATTTCATCCTGTGGAAACAGAAACAACGCAATTCAAAATATCTGAACAACTCTGAGGAAGAGGTCTGTCCACGTTGGGTGTCACTTTGATTATTTCCACTGCATCACCACATAATATTATGGCCAAAAATGAGGTAGTGACTTCATATTCATTTCCTAGGTTAGTTTGGTTTGATAAGTTTAATCAGGTTAGGGGAAAAGAAATTACTTAGAGGAAGAGCTCTTATTCAACTTTCTTCTGTCAAGACCACGTAGTTTCTCTCTCTCTCCTCCTTTCCATTTATATTCCTATGATGCATTTTTGGAATTAGAAATAACCCTATAGACATCCTTACACTAATAATAATACTAATGATACCAACAATAATAATAATAATAATAATAATAATAATAATAATAATAATAATAACAACAGCAACAACAGCAGCAGAAGCAGTACCAGTAGAACCCGAAGCAACAGCAGCAGCAGCAGCAATAGTAGTATTGGTGACTAGGTATGTAGTATTATGTAGTAGTAGAGATTAAAGCAGCAGCAGCAGCTGTAGTATTGGTATTACAAATAACGGCAATAGTAATTGTAGTTACCTAATAACAGCTGAGACTCACTGTAATCCTTGTGTTCAGAAGTAATAAAATATCACAGTATCTATTACGATCAGAGGCAACGGTGACCGCACTAAGTAAAAGGAGCGAAACAGCTGACCGTGCTGACGTCTGCCATCACCGCCCCTGCCGATGTAAACACTCATCTTGTCAGCTTGTTGGCAGGTTGGCATAGAAACTCACCAAATAAAAATGTTCCCAACAGAAAAATAGTATAGAAATCACAATGTTTTTTTTATGCATATATATATATATATATATATATATATATAATATATATATATATATATATATATATATATCTATATATATATATATATATATATATATGTGTGTGTGTGTGTGTGTGTGTGTGTGTGTGTGTGTGTGTGTTCTACAGACCGTTTGACTGCGATTGCTCTTAACCACTTTTGCTTGGACTGCCTAACTCACATTCACTGACTTTGAAAGAAATTGTAATTTTAAGCTAGGATTCCTTGGGCACGATCAAGGATATTATAAGTATCCTTGGGCACAATCTTGGCTTTCATGTTTCATCCCTTCGTGATCATGAGCCTTCTTTTTAAACGCTTTCTCATGGAGTAATCAGTAATCCTTGGAGTAACTATTGTAAAACCTTTTTTTCACACTTTTCGATTTAGGAGGTAACAAGCACGAGAATGAAAACAATGAAAAGACTTTTGATTATTTTAACATGTAATACAGTGATCTTTACGTTAAATTATCTTGATATTAGTGAAATCGGAAAAGGAAGTAACCGAGTTGTGAAAGAGCCGAAGCCACAGCTGAGCTGAGAGACAATAATACGGTAGTACATCGCCCATTTATTTACTTCACACTATCCTTGGTAGTCTTTCCTTAACTACTTCTTGTTTTCCCCGCAACTGTGAACCTAGGACATGTTTGATAAGTGAATACAGATAATGTAGAGAATGGTAGTATAAGAATAAGAACCTAATCAAATGGTGCAATCAGTAATAGTAATGACTCACTCTGTCTACCCGTCTATGGCAATCCGATTCCAGTAGTGATTTGTTAGGCATTACAACACGTATGTTGAATTAACTGGTGTGGGAAGGAAAGTTGATGAAATGTGTGTGCTTGTTTTAGGTAAGTGTTTGATAAGGGTGTGCTTCAGAGAACGTGCTGCTGTCTGAAATACAGTTAGTCTTTTATGTTACGTGGGTATTGGCGAGGCCAAAACTTGCTCTGTTGGCGGTCGTCTTCAGTGTTTGTTGTCTCTCTCATTGGCGGGGACGAAACTATCTTTCTCTGGTAGATTTTGTCGCAAACGTTAGTTTTGGGGTTGGGCTCCCCCCCCCCCAAAAAAAAAAAAAAAAAAAACTATTGATTTAATGGATGTTTGTTAGTGAAAATCCTTATATTTCCTGTGGCTGTTTTCTTTCAGTAATTTGTTTTTTCTGCTTCTAAAATTAATTTTCCTGACAAGACCCACACATTTGTTGAGGCTAGTAGAGAAAATTATATTTGTGTGAAAAGTATAGGAACAATAGTTTTGCATTTTTGTCACTTACTATTACTTTTTTTTTATTTTCTTATAGTACTAAAATAACATCAGCTTCATCTGATGAACGCATCAAATTAGATGAGCTCTGATTACTTTAGCTCATAAGTAATAATGCTGATTTCTTTACTGGCTATAATTTCAATATGAAAAGACTTTTCCATAAATTGTCACAAAGTATATAATTGAATGTTAATTTCACTAAACCTTATCTGTTATTTTCATAGCAAAGTAACATGGATTTGTATGTTCAGCCTGTGGTGGCGTGTGATGTGATGGGGAAGATTGAGGTGCGGCAGTTGGTGCAGGGCATTCCCTTTGCCACAGCAGTCTTGGCTCGCTCTCCTCTGAGCTGGTCTGCCGATAACAACATTGCTCTCGTCACTCAGCATGGTGTCTACATTTTGGTAAGTCTTGGTGATTGTTTTCTTTTTTCTAGGGACTAGTAGAGGTAGTAGTTTAGTCATTGAACATGCCTGTTATTGTCTGCATCCTCAATTAATAAATGGTTTGGAATATTTTGCTGTTTTATTTTTCATGTCATATTGTGTTAACTTTATAAAATTTTCTTTTATGTTTCCTTTTTTATTATTGTTATTATTATATATCACTAATACTTTTATTATTAATCCTATGAAAATTATTCCTATTACTGCTACTCTGTCTTCTATCATTGATATAATTACTATTGCAGTTAATTTTTTCCTTACAGGTATGTTGAGGAGAATTTGGCATGAGTGTTACACACATCATAGAGACAATTGAAACTGAAAACTTTATTAGTAATTAAAAACTGTTGATGTCTAACGTTGTGAAAGTGGACTGTGATTAACTTGCTTTCTTATTGTGATTGCATTAAAGGAAAATTGCAAAGATGCATGGAATGAAATTCTTAATAGTTCTTGTGATGGTGGCCCAGTCATTGGGACTAAACTTTACTGAATATGTGTTTGGCACCAACACAAATTTCTTGCCAGCTGCATTTGGGGACTTCAACTCTGATAAACTAACTGACTTGTTTGTTGTGACGGAGGATGGCAAGACACTGGAGGTACTAATATCTCAGTCTGAACCACCCCTCATGCTTGCCTCAGGGCCTGATGGAGGGCCTTCCTGCACTTACAAGACCCTCAATATAGTCAATGTTGCTCCTGGCGACTTTGATGGAAATGGTGCCATGGATGTGATGATAGTGTCACACAATACTAAGGTGTCTGAATTCTTTGAGGTGTACATCTTGTGGGGAAATCTCAAGGAAATGTCTTTGAAGTGTGGATCAGAAGACTCTCCTTTACTGTCACTCTCTGGACAGCCACTGGTCATGGATTACAATGGAGATATGATCCCAGACTTGTTTGGAGAAGATCAAAATAACACAAGAATGTTTTGGGTGTTTGGACCAAAGAGAGAGCCTCCAACAGCTGTGCCTCTAGAAGTAGGTAATCTGACAAGCCTGAGAGTACCAAGTTCACATGCCTTCATCGACTTGGATGATGATCTTGCAGCTGACCTGTGGGTAACTGCCGAGGGACAATATGAAGTGTGGATGAAATCTTTCAAGAGTTTTAAATTAAACCGTATCCTGCAACTACCAGCTTCTGTGGTTGGCCAGACATCATTTGCAGATGTGAATCTTGATGGAGAAGTGGATGCTCTTGTTCCAGCTGTCAAGGGTGAAGAGAGTACAATATTTATTTACAGTTATGGACATTCAAAGTGGATTGAGCTGGATGTCAACTTCAAGGATTCGTCTGAAAATATCTGGAGGTACCCAAAATCAGATGATAAGGATTATCTTTACACAGACACCATTATCTTACATGTTGGTGACTACAATCTAGATGGCTACCCAGACTTTCTGGTCACCCTTATCAACAAGGAGAACAAACCAAGAGTGATCCTGATGGAAAATGTCAAATGTGAGGAGGCATGCACCGCTTATCCACGCAAGTTTGTACCACACTGGAATCTGTTTGAGGAATTTGGTGACACTGTATTAGGAACCTTCTTTGACTTTCAAGAAGATGGTACACTAGATATCCTTCTGGTGCGAAAGGACTCTGATGGAAAGTATCAGCTGGGAGTGTACAAAGATCCCAATGAGTATGATGCCGTCTTTGTCAAGGTAAGGACTGAGCTGCATGTTGTGAAATGTTCATAGTAGTTTGTAGAATCAGCAGCTCCAGCTAGATTCCCCTGATAGAATAGTAGTAATTGGAAGAGAATTGTGTTTTGCCACACACTATAACTTACCTACCTATCATAATGTATTTGCCAAAGGCTTAATTATTAAAAATTTTCTAACTATGTAAATTATGAGTTCTAGTTTGGTTCAAAGAATTTATAACACTATGTGTAAAAGATATGTGAAATCTTGACAAATACATGCATCAGCAATGAGGTCCTGCATTACAGGTGCTCATCCCTACGGGACGCTGCTATGGGTTTGACTGCCAGCTGCACAACATTCCCTATGGCACCAACCAGCCAGGGCCCTCAATCACCTACACCATCACCACAGCCACAGGAGGCAGGCAGCAGTCCAGAGATACCCAGCTGTCCCAGACAGCCTACCACGCCCTCCAGCTGCCTTACACCGTCTTTGGTTTGGGACGTAACTGGAATTTTGTAGAGGAACTGAGGGTTGGCATTCCCAAAGGGAACAACTCAGAAACCCTGAGCAGCAGTTTCACCCAGATCATTCCTAATTCCCAGCTTATAGTGATACCTTACCCTAGGGGACACCCAGACCGATGGGTGAGCAAGCTGTTCATCACCCCTAGCAAGGCAATGCTCATGACGGCCGGGGCACTAGTGGGTACCTGCCTCTTTGTGGCTGCCATCATTGGCATCCTCTACCGCAGGGAGTTGCAGCAAGACAAGAGAGAGAAGCAGCAGGATGCACACAAGTTTCATTTTGATGCCATGTAAACCATACATATTCATGGTTTGTAGTGAGTACTGGTATGATTCTTTTGTAGTGTTTCATTGTTCATCATCAGATATCTACTTGTCTCAGTTTTTCATTCTTCATTAATAGTTATCAGTTCTTGATGATTGTCAATTGTATGTTAATAATATGTACCAATGATATACCTAGTCATGTAGTGCTGATCTTCCAGTATGAATGAATATTTTTATTTTCTCATATAGAGGTATGTAATTTATTTTGATTACATGATATAAGGTAAAGGAATTGGATGCCTTGCTTGATTTGTGATGATTTGTGTGCCTACATATTCTGATGTGAAGGTTTGCAGTGCACTCATGCTGCGTGAAGGCCTGTGATGCACAGAGTTGGTGATACTTAACTTGTGAATTTTGGTCCTGTATTTTGGAAGTCTGCCTTATAGCATTACATTTTTGTATGTAGATATGTATATAATGAAAAAGAAAACAAGTTTCAAGAGGTATATATATATATATATATATATATAGAACATCAACATAGAAGTTTTATTATTATTGGGTGGCTAGGGATGGGGAGGACAATATGTAATATTTAGCTGAAGATAATTTCTATACTATTGCTGCACCTAATATTTTACTCTGCTTTGTGTATAAGTTTCATGTTAGTTTCTTTTTATGATAGATTATCATGTTTTTTTATGCAATTGGGCATTTTCATACATGCAAAGTAACCTTGAAGGAAGTAGATATTGAATATATCCCACTGGAAAAAGATCAGTGAATAGGGAATAAGAAAATGTATATATGTATGCCAAGAAAAAGTATTGTAATACATGGATTTACCTTTCTCTTGTGTTATATTAGTGTTAAATTTTATTTCTATACTTATCTTTTTGTTTTCTTTGTGGACAATTTTTTGAAATTTATATTGGAAATTTTGTAGGTCTTAATTATTTGTATCAGGTAAGTCAGTTAGGTGATGATTTTTGAGAAAGGTGAAATGAATGAATGTATTGATCTACTTTTCTCTAAAACTGAGGACTTAATCAATAGTTTACAAAGTAGAAGGTTAGACATTATGATCATGTCCTCAACAAGTTAATAGTGTGAGGAATGGGTGAATGAGAGAGAGAGAGAGAGAGAACTAGAGTGTGCTAGTAATTCATGCTGCATCCATCTGCCTTCAAGGATTTTTATGGAAAAAGCACTAGAGAGTTTGTGTGTGGGTGGAAGGACTTCATCTTATGTTGCTGCAGGTATACAAATAAAGAATATGTTTTGGCAAATATGTCTTATTTACCAAAGAAATTAGGCATAGTGTACCATATAAGTATTGTGTAACACATAAATAACTGATATGTTTGCAGTATTTATCTACAAAGGCATCTTTGCACCAGTCAGCATCCATTGTAAGCAAGGGTTACTAAGCCAAAATGGATACACACACTTGGTGTATAAATACATGCATTTATTTATCATCTGTTCTTTAACTAATTATGAAAATGGACTTCTTGTTGAAGTGAAAAAGATATAGTAATATATGCACATCTTTATGTTCCAAGTATGTATCTATTGTTGAATGTTGTAATATTTTGCCAGGAGGTAACCCTGTCCCCTGATGAGTGCATGCCAGCACTGATGTTAACCCGCTTCTTCCTGGCAGCTCCTGATGCTCAGTCCTCCAAAGTCCATCCAGGTCAGCATGGGTTAAATACAGGTAGCAAAGTAAACTGGAATTGAGTGAAATGTGATGCTGCTCATGGTTGATATAAATTTATTGACAATTGATTGATGTTAATTTGGTATATTTGTTTAAATAGTTAGTAATAAGAATTATTGGTACAACCCAGTGTTAGCTCTGAACATTGGAATAAAGCAGTGTGATTTATTAAGCATATTATGATTCTTTGTTATGCTTGTGTTGGGTTTGGTTTGAGAAAGTAATAAAAAAATGTAATCTTGAATGAGTTGCATTAGTCACTGTAGTATGTAATGAGTCCCATGGCATGATACCCTGCAGATATCGACCTGACCACAGTGGTGCAGACAGTAGACCATGTCACTGGCCATGCCATGATGATGGATGCCATGCTGTCAGCCAACCAGCGTGCTGAGGTGGAGCAGGAACCTCGCACCTCTCGCAGCAGTGCCTCCTGCATGCCCAGTGGTGAAGCCACCCACAGGGGTTACCAGCAGGGCGTGTGGTCTCCTCAGGGGATTGGTGAACATGGGAGGTGCATGTCTCATTGCCTATTCATTTATTAGTACAATATTTATGAGTACAATATACTAATAAATCCCCAATGAGTTCATTGTTAGTCTCTGAGCAATACTGAATACCTGTTGTTATTCAAATCTGAAAGCTTATTGTTTGATGGCTTTCTTGGGCAGGTGTGTGCTGGCACTGCTGACCACAAATTACAAAGTGACTCTGGTGGGACGGAGAAACAGGTACTGGGGGGAGTTGGCAGACCTCTCCTCACAGTGGGTTGAGTACTGTTCACATGAGGAATGGCAGAGAGTCAAAGTCCCAAAGGACACCCCAGAGCACATCCACTACAAGGCACGAATGGCAATGTTGGCCATTTGTAGTGAGTGTTTTTCTTGTAGCTGAGTGTGTTTTGCCCCACCCATTCTTGTGGCATTGTTGTCACTTGTTTTGCTTCCTATTCTTTCACAAGAATTGTTTTCTAAAACTTGTTTTTAATCCGGACTTTTAAATTACTATCAATATATATTATTCTTATTGCTGGCCAACAGAATTGGTGTGGACATCAATGTGTAAAGGGGAGCATGGCAAGTACTGCCTGCTTATTGGGTTGACGGAGGGAGGCCATGCAGTATTCTGGCGTGTGACTTCAGGCTGTACCTCCAAAGAGCAGGTCCACTTCTTGAGTGTACAAGAAACAGATATGACACAGATCAAGTCAGCCCACTGGCACACTGCTGGAGATAATTGTGGTAGGTGTTGGCACCTTCACTAGTTAATGCAATGCTGTTTTGATTTCAAATGATATTATATGATGTGCATTAGAAAACACAACTAGCAATTAGCATTGAGATATATATATATATATATATATATATATATAATATATATATATATAGATATATATATATATATAACTATATATAAATATCTATATGTGTGTGTGGTAGATATATATATTATATATATATATATAATTATA
This sequence comes from Callinectes sapidus, assembly GCA_020233015.1. Classification (NCBI taxonomy): domain Eukaryota; kingdom Metazoa; phylum Arthropoda; class Malacostraca; order Decapoda; family Portunidae; genus Callinectes; species Callinectes sapidus. The sequence goes on along the minus strand of CM035206.1, from coordinate 11,834,774 downwards.
TAATTATATATAATACTATATAGTATATATATATATATATATATATATATGTATCAATATTATACTAATAATGTTCACAGTATGAAGTTACTCATATTCTTTAATCATTAATCATCACAGTATTCTAAATCATTTATCCATTTTTCATCTTTAATCAAAAACTTCCAGGGTATTTGACTCTTGGAAACAGTCAGGGACAAGTGAAGATCCTATTCTGCGAGTTCAGCCACAAGCACATTCTGCTGAGAGACTTGGGCTATGCTTGGAAAAGTGCCGACAGGTGAGAAGTACATGTAACACGTGTACTCTGCATTTGTGTGAATATATGAAGCACGAGGCATAGATATGTATCTATTTACTGTTTTTATTCTCTGTATGTTTTTGTCTTTATTGGAAGTGAAGCGAGTAATTCTGCAAGCATTATTTGTGAAGCAGAAATCTCAATAGCATGGCTTGAGTTGTTAATGTATATAGATATACAGCTTGCCTTTTAAAATGGTGATGATTACTAGTATATATTTTCAGATACAATCATTGTCATCATGATGTGCTGTTTCAAAAAAAGTTTAAGTTACTTTAAGTATCATCAAGTTAACACATCCAAACAAAGAATTAACTGGCTTTGAACATTGTACTTGGATTTTTCAGGATGATTGTTAACCAGACTGAGTTATGTCCCATTGAAGGTGACCAGTACCTTCTGCTCACAGCCAAACACAATATTCTGCTGGTATTATCAATTTCCCTCACCACACACCACCTTGCTGTCAACCACACATCACATACTTTTATTGGAGACCTTGAAATCTCAGGTTTGTATGCATTAATTACTGTATTACTATTCTTATTATTTGTTTGTTATTATTTTTTTTTAGAAAATCAATTGTATGTGGAGATCTCATGCTTACTTAACTCTGTTTAAGAAGTAGATTTCAAGACATTTGTCCCTGACTTTTGACTAACTATTGTTCTTTAAAGGGACTGGCAATTAAAGTGAGTTTTTTTTATTTTCATTAATTTTGTTGCCATTGGCCAGTTTCTCTCTCTTACATAAAAAAATGGTAATTTTTTCACATTACAGTTATAAATCTACTGTTTTGTTCTTCAACCTTAAACTTCATTCAAAGACTTCTTGTTGCGATAGAAATAATTGTACTGTATTATCAGAAATATAAGAACTGTAATTTGCAGGTGTTCTGGTGTTCGATGGCTTGAATGTTTATGCATCAGCGAAAGATGGCTTTGTAAAACACGTGTCTATAAAGGTATTGAATGATGGAAGTACAAATATTGAGCCACTGGATGTCATATTTCACTCAGAGGGAGTCATGTACTCAGACTTAGTGGCCTCTCCCAACAAGGCAATGGTCTGTGTGTTTGAGTCGTGAGTACTGTTTACTTCTGTGTCTGAGTCCCTGAACAAATGCTATAATCCTTGATCTAACTGTGGTTTGGTATTATAGATTTAGAATGCCTCAATTTTTACTTCCAGTATCCGAGTGGCATATGATCATCTGATAGAGAGAGAACCAACACTCATCAACATTTACAGAGTGGTGGAGACTGCCAAGATGGTGGAATGGGTGCTGGAGAGTCCACTGCCACTCCATCTTCTTGCTGACGTATTTGAGAGTCTGAGGTGAGGCTAAATGACTAGTTGTGTTAATGGGATGTTAGAAGAAAAATACATATATATTACAACTCCCTTTACTTGAAATCATTTGGTTTTATAATGTTGTTTCCAAGAAAGTGGTGGTCAAAAGGGTTCACTTATTTTATTTTTATACACTTCAAATTGTATTTTACTCAAGGGAAGTTGGTTTTGTTAGGTATGAGAGAGAGAGAGAGAGAGAGAGAGAGAGAGAGGATGTGGAGACTCAAATAAGTATAAATATGTGGAAACTAGCAAATTATGACTAATTTGCACATAGCCATTCCCCTTGAAAAATTTTAAAGGGACAGACATCAGAGTAGGTAGACAAATAGATGGAGTAATAGTCACATTATCTTGTGAACCACAAAACACACTTATATTCTTCTGTAGTTATATAAATAAATGAATGGAAAGTTAAGTAGATAGATAGATAAGTTGAAATACAAAAAGACAGATACATAGATAGATAGAAGGGTTGATAGATAAATAAAGTACATATATATAGAAATACTGATACAGAGAATAAAAGATAAAAATACTATAGATGAATAGATTAACCTCAGGTTGCTTGGAATAGTAGTGAATATAAAAAGTGCTCCTACAGGATATCGGTTTGCAAGGCAGGCCGGTCTTCCCTTAAAGTTCTTCAGGTTGATGAGATTCCTAATCAGTCACTGCAGAAACTCAAGGCTCATTTCTGGCTGGTAAAGATATCCAAGAATGTGGCATCCTCCAATGAAGCTCTTCTGGAAACACTGGTAAGTTTGTTTGCTTGTATTCTTCATTGATGAAGTGTATAGTAAATTTTCCCAAGTAGTGTTATTGTAAGAGAATAACAGCAATTTTTCATACTTCCTGTAATATACTGGGATGCTCAATATTAATTTTGTGGGTATGCCAAAATAAGATTGTTCTTTAAAAGTACTCAGTAATCAAGTTGTTAGTAATGAGTCATTAGAAAGCTTTCAAGGAATGATGATGATAGGTAGAGATAGGAAAGGATGAAGATGACAGGTGGAAATAGGTTAGCATTTTTCTTATGTAAGAAGGGAGTCCAGCCAAGTGCAAAGTAAAACATGGTTAAATAAAAGGCCCACTGAGGTGCAGGTCCCCAAAATAGTTTTTTAGAAGATTAAAGGTTGTTTTCTTTTATTTTTTATCTATTTATCTTTTCTTTTTCAATAATTCACTTATTTTTTTCAATTTGGATGAAGAATTTATGTATGTATAATTAGGTGCATATAATTTTGTGTGGGGAAAGAGAGTTGTCTTTAGTGGGCAGACTGTGACTACCCTCTTGTATTGTGTCACAGCTGGCTGGTATGTTTCCTGCAGGGACTGCCACATGTAGGCCTGATGGTTTCTTGCAGCTTTCCTATTTTCTTATGTTATGTGATCAAGTAGTGTTAAGAATCAAAATTCATTACAGATTTAACCTCATATAATAGCTTCTCTCCAAAGTATTGTAATGTATTGACGTGGCTGTATTGACCACTGACCAGACTGCTAACAACATTCACATATGGAATGTTTTTTTAATGAAATGCATCTTACACTTTTCTAAAGCCTGTTTAGTATTAAAGATATAAACTTTTTATATAAAATCATGTTTATTATTTTTTTTAAATTGAGTGACATATCAATGTCTGCCATCACTTGAAAATTCAATAATGCTTCATCCACTTGTGTGTATTACAGAGTGAGGTGGAAGCAAAAGTGCAGGAAGCCATTTTAATGAAATGGATTGTTGATGTCATTGAAAAGTTTGCACAAAGAAAGGAGCCGTTCCTGCCTTCCACAGTACACTCTCTCTCCCTCATGTGTGACTGGGTGAAGAAAGATGGAAAGCAAAGTGTCAGAAAAAGTGTAGAGGTGATTGCTTCTCACTCAAGTTTACCTAATACAGTATATAATGAGGTCAATTAATGACACTTGAACATTCTGCCATCTTTTAGTGATTGACATAAAAGTCTTGAGGAATGTCATTGCAAGATTTGTTCGATGAAGAGAATTAATAACAAATTGGATTGTAAATGCTTGCAGTACTACAATCATTCTTCCTTAAGAATAAAGAAAAATGTGACACAAAAAAACACTTTTCTTATTAGTGATATAAAGCCCATCCTGCCTTCCTTTTTACTTCACAGCCACTTGCCAAAAGACTGGAGAAGAGCAAGAGAGAGCAGTGCCCAGTGTGTAGGGCGCCAGTGCAACTCAAGTGGCTGACTCATGGTCGGTGTGGCAATGGTAATTATCACAACAACCTTATGTGAAGCAGTCAAAGCCTGAACTCAGAATCAGGGGATAGACTAGTGGAAGATATTCAGATGTGTTGTGTGGAGTAATTATAAGCTCCCAGTGATAATGATGAATGTGCTTTTTTTATGGGTAGGTCACACGCTGCCCCGCTGCTGCCTAACACTCATGCTGACCGAGCCATCCATCCTGTGTTCCCGATGCAAAGTGTATGCCCATGTTGATGCCAAAGGTGAGACTCTCCCTGCATGCCTCCAGTCTATTACTCATGCTGCAGTAAATGTAGTGATAAATAAATAAATCCTAATGTATTAAACAACCCACTCCCCTTAAATACTTACCATCATTAGGTTTATACAGATCTTTTGTTGGCTCAATTTTTGTCTTGATGTCCTACAGAGTGTATTGTTCAGTAAGATCTTGAGTGATAAACAACCTATACCCTTCAGAATCTTGCCATTATTAAATTATAGTCTTGATGTTTTACACAAGCACTGTTCCATTACAGACATAGTTGAGGAAGATGCCTACACCTGTACATATTGTAGTGGGCCCATGGTGAGTGAGCTCAATGGAAGGATAGGCAGGAAGCAGCAGGTATGAGCTGTGCTAAGATCCTACAGGAGCTGCAATGTTACGGGAATAATGCCATGTCATCCAATCACTCCTCATTGGCTTATAATTTTGTCTGTTCACCTGAGCTATATGTTCTACTGTTCTTAACTGAATGGGAAAAAAGACATTTCCTGATTGAAGGAATAGCTAATAAAGTTTTTTATACATAAATGTTTATTGCAACCCTTACATCATCCATCCCATAATCTCCCACACTACCCTGGGACACTCAATAAAGAAGAAGAAGAAGAAGAGGAGGAGGAGGAGGAGGAGATGAACAAGAAATAGTGATTATAATGATAGATAGATAGAAAGAGAGAAGTATTTATCAACGAAAGACAAAGAAGAAGATGAACAAAATAATAGATGATGAACAAGAAGTAATAATAATAATAGACAGAAACATAGATAAAAACGTAAATAAAACAAACTTCAATAAGATACACACAATAAAGAAAAAGAAGAGGAAGATGATAAACGAAAAATAATAAATAAAAAAAAATATATATATATATATATATATATATATATATA
>CM035206.1:11738747-11806922 GCA_020233015.1 Callinectes sapidus | reverse complement strand
CCAGACCATGGACAACGACCTCACCCTCACGACATGTCAAACCATGGACAACGACCTCACCCTCACGACATGCCAAACCATGGGCAAAGACTTCATTCTCACGACATGCCAAACCATGGACAACGACCTCACCACCACGATACGATGGCTGCAGAGCACCAGTCTCATCCTCACAGGGTTCGTCCAGGTTCTCGCCACGGGATGCCAGGCCCTCGCCGCCCATCACCCAGGCTGGAGCCTCACATGCGCGGCGGCCATCCACATCCTGTGAGGCCTGATGCAGAGCGGCCTCCTATCATGCATCAACCCAACCGCCAGCTTTGGGTGGACCCTGGACCGCGGCCGTCAGCGGCACCCAGCCCACGCCCGGGGCCATCGACCCCCGAGAACCACCGTCCCTTCCTGGGGCCACTGTACGACATGTACGAGTATTCTAAGAGGCTGGCGTCCACCCTGCTCAACTTCCCGACGGGAGGCAGCAGCGACTACAACGCCTCGCGGGAGGAGTACATGATGAACGAGGTGCAGCTGCTTGAGGACTACAACCGCGTCTTTCAAAACCCGAACACTACCAGTGCCGATGTGTTGCCGGATATGTATGACGACAGGCCCAACAGAAACGAGCGCCTCATGCTCCTGGACACCAGCAAACTGCAGTCTCTCGATCCTTTCGAAATGTCACTAATCACCTGGACATTCTTGGACTTCTGGGAATTCCTCATCGAGCAAGTGGGGACACTGTCGCCGGAGGACCTCGCACTTCTAGAGCAAAGACTGGAGCGTTTAAGATCGAAGAAAGACAGACTGATGACTAAGAACTTAATGACTGCCACTGTCAACCACCAAGTCACTCAGGAGACGAACAGAGGACACCCTGATGCGGCCCGAGCAATTGCCATGGCGGAGGATCTTTTGAAGTCAATGCCAGAGGTAGAAATGGAGGAGGAAAAAGAGAACGCCACTGGCACTGGGACAGTGGACGGTGAGGTGACGGGACGCATGTGGGACCCGTTGGGGGTGTTCACCAACAACCAGAGGGTGGAGTTTATGGAGTTTGCCATCAAGGTGCTGTTCAGGTTCGGCCGCGTGTACCTGCAGAAGGCGTACGCGTTGGACTGCATGATGCTTCTCTTCTGTAAAGACCTCAACGCAGACTCAAGGAAGGCCGGCATGGACGGCACTGCGGCCAAAATCAAAAGGTGAATTAGTAGTCATGCAAAAAGCCCTTCCTATCGAGCCATTACACCCACCCAACCATTCATACACACACACGTAGTCCAAACACCAGGCAATGCTTGCAAACACCCTAATCACGCGCCAGTCTATCAAACGTGCACCTGGTATTGTCACCCTCACGTGCCGCCCTTTACTGCGCAGGGGGTGAGGGCGTGCTGACCGCTGGCGTTGACTGAGCGTTGCCTTACGTATTGACATAGCGATGGTGTGACGAGGCGGCTAAATTTGGAACGTGATGCTATGTGGAAAAGAAGCAGAAAAAAAAGAGAGAGAAGGAAGAGAAAAGATGTTTTTTTCTCATTTTTCATGTTAATCAGCTTGTAGAAGTGCGTGAAAGTTGCGTTTCCTTACTTACACCGTCCTGACACTCCACTCACTTCACACACACAGACACACACACACACACACACACACACACACACACACACACACACACACACACACACACACACATCACATCACATTCTCCCAGGCGCTAATAAGCCGTTACTAATTCGCCAGCAGCTAATCCTAACTCCGCTTGATCAAATTGTGTCTTATGATTGGTGGTTTATGTCTTGACTTTATAGCGTGTGAGTTTGGAGGGAGTGGGAATGGCGGTGGCTTCGTGGTAAAGTTTTGGTGCAGCAACTAACTACATGTGTTCGAATCCCACTTGGCTCTCTCTCTCTCTCTCTCTCTCTCTTGGGTGTGGCAGTCATGGTAGGGTGAATATAAGGGTAGTGTAAGGGAGGTGAAAAGTACTAGTCATCACCCTCAGGACATATTATTTACATCTGCCCCGCCTCACACCTGACCGTTAGCACAACACAGCATCTCTCTCTCTCTCTCTCTCTCTCTCTCTCTCTCTCTCTCTCTCTCTCTCTCTCTCTCTCTCTCTCTGGACCACCCGTTCCCCAATTATCTCCCTCCGTCTGTCCACTCACTATTCTCACATTTCTATCATTAAGTTTAAAATATCCGTAGTCATTCCTGCTTCATTGTTGACCTTCATTTCTAGCACAGTAATGGAAAGAAGTTTTACTCATAAGTGTTCTCATTCGTCTGGGTTTATTTGTCTATTTCAAATGTTTTCATATGATTCTTTTTATATACATTTCCTTCCTTGTGCCTTTTCTTTGTTTTTTTTTTCTCCTTTTTGTTGTTCTTGGTTTCCCTCAGAGTTTTTTTTCTTTTTATATTCAATCCTTTCTTTTTTTCATCTTAAAACCTTTAACTTGTTGTTTTAACTTCATTTTTCTCCTGATTTCTTTTTTATCGTATTCCAGTAGTCTCATATTGTTCATTTTGGCAGTCTGTTCTCTTCTTCTTTTCCTTCTTTTCTACGTTTCAACCTCCTTTCCTTTCTTGCCCTTCCAGTGAACTCTATTATTCCATCCTTCTCTCCCTCCCCCTCTCTCTGTCACTCCCTCCCTCTGTACCTCTCTCCTCTCTCTCCTTTACTTCGGTCCGTGCCTTCCCCTCCTTTCCCCCTCTCCCGCCCTACATACTCAAGCCGCCAGACCTCGAGGGAGGGAGCAGCGGTCCACCAACGGAACGGAACAATCCCCCGTTAGCGTCTGGGGGTGGTGGTGGTGGTGGTGGTGGCGGTGGTGGTGGTGGTGGTGGTAAAGGTAACCCACTGTCGTCATTAGTGGTCGCCTTGATAATGTTCTCGTGGGAAGTCTAATAGAAGTAAAGTTATGTAATGTGTTTTTGAGTTATTAAGGAAGGAATTCGTGCTTGTTTAGGAATCAAGGAAGACAATCGTGTGTTTCTAATTCTTTGATGACTCTTGTTTCTCTCGTAAAGGTGAATCAGTGGAGAATATCCATTATCTTATTAGGAATGTTCTTGTGGTAAATTATAATTGCGATTGTTGTTTTGGCATTGTATCAAAATGAGTATGAAAGATAGAAAGAAAAGACATCTTGTATAGTTTATCATGTCATGCACTTCCAAATCTCTTTACTCATGGTGTTAATAGTGATAAGAAGAAAAATACAATCAGGAAGTAATTACTGGTAGTGTGACAATGATGTACAGTGAAGCATTAAGAGAGGAAAGCGTGAAGTCACTCATAAGATTTTCGGGTTTTCCTCTTTAAAACTCACTTTTCCATGAAGAACTGGGACGTATTGATTGGACCAGCAAAAGAATACTTCAGGAAAGCATAAGTAGAGCGCGTCATCATGCAATGCGGTGAAGTGTTGAGCAAAATCGTGTACTTTATCGCAGTTTGCTCATTGAAAACCACTAACCTTCTCACGAGAGCGAATCACTGGGAAGCGCCGGTCGTTGCAATAAAGTGTTATGGGAAATTAATAGCAATGTAATTATACAGTGTAATGAGGCGATGCGAGAGAAGAGAACGTGCAATTAATCAGTTCTCATGTGTGGGTCTGGTGGAAACGCTTCACTCCCCCAGCAAGGTGAACCAGTGGGAAGCTTATAATTGAGTCACGTTCTTCCAGTTTGCTCGATGAGTCTTGTGCCATTATTTGCGAGTGATCACTGAGCGGATCACTTCCCTAAATTTCTCTCTCCCGGCAGACTCTTTATATCTTTTCTCTCGTTTCCTTTCTCTTGACGTGAGATAGAAGAGGAAAGTATACCGTTGTTTCATGAGGGAGGAAATGTAATAGCTACTTTTTACATGGTTTCCCTGTAATTTAAGGTAATAGGAGACGAGATGAAGGAAGAGGAGGAGGAGGAGGAGGAGGAGGAGGAGGAGGAGGAGGAGGAGGAGGAGGAGGAGGGTCATATAGGACTCCATTTTAGCTAACAAAACAAGACTTCGTCGTACTTACTCGTCTGTTTTGGAAAATTATTCTAACTACATGGTAAAGAGTAAAGAGATAAGATGATGCAGGAGAAAAGTGAAGAAAAAGAAGAGTAGGAAGAGAAAGAGGGGAAGAAAGAGAAGAAAGAAGAGGAGGAGGAGAAGGAAGAGGAAGAGAAGGCTGGTACGAGACCGTGAACTCACTTTGCCTCCCTCACTTGTGCTTGCTTTTCTCACTCTTCCGAATCTTGTTTGCTGAGTTACCTGTCACACCTGAGCAGCGTGAAGTTAGTGTTACCTGACCGGGAACCAACACGCGACCGACAACAGTAACACCAAAGATTAAGAGTAGAGTCCGTAACGTTACAGAATTTGGAGGCTTGTTTGTTCTTTCTTTGTCCTCGTCAGTGATTCTGTGTGTAAAAATAATTCAGTGTAATTTTCAAAGCACTGAGAAGAGTCATAAATGAGTCTTCTTTGTCATCTACTTCTTCGTCTACTTTTTCTTATTCATCATCTTCTATACCGTACAAGGTTCTGATGACACATAATTCATACCGTTACTAAAATTTCAAACAAAACGGAAACTTCTTTCTGACTCCGTGGAGAACAACAGACAGCAAGAGAGAATTTTAACAAAAAACTCATCTTTTGTAGAATTATAAACGTCGGAATTTGTTGCTTTATCACAGCAATCAAGGCAAAAATAACGAGACAAACAAAAAAGATACAAAGATAACAATGAGAATAGCGGCGTAGGAGTGAGTGAGGCATATGGCAAACGACAAGCCTCTTTTAATGCCTAGTTTTGCATATGTTTTGTTGTATCCCTCTCTTCCTCTTCCTTCCGCACCTTGCTAAACTTTTTTTTCCTTATTCGTCGCGTGACACCTGTTTGCTCAAGGTCGGTTGGTAGAGATCAATTACTGCACGCGCCTACCCTCACGCACGCACACACGCGGCAGGTGGTGAGCGGCTTGGGTGGAACCTTGGGGGGGGAGGGAGAGGCCGCCAAAAAGCTTCTCCACCAGCTAGTAGTATTCAGTCTGTCACGCTTTCCGGACCGACAAAACACGCCGTTATTATGATCGATATTAGCATTAGTGTTACCTTACCATCACTTTCCAACTATCAGCATGATTTTCAACTGAGTATTGGTTCTAATAAAGTGACGTATTAGTAGAATCCTCAGTTTTGATATAATCAACTAAATTATTGAAAGAAACAAATCCCACAACGATAAGGTACATGAATGGTCAGCACCACCACATGTTAAAGAAAATATGGATAGAAAACTGGAAAAAATTAAAGAAGAAGCACTAGATGCCTTCATTACTTTAAATAACAAGTCCAGCTTTCTCTGCTCTGGGCGTCGCTAGGCTAAGCAGAAATAGTACCGTAAAAAGCATACAATAACACTCCAATTTCCTCGGCACCGTAAAATTGCGTCCCTAGAGCGTGTCCTCAGGGATGACGTTACAGGAAGCGTTAGGAATGGAGAGCAGAAGTGACAGAAGGCGGCAGGAAGTAAGGCTGACCGTAACCGCCTGTTCTACCTGCCCCGTCTGGCCGTCACCTGGTGCCGCCAATTCACCGCCGAAAGGACCAAGGCAGTGAGTGCCTCATTCCGTTATGGACCAATGGCTAAAAAGTAGAGTATTCAGACACGTACCTATATAAAGTTTTACAATGCTGTGTTTTGCTGATAGCCGACTCATTTTTTTACTTTGCCATTTTTTTTCAATATCTCCGTCGATATTACGAATTTCATGGTGGTTCGTCCCTCAATTTTTCGTCAGACTTTCCAAATTTCCTATAAATCATTCCGTCTGTTTTTCCGTCTGTGTTTTCAATTTTGTCAAACGTTTCGTCAACATTTCCGTCGACTTTTTCTTTTATCTTTGTCATTGTTTCCATCATCGTTTCTATTAACTTTTACGGCTTCGTCATTCTCTCCGTTTTTTTTTTTTTTTTTTTTAATTCTTATATTGTCATTCTTTTTGTCAATCTTTCTGTAAACTTTTTTCCACTTTATGGTTCCTTCCGTCAACTTTTTTCAGCTTTGTCATTTCTTCCATCGATTTATCTGTCAACTTTTTGAACCGCGTCACTGCTTCCTTTTACCTTCCGTCAGGCTCTCCTTCCTTCCTTCCATAGATCACGTCGGTGCAGTGGAAGCAGAGCGTGCTGTGCGCGTGCTCAATTAAGTACTATTCGGTGCTTCACTATTTAGGTTATCATGATCCATTTTTTTAGGTGTTTCGTGAGAGCGATTCGCTTGAACGGGACGTAACCATCGAACTGCAAAGTCTATAAACTATTACAGTACTCTATAATTATTTGATTGAACTGAAGACGAGAAGAATGAGACTGGAAAGAAAATACACAGCACTTAGAACCTTTTCCTTCATCTTAACCCCTTCAGCACTGGGACGCGTTTTTAAAATATTTATTCCGTTTATTATTTTGGGATTCTATACACCCTCAGAAGCTCAGGTGGGGATTAAGACAGTACAGACTCTGGTCATTATCTCCTGACCTCCATAGACCCTTCCTAATGTCAATAAAATCGTCTAGTCACACCCTAAACTCGTGGTAAAAATGTGTCCCAGTACTGAAGGGGTTTAACAGATAACTCGTGCTCCTCCTTCTGGTCCTTCACCGCCTCCTTCTCCTCCTTTTCCTCCTCCTCATCAGCTTCTATAAGTCCACTGGAGAACAAGAGCCTCCTCCAACCTCCTCCACTAATCTTTTAATAGTCACGCTGTCAGTGCTGAGTCAGTAAGGGGCTTTAAAAGAAAGTTGGGTCATTTTATGGAAAGGAAAGATAAATGAGAACAGGTATGAGTTTTATAGAGCATGCCACGTGTAGGCCTGATGACTTCTTGCAGCTTCCCTCATCTCCCATTTCTTCTCCTCTTTTGTCTCTTTCTCATCCATTCCAAGCCACAACAAAACAGATCACCTGTCTCTCAAACTCCCCATCAATTTAGTGTTCCTGTACCATCCAGTCTTGGTAACAAATAATTCTGCTCACCATTACAACCAAACCATTACCAGTGAGGGATTTCCGCACCACTGATCACTCCCACGCATCAAAGAACCAGCCAATCAGTGGAGGCTGCGAGTAATTCCGAGCCTCGTCATTGGCTATGGGGAAAGAGAACGAAAACACTGTAATTTGTGAAGGAGGAACATGAAGATGAGGTGACGTAGTGGTCTGGGTGACGGAGAAAAGTTGACATTAGAGTCGAAGGAAGAGAGAAGAAAGAGGAGGACGAGAAGGAGGAGGAGGAAGGAGAAGAAGAATAGGAGGAAAAGTACTTCTAATAATTCGGTGTTATTTCAAAAGCACTGAAGCGAGTAATGAGCAGGTCTTCTCTTTCCCCGTTTTTTCATCTGAATTGGCAGTGATTGCGTTGGCCAGCCATTCCACGAGGGATTAGCATTCATCCAATCACACTGGAATGCTGTCAAGGTCATTTCATTGTCATTTGCGTTTTGTTGCGTCGCTTTGTGCAGAGAGAGAGAGAGAGAGAGAGAGAGAGAGAGAGAGAGAGAGAGAGAGAGAGAGAGAGAGAGAGAGAGAGAGAGAGAGAGAGCGCATCAACGATTTCTCCTCCTCCTCCTCCTCCTCCTCCTCCTCCTCTTCCTACTACTACTACTACTACTACTACTACTACTACTACTACTACTACTACTACTACAACTACTACTACTACTACTACTACTACTACTACTACTACTACTACTACTACTACTACTACTACTACTTTAACAAAACGTACTACCACACAAACACGTACACCCCCAACAATTAAAAAAAAAGAAAAAGAAAAAAAAAAAGAATACCTTCAATAATCACCTAAGGAAAAACTTATAAAAACCCAATTTTTTCCACACACCAACAAAAAACGGAGGCACAAGTTAAGCTGCAGGGGGAACACAAACAAAACAATAATGATACTCGTATAATAATCATACTTCTTACCTTAACTGCTTCAGGTATTGAGTGACCTAACACTGGCCATCGCTTGAGGAGAGTTACTGTTCCTCTCCCAACTTTTCCTTCTTCCTCTCCTTCTCCCTCTCCCTCAGGTGAAGGTCATAGTGAGCGGTTTCTTTACCCTACGGGGGAGAGGATAACTTGTGGGGAGAGGCGGGGAGAAGAAAGGAGAGGTTGAATAGGTTGTGTGAGTGTGTGTGAGAGAGAGAGAGAGAGAGAGAGAGAGAGAGAGAGAGAGAGAGAGAGAGAGAGAGAGAGAGAGAGAGAGAGAGAGAGAGAATTAGCGCAGATGGCGAGGAAAATTAGGACAAACACACATAAACGCACACACGGACACACTGCATACATTTACATTACATTAACGCGCAGAATATTTACATAACGGCCAGAGAGAGAGAGAGAGAGAGAGAGAGAGAGAGAGAGAGAGAGAGAGAGAGAGAGAGAGAGAGAGAGAGAGAGAAATCACTGTGTCTACGTCCAAACAGTGACTACGTCGTTGGTAATTGTTTCTCTCAACCATCTGACGAGACAACCTACACCAGATGGCACTGTTTTCCTCCCCTCTACTCTTTGTTCTCTTTTTTCTCTTTCTTTCTTCCATCCATTCATTATCCTCCATTTTTCTACCGTTTCATGTTTCTCCTTTTTATCATTTTTGTCCTCTTTACCTTGTGCTGTTATGTTTGTCCACTTTTCTTTTTATTTTCTTCCCTCTCCCTTTTCTCCTTTGATGTTATACGTATTTTTTTTTCTACCTGTTTGTTTATCCCTCCTCTTTTTCTGCCTTCTTCCTTTTTCATTTATGTTCTCCATCTTCCTTATTTTTTTTCTCTCTTTACCTTGTACTATGTTAGTCTACTCTTTCTTTTATGTTCTTTCTTCTCCCTTTTCTCCTTTGACGTGTACACATTGTTCCTACCCGTTTATTCCCCTCTTTCCTATTTCTACATTATTCCTTTTTCATTTGGATTCTTCATTTTTCTTCATTTCTCCTTTTTCTCTCCACTGTATCCCGTATCTTCTCTATTTCACCTCTTATTCATCTATTCCTCGTTTTTTTTCTTCCAATTCATCGTTTTCTCTTTAGTTCTTTTATCTTCTTCGTTCTTCTATTCCTCTCTATGCACACTTTTTATTCGTCCCTTCCTGCTTCCCTTGTGCTCTTCTTTCCTCTTTACCTCCTCCCCCTCCCCTCCTCGCGGCCATAACTGTAGGACCTGGACTTGCTGGTGTCTGCCTGTTTATCCTAGGGCTTCCTTTGACCCAAGAGAGAGAGAGAGAGAGAGAGAGAGAGAGAGGGGAGGGGAGAGAGAGAGAGAGAGAAGGGGGGGGGGGGGAGCGGAACCAGACTTACGTACGCCGAACACCGAAGCCACGAACATTACAGATATATGCACGACTGACACACACACACACACACACACACACACACACACACACACACACACAAGCAAACCTAATCATTTTGTTTATTTCCCTGTTAACTTCCACCACATTAACTACCACTACCGCCACAACCATGACCACCACCACTACCACCCGCCATGACCACCACCACCACCACCACCCGACATGACCACCACCATCACTACCGCCGCCGCTTCCCTCTGTCCCCCGTTAACTTGCGTCTAACTGTTCACTTTTTGGGGTGGTAAGTTACGTGAGACGGGAGAGACAGGTGCTCCTACGCTGCCGGCCGGAACTAGAATGTTACTGGGATGCGAAGGGGTGTGAAAAAAAACAGTAAAACACAACAGAAAACGGAATATGACACGAAATGAACACTAGTTGGTACTTTGAGGTTGCGCTATTATTTTTATGTTTTTTTTTAATGTTTTTTCGTGTTTTATTTTGGTCAATTTTTGCTGTTTTGCGGTTTTTTATTACTATTTCTTAGGTTCTTCTGATAATTTTTTCTATCGTTTTCTTCATTTTCATGTTTTTTTTCTTTTATTGTATTCTTCTTCTTTTTCATTTGTCTTTTTTCTTATTTTTCCCTCACGTTTATAGCCATTGTCGCTTTATTTTTGTAAATTTCCTACCTTCCTACATAAATATTAGTACAGTTTTCGTAAATGTTACCTTTTATTATAGTTTTCTTTCAAATTCTTATCAGTCATTCACGTAAATTCTCCTCCTCTATAAGTCTACCATAAGCATCACATTTCCATCGAACCAATCAACATTAATATTCCTTTCTGTCCTTCATATCACAACTTGAAGATAGGAAGACGAATACGAAAAAAAAGATGAATAAAGAATAAAGAATAAGTAAATAAATGACAAAAACAAATAAATAAGATAAAAATAAATATATAAAAGGATCGATATCTTAGCGAGTGGACCAGGTAGCAATTCGCGGGAGGCAGTACCTGTTCGTGGCGGCACTGCTTTAGGCTGATGGAGCGGACGAATAGTAGCGTGGCGCGGGGCTGTAAAATTGAGACCAAATTACTCCACATCTGCTGGGCACAAGACTCTTTAACATGAATTTTTCCTCTCCTCTCCTTCAACACCAGCAGTTTATTGATGGATAGATAGATAGGTGGATGGATGGATAGAAAGAACAGATAGATACGTAGATACATAGATAGTGAATGATTGATTGATAGAATAGTTAGACTTTATGAGTGGCAAACATATCACTTATACCTATTTCACTTTTTTTTTTACCATACTGACACACACATCACTCTTCTACACCATACAATACATCATTATACAAATACACTCTATACAACACCCTTCTTTTCTCACAAACACATATCACTCTTCTACATCACTATACATCATCATACTAACACACAGCATAGCATTTCAACAGCCTTCTTTCATTACAAACACACATCAATCTTCTACATCACTATACATCATCATACTAACACACAGCATACCATTTCAACATCCTTCTTTCATTACAAACACATATCACTCTTCTACATCACCATACATCATCTACTACACACTATACCACAACATCTTTCTCACATCACACCACTGTAACATTTCCCACTCATTGTTACACCACACACCACTGCAATGCCCTTCACTCACCTTCACTACACCCCAAATACCCCAGAGTCCTATCAGGCACGACCTCTAGGAACAAAAAAACCCTCAATCTCCTTCTCCTGCCAGCGATCTGAAGCGGTGCGCGGTCTTTACGTTCATCCTTGTCCCCTGCAGCGTGCCCGAGGTCGCGTGCACATTCCAGTACCTTCAGTCTTACGAATATTTTACCTCATTTTTTATTTTGTTTTTTGGTCTGTAACGGGGAACACGCGGCTGCTTGTAAACACCTGCTTTGAATGTTATGCAGTGCTCTCAAGGCAATATTACTTTCCACCGTACTCATAAACTTCGCCTCTTACGATTTGTACCTCTTGGTTTGTAAGTGTATGCGTGAGACTTACGGTTTTGTACATAATGATACTGAGAAGAAGATTAAAGGAAGCTAAAAGAAACTATCAGTCTGCACGTGCCTATTCTTACATGAAATATACCTACTTACTTCTTAGTTGTCTTTCCTTTTATACTGATGGACTTACGGCATAGCTTCTCTTGTCAACCTGTAACTCACACACAAAAGGATATTATGTTTTAGATAGACATTGCCACGTATATGTCTGATGACTCCTTGTATCTTCCTTGGTATTCTTGTTCTTATTCTATCTCCTACCGCTTCTGGATGTTAATTTCATTATCTTTGTTATGAGTCATTAGTAAGAATATATGAAGCAGATTCCCCGTTGCTTTTATTCTATATTGATTTAATTAGAATCCCGTTTATCTGATTTATATCCTTCTTCAACCAATATCAATCCTAACTATAAATTCCTTGCAAGTTTTCCGTTGCCTCTGTGCAGAAGAACTAATAAGATACCTTGCCTATTACATACACCTCAATATTCAGACAACACTGCTTACCATAAATGATAACAATCGTAATTCTGTAAACCAATTTATAAAACCAAAATATGTATATCTTAACTAGCAAATTTTCCATGGCCTCTATATAGGAGAACATATTATAAAATATCTTACCCAGTACATCTCCAACATTAGACAACTCTACTTATCATAATCAATAATCCTTGTAAATATATAAACAGCAAGAATATAAACTGACTACTTTCTATTATCTTTACACCTCTTTACTCTCTACACGGATTGATTTTATCGCGTCCTCTGGCGGTGTTCTAGTAAAGGCAGTTCAGATTCCCCTTAAAAGGCTTCCCGGTGCTTTAGGGTGTTCTGGGTAAAGTCAAGAGCCGCCCGTGCCGCTACCCACTTCAGGAGATTAGGGTGTTTGTGGTTGCTCTTGTTTTTCCCCGATTTGTTCGGTGGAGTATTTGGATTTGCTTTTAATCTCGTTGCTGTATTCATCTTTCCATATTTTGTTTTCTGTTTTTTATTGATTTATTGATCTATTCATTAATTCATTATTTGTGATTTGCAGTTGTTTATTCATTTGCATTTATTCTATATGCATTTTCATCATTTTTACCCTTCTTCTTCTTCTTACATATCTTCATGCTTTTTTCAATTTGTTATTAGTTTCGTTTCCTCGTTCACCTTTCTACATTTTATCATTCTTTTTATGCAGTTATTCATTGTTCATGATTCACTGATATTTCCTTTCCTTGCTCTCCATCCTACAATTTGTTCTCCCTTTTATTATTCCAGTTATTGCTTATTGTTTGCTTGCACTGATGTTTATTCCTGTTGTGTCTTTTCCTTTTTTAGAATTCATGCATTCATCCTTTTCTGCCTTATTCATATTTGCTGTTCATATGATTCCTTGTGTTTTTCTCTCCCGTCAGTAGATTAATTTATGTCATCTATTTGTGTTATCATTCATTCATTCCAGATTTTAATTTCCATTTTTTTATTTCTTATTTCTTTTATTCCCCATTTCTCTCCCTGTTTTCTCTCTTTTCTTCTGCACCTTACAATATATTGTATTTCCTTTATTTGCATTGCTGTATCTTCCTTTAATTTTAGCCATCTGATTTCTTTACCGTCTTTTATTGGACTGTTTATTAATTCCTCTATTTCTGCATCCTTTATTCCTCTTCTTCCTTTGTAAAGTATTCTGTTTTACGTGTGTCGTGTATTCTTTTTCATGTTTACAATTCTATTCCCTCTCCCTCCTTCTTTTATCCGTTATCATTATCGATATTGCTATTTTTTTTCCCAACTCCTCACTAACTCCTCTCCTCTTTCTCCTGCAGCGTGGGCCTGAAGGTGCTGACTGAGAAGGACGCCCGTCAGATGGACACTGTTGGTGAGATCTGGCGTTCCATCACTGCCTGGGAGGATCTGCACTGCCAGTCCATGTTCCCGAGGTGAGTTTAGGAGTGCTGATGGTGGTGTGTGTCTGTGTGTGTGTGTGTGTGTGTGTGTGTGTGTGTGTGTATGTGTGTGTGTACGCGCTTGTGTGGGTGGGTGGGTGTCTATTTATGGGAGTGTCCTATATAGTTTTGATGTTTCATTTCCAATTAATTATAGCGCATAAAGTAAACTATTTATTAGTATTCAGGCTCATATTCTCAAAAACTTCTGCGCTTTACCTTCACTATTTCAAAAGGCTTTATTTCAATTGAGACGAGTTTTTCAAGATGTTTTTACTTGTCTAGAGGTAAAATGAGAGAGCAAAGAGTTTCTTAATACGGACCTCAGACTCAGCTGTATTAACGCCTCCCTTCCCAACAGGTGCGACGGTCCCCGCGCTCTGGAGATCGTGAATGATGTGGCTGTAGGAGGACGCCGCAAGTAGACACCTCATGGTCACCCGCCCTACGTAGTACCTCTGTTTCTTCCCTTCTTTCTCGCCAACGCCGGGAACACTGCAGGAAGAGCCCCCCTCCCCCCACTCCACCCCACCAGACCCCATCCTGTTCCCCACTCTGGGTTTGATCTGACGGAGAGATGATCCCTCACACTCAAGAGGCTTCGTTTTCTCTCGTTCCCGTTTTCTATTCCCTCCCCAATCCTAGGAAATCCTCTTATGCATATCCACGCATAATTTTCTGGCTAAGCCTTAATTTATTACGGTCATTCATCTGATTTATACTTCCCGCGTGACTCAAGGGCGATGCTAAGTCTTAATGATCCATATACTAATACTTCTTAACGTAAATCTTGGCAGTTTAGTTGGTATAATACCTTATTAATATTCATTTACATGATTCACGGCTGGTACGTGACTCCGGTAGTTCATCTATTAACATTTCAAACGTAAAATACGGCGCATAACAATTATTATTTATTTTCACTGAGATATTCCAGAGAGTAAAATTTTGAAGTAACAAGAATGAGTGAGCTGCGGCAGGTAACAGTATTTGCGTAACCTTGATCAATACTCACCTTACGTACGGCAGATATGAGGTTCGAGAATCCTTTAGAAGCATTCCACTCACACCACGCGGCAGGTATCAGGTCCAATCACAGCCTCATGCTTCATAAACACCTCCCTTTGATCCAATACGCAAGAGGCACAGAAGCAATCATCGTAAATTATAATCACGAATTCCTGGTACAATCTCGTCCTGGCCTCAGTGACGTGCCTGCAAAAGTTGTTAATTATTATAACGAGTTCCCAGTATGCTCTCGCTTTGGTATGGCTTTAGCAGCGTGCATTCCCAGGCTGTTAGTGCAAGACCCGTGCATCTGAGAGTGTATTGTTGTGTGTTTTGCCTTCTAGTGGAGTATCATTAGAGACACGCAGGCAAGCAAGCACGCAGGTACATTCACAAGTGTGCTTTTCCGTGAACTGGCATGGATCAATCGCCACCCTTCATTACTTTCAAGGTTTAGTGTCGTAAGAACTTCACTGAGCGTAAGAATAATGTTAACTTTGCTAATGGAATATTACCAGATATATACACACATAGTTCACGGGTTTTATACTAAATACCATGAATAAATCGTGACCATCTATTACATTCGAGGGTTTAGTGTCATTGCAACGACACTAAGCTCAGGAAATTGTAAAGTTCATTATCTAAATGCATGTGTGTGTGTATCCTAACATTCTTTTGTAAATAAGGTCAAGGTCTTTCCATCTCGATGACCTCACGTCTACAAGGTCAGCTGAGAGATATTAGACCAGTGACGCATTAAAGTATCTATATTTTAGCTTTTTTGCTGCAGGATATCTAAACAAAGAACACTCCGCTACCGTCACTCCTCTGCTAATTAACTGCCTATGCACACTTTTACTTAGCTTGTATTAATGCATGATACACGCAGTCTCATAATCAAGCTGAACATGATACTTTAGCCAGCGGTTAGAGGATCTTAGGGTGAGTCGGAGCTTCAATGTTTCTCTCTGCCTCACTGTCGTTTGCCTCGGCGGTTCTCCTGCCAAAAAATTAATTACTCAAACTCTGTACAAATGGTGGAATGTGAGACTCAAGGACATAGACAACAGTAGGAGACTTCGAGGTTAACTTAGGGCGAGGGCAAGACCACTTCCAGGACCATAGACGCCCTCTCCAGCACTCCCCCACTTCCCCATTCATCCCCCAACCGTCCCCCACCCCTCAAGCCTCACTCACGGACTGGACCGAGTGTGTGTTGTCACCTAAACAACAGGATTTATTTATTTTCTCTTGAAACTATTTATTTAGATGAGGTAGTTGCAGTAGTTATTGTTGTTAATGTTGTTAATATTATTGTTCATTGTTGTCACTGTTTTGTTAGACAATAAACTGTTTTCTATGCAACCTGTATTGTTGACCTAATTGGAAGTGTAGATATTAGTAACATATTGGTATCAACATGAGTGTACATTGAGAAAGAGGTGATGAATGAACGTAACAGAATATATACCATTTACACAGTTTGGTGTAAATGGAGAGCAAAGAGCTGGAATAGAAGGGAAGAGGAAGGTTACCGATGGAGGGGAGCTTGTGTGGCTGCGGTGGTGTATAGACCGAACTACTATAAGTATAGCACAACAATGACCCAGCACAGCACATTAGAGAGCAATATCTATTTTTCAGGTTGGATAAACTTTCATCAAGCCATTTTTTAGCAGAATGTTTGGTTTGTGAGTGATTTTGAAGCAGTCTGTTTTCTAAGTTTGTTTGAAGCAGACTGTTTGTATAATGATTTTTTTAAGTGAATGTCTGTTTTGTGTGTTGGTTTGAAGCAGACTGACTCAAAACAACACTTCTTTCCCTGATAACAGTTTCTAAGACTCTGCCAGCATTAATTATTGTCTGTTTTGCGAATTGTTTTTATAAGTAGTGGTCGGGACCTTCGCGACCTCTCTAATGAGAAAAAGAAGATAGAATAAGACAAAATAGATAATACTAAGAGGGAAAATGACAAACTACAAACATGTATGAGAAATCTGATGAAACATTCATGGCCTATTTATTGCAACTCTTTCCTCTACAGACAAATTTACGAGCTATTTCTATCCATACTATTTTTCAAAGTTTATCACTGATCTCTGATAGCTGATCCCCCGAGCTATCAATAAGCGGTCTATAATTAGCGAACCAGTTCACACAATTCTAGCCATTGACGATACTTCATTATGAGCGAAGTATCTCGTTTGTGATGGAACTTCATGAAGCTGAGAAATGGAACACTAACGCCCTTACTAACAATGCCTTTTCATAAGTAGTAGTAAGCAGCGAGCCACGTCACAAGTCTCGACCAGAGAAGACGAAACCTCCGCTGACTCTTTATATTCCTTAGTCAAGATTCATTGTTCGTCTATTCGTGGAGAGATGAGTGTTGAGACTTATCCTGCCTGAGTGTTTTGTGCAATAGTGTGATATACAGCATGAGACAGCTCCCTGTGTATCTCTGTTGTGAGTAAATCCTCTTTCAAGTGTTAGGAGATGATGGAAGACGGTTATTTATTCCCCTGCCCTGTTTGATAGAAAGATGATAGATGTGCAAATTCATAGATACACCCCCAGTTATGTCAAAAGTTGCAGGTGGAAGTATATGTAAAGTAGGCTAAGTCAAGTATTTAGGCTTTGAAGACGTTCCCCATCAAATTATTACTTAGAAAACCTCTGGCCGTGTGGGGTCACTTCACGGGGTTCTCTTCACAAGCCGATTGTTACCATTCAACACATGTATGTAATGTTTAAAAAAAATCCTTTTAAGTGATGGGAGGTTGTGAAGAAGAGTTATTTTCCTCTCTTTTTCACTAGAATAGTACATTATAGTAAGCCAATATCCCCTATCTCAACCCACACCGCCCAACCACTCGAAGCTCGTGGGACTGAAGAATCGGGGGTTATGAGTGGGGGTGAGTCTATATGAGTGATGCATGGCCTTTAAAAAATCTAGGGGTATTTTCCTAGTAGATATACAAATAAGTAAATACACTTGTGGCTCCTTTGAAGTGTTGGGAGGAGCTTAAAGACAGCTATTTATTTTCCTTTTCTGTCACTTTAAAAGATGAGCAAATAAATGCACTTTTAGTTCGTATTTTTCTTTTTAGTAGGTAAGGGCGTCCCAGAATAATTACTATTCATGGTTCACCGTATAGCACACTCAAGATAACTAGTTTGTTTGTTTTTGTTTCTTATGAAGGCTATCAATACTGTATAATCATCCATGACAATAGATCTCATGGTAACTTTATTCCTTAATTCCTTACAAATGTGTATAAAAGTGAGAATGACGCAGGTAGTAAACTTTTTAAAACACGTAAAAACTCGCATAAAAATAAACGTAGAGAATAAAAGGAACGATATATATAAAATAAAAAATACATTCATAACCCATAACATTCTCTCTCTCTCTCTCTCTCTCTCTCTCTCTCTAGCGGCGTCACAACCCTTGTTCGGGCACGTTGGGCAAGTCCCTCCTGACGAAGATATAATCGTCCCCCAGCGTGGAGTGCAGGTGATATCCTCGCTCCTCCAAGTAAGTCTGTAGGGCGCGGCTTCCTTCAGGGACGTGTGTATGCTCCACACACACCACGTCCACCCGAACCTTCTCCCACGGCACTGTTTGTAGCACCTGACGAAGGCGCAGAAGGGGAAATTAATATTTTGTGGTTTTGTTCCTCATTTCTCTATAGTCACTCGATAAATGAGCAAGAATGAACAAAATAACAAAGACAAAAACTAAGTGAAATTTTAGCTGATTGTCTGTATATCAAAATGCAAGTTATTGCCAGTTACTCAGAGAGCAACAAAAACTGCAGAAAAAAACAATAATATCCTGACGAAAGAAAAAAAGGGAAATTCTAGCTTGTGACTGCTTGTGTAAAATGAAGATAGAAAATTATCTATGATAACTCAAGAAAATAACAGGGAAATAAACAAGAACAAAATTACTTGAACGAAAGAGAAAATAAGTGAAAACATAACAGATGGTTGTTTGTGGAGAACCAAATCATTGCCGGTCACTCAAAAATAGAACAAAAACGAAAATTACATAGATGAAAGAGAAAACAGGTGAAAACCGTGTAGAAGTGAGATACAAAATACTGACAACCACTTCAAACGAAATTACTTTCATTCTTTAGTAAAATAGAGAGGGAAAAGGTAACGTTGAATTTGCACAGGAAGACAAATAAACTGAGATTTTCCATATATTAAAGAGTTCTGTGGTTCGAGGTAAAAAAAATAATAAAAATAAAATAAGGTGAAGTCTGCAAAATATAGAGCTAATGAGGAAATAATCCAAAACTCGATAGGTAATGACGAAAAATACACACATAACCCACAACACCTCTCCAAAACACATCACCACTTACCTGTAGCTCGGCGCCCTCTACGTCCAGCGAGAGGAAGTTGAGGTGGGTGGTGTTGAGGGCCAATAGGAGGGTGTAGAGGGGGAAACACTTAACCCTGGTGTAGATGCCGCGTTTACTGGCTTCCTCACCCGCACTGGCTATTCTGCCCATGGTGTCACTTTGTCTGCGAGGGAAGGGACGGGAATGGCTTGCTTTGTGGTGTGTGGTGCGAGATGAAGCGTTAAATCGGTGGTTCTCAGTATGTTTAGTTGTTGTGGCGTCTCATTGTTCGTCTTGTAATGGTTATAGTGTTGGTGTTATTTGTCTTACCATATTATTGTGTTATTGGTAATTTATATTGATCTTATCTTCCTTTTCCTATCTGTGCCACCTAATTCATAGCTCCTCTTGTTTTGATGTTCTTTTAACCCCTTTAGTATCATGACACATTTGTATAACTATTCTGTTTATTATTTATCGTTTTTATACAGCTTCAGAAAATCGGGTGGGACTAAAATAGTACAGATTCTGACCATTAATCTTCTGACCTCCATAGACCCTTCCTAATGTCAATAAAATCGTCTAATCACACACAAAACTCGTGGTAAAAAAAGTTTCCCTGTACTGAATGGGTTAAGGAGGTCCATGTAAGGGTCAGCCAATTGACCTTCTCTATAACTGTACTTGTTCCTCTTTTTTATTAGTTTGAAGTTTGCTAAATTGAATAAATAAATAATATAAAATCGTCAAATTCCACGAAACAAGATATAAACTATTCCATAACTGACGGTGTTGTGACATTGATGATATGTTGACCATATTCACTATCTTTTACCATTATTTTCATTATCAATTTGAAGTCAACTAAAGTAAAATATTTGCGCTCTATAAAACCAATGTGAGGATTACTTATGTAGCATCATGAAAAGCCGCTTTATTGAGATAATCAGCATTTCCTCATCAACGAAAGTATTAATGCAACTGAATAATCCAAAACAATAATACGATAGCTTTACTCTTTTACTAATGCATATAGATGTGAAGAATACGAAGAATGTAAAAGCACCTCTCACTCACTTAAAGGTCACCTCTCTCGGGAAGGGGGTGGTGGAAAGACAAGCTTGGATGGCGTGTGCTTTCCTTCCTCTCTTCCTCAGCGCCCAAAAGTTCCAAGGGTCGGGCTCCACCAGCAGACCCCGCCATCCTAACTCTCGCTCCAGGTACAGAGTGTTGCTAAGCTCCTCACCGTCATACGCCCCCGCCTCCAGGAACACGCCACCTTGCTGCGGGACATGAGAATATTAGTGCAACTGCAAGTGAATGACAAAACCCGGAGTGAAATATACTAGACACCAATGACCATGTTCTGATACAGGCGCTACACCGTTACTATTTTCAAAGGGTTCTAATTAAGGATGTGGTAGTTTTTAAGGGTGCTTTTTTTTGTTGTTCAGTTAACATATTAACAAGATAGTTGTTATCAAAAGGAAAAATAATTTTGAAAGCCCTTCTACTCATTTCCGTGGCTTTTAAATAATCCATGGTGAGAGAGTAAAGGGTTTTTAATACAACCCCTAAAAGTCATAATAACTCTTGTATCACTTAGGCGGCAAACAGACTTAAATATTTCACGGGATGCTAGAAAAGGATGAAGATGGAATATATATTAACAATACAACAACAAAAGCAGAACATTCTGAAGAACTTGGTAAACAAACAATTTTTATAAACAATTCTCTTAAATCTCCCTGGCTTATAACTCTCACTCACCTTGTCACCTAAAATACTCGCCACTCGTTTACTCTGGCCGTTCTGTGAAAAGTCGGAGGTGTTTGGCTTCTGCAGGTGGTAGGGCCCCGAGGCTGGCGGGAGGAGGTGAAGTTGCTTGATGTAGCTCACCAGGTCAGGGTGGTGCTGCGGGGCGCCCTCCATGTCGTGGTCCTCCAAGTCCAGAAGGTGACGCGGTGACGGATGACGGTTCAGTGCTATGGGAAGATTGGATTAGCGACGGATAAATAAGATTGGGTGGAATTTTATTTTTGTTTGTTTTTCATATAATCTTAATGTAATGTTAGATGACTCAATGATAGGATAAGATTGGATAAGTTAAGGCTGAATCTTAATAATTTTCTGCTTTTATACTATGTTTTCTTTTCTGGCAAAGTGCTGAATTCATGGCTATTCAATGCTGAGATAAGATTAGATAAGAGTAGATGTGATCGAATATCGTAATTTAGACACAATCTAATAATATGAAATCTATTTTCTTTCTTATTTTCCTTCTATATATTTACTTTTAGTATTCCTCTTGGTTTACTATTGACACAGGAGAAATGAAATTAAATAGGAATAAATCAGATGTAACCATTTATTTTTCTTTTTTAATTTCCATGTTTTCTCTTTGCTTCTTTTCTCCCTCTGTTGACAATACATGCAAGGAAAAAAAGAGAAATTTTACTTTCCCTACAAAACACCGCAAGACGCACTGGCGATGTTAGTCTAGAAAGTTTAAGTAGCAGTCACAAGAATACTTTTCCTTTTTTTTATTTGTAGATCGCAAAACTTCGTGATTGTTCCTTGAGAGTGTCTGGAAAGAGAGAGGAAGGTGCGTGTGTTTGCCAAGACGACTCCATTCTTGATTAAACAGCCCTCCTAACCTTACTTTTACTTAGAGCAACATGTCAACTTAGAAATTCTAATAGATAAATATCATTGGCCAAATCTCTTGACGTATTAAGCTACACCTCATTTCTCAACCCCACTTCATGTACGCCTCCCCATCCACACTTCCTTCTTGTTTCTACATTTCTCATAACCTCTCCCTATCACCTCCATCTAACCCCCCCCCCCCCCCCCCCCCCCCCCCCCCCCCCCCCCCCCCCCCCCCCCCCCCCCCCCCCCCCCCCCCCCCCCCCCCTCTCTCTCTCCCCTCTCTCTCTCTCTCTCTCTCTCTCTCTCTCTCTCTCTCTCTCTCTCTCTGACCTGTCTTAGTCTCTGTCTCTCATTCATTCAGGTCAGTATGTACAACGGCACGCACACGCACGCACGCCCACACACACACACACACACACACACACACAGAACACCACCACCACCACCACTTCACTCCTAACAGAAACCTGAAAACCGCCCCCCAAAAGGCAGCATTTTGCACCATTTAGAAACGCCCTGTCGTCAGAACAATGGGTTAAGCAGCGCATGTTGGACCCGGCAACCTCCAACGCCAGGTCTTCAGAAGTACAAAAAGGAGGAAACAAAGCGTGCGGAACAATAACACGGTGAACAAAGGCTGCAAACATCACTCGCCTCTTGATGGGAACAAAAGACAGTGTACATGACCTCTCCCTCGAGGCTCCACTACTCTACACTTGGGAATAATATTAATTGCCCCAAAGCTAGGATCAAAACACGCGCGTGCACACACACACACACACACACACACACACACACACACACACACACACACACACACGCACACACTTACAGTCGGCTCCTTACCTGAAGTAATCTCGTTACCAATGATTCTAACAAAAGTAACATCTGACATTTTTCTTTTTTATGGGTTGTTTTCCGGTTTTAGTCTTAGGAGTAAAGTGGAGGGATGCTTGCTGTGCTTGTGTGTGTGTGTGTGTGTGTGTGTGTGTGTGTGTGTGTGTGTGTGTGTGTGTGTGTGTATACCGCATACTGTCCTTGTACTACTACCACTACTACTACTACTACTACTACTACTACTACTACTACTACTACTACAACCAATACTCACCTCTAGCATTGAGGAAGAAGAGGAGGGAGATAAGGGTGAGGACAGTGGTGAGCAGGATGGAGAGGGGAGCGGCGCGGGGCAGACGGCCTGGCCTGGCACACCACCACCACCACTCCGCCCACACGCCCATCCTTTCCCACGCCCACCTGCCAAGAGAAAGCCATTCATAAACAGCCTCGTAAGGGACAATAGGTGTGGGGGTATGTGTTTTTTGTTCTTCACTTGTGTTCCTTTTTGTTAATTTGTTCAAAGTATTCAGTTATTTTTTTTTTATTCATTATTTTTATGTAGCAAAAGTATTAATTTTATTCAAGGGAAATCAGCAGGAAGTAATTATTTTTAAGTTTTATGCTAATTTTCTCCTCAATTGTGTTCTCTTTATGTTGTGTCTAGAATATCCCATTTTTATACACCGGCCTACATTCATTCACAGGAAATTAGAGGATATTGTTACGCTAAATTTTACGCTAAATTGATTCCCATTCAGATGACACGTTAAATTAAAGCCCTGTAGTTTACACGTCAAGGTGAATTAGCGGATAATGCATGAGACTTCACGGTAAATCTATGCATGTTAATTAACCATCATGTAACTTTATGGACACTTGCACATTATGACTGTCACACAATTAATGGCCCTGGTGGATCATTTCACGCCACACGCCCTCATCACGCGACTCATTAAATCAATCAATTAATCTATACTTTAACCCCTTCAGTACCGGAACGCGTTTTTACATTTATTATTTGGCGATTTTATACAGCTTCAGAAACACATGTGGGGTTTGAAACAGTACAGACTCTGGCCATTAATATTCTGATCTCCATAGACTCTTTCTAATGTTAATAAAATCGTCTAATCATCTTCAAAACTCATGCCGGGGACGCTGACGAAACACTGCGGGAAGGTTCAGGGCGCTGTGACCTTCGCCGCATCCCTTTCAGAACCCTGGGGCGCCTGCAGAAGTTGGCAATCCTCCAGGTGACAGGGAGTACATAAGAACTCCGGCTCCAGACACTTCCTGGACCCGTCCTCTTACACCCTTCGTGAACCCCTCCCCCCCTCCTCCCTCCTCTTCCTGCTGGGACCGCGACCACCCCCTCCCACACCTTTCCTTCCCCCGACACCTCTCCGTGACCCTAAGACCCCGCGATGGCTTGGAGATTGCAGTGGTGGTGGTGGTGGTGGTGGTGATGCGGGTCTTGCTTCACCACCACTACTTCAATAAAACTATCCCTGGTGTCTCCATGGCCTGTGTCTGGTACCAGTCCTCGCCACATGCCTGGTAATCCTCGCCAGACACGCTCATAGGAATTATATCCCAGCACACGATGATTTGTAGGCACTTTGTCACGCCTCGTTCAGTATTCTCACCCCCATCAGGAGAAATTGTCTGTCCCTGCCGGGTCTGCGAGTGTTCCCCCGGCGTCCCTCCTCTCCCCAGGTACTCACCGAAACTTTCTCCTGCACTGGCCTGAGTCACATGGCTGGCCTGATCACATATCGCACAATGAACCTGGAAAACACGTGAAATTCCCAGCTGAACACCTCCCCGACAGTGTCTTCCAGCGCACTCCAGCTTTCATTTCTTGTTTACCTGTGGCTCACCTGGGGAGGGGAGCGTTGACCCGACGAAGCCTGTGACGTGCAGCTCAGAGTAATCCCAACTTAGCGGGACTTTCGACCTTGCTGGACGGGCACGTAGAGGCGATGGGGGGAAGCCAAGAGTGTGTGCCTGGAGGCGATACCTTTACAGAAAATGATCAGCGAGGGGGGTAGACTAAAGTGGTCAAATATTTAACGTGTACTATGCTTTTTACCTCCACTCCTCTTTGTTCCCTTTTCTTCACACGGCGTATCAAAATGAATTATTAACGTTTTCTTTGCCAACATACCTGGTCTCGGTGTAGGAAGTAGGTTAAGACTTTCAACTTACAAAAAGGTGTGATTGTGGCCTTTTAAGTTTAGAGCATTGCTTTTGTGTGTTTTGGAGGTGTGTAAGGAGAGGATCGGAATGAAAAGTATCGACATGTGTCACTGTTTATTGAGACTTTATGAAGGGGTGGGCGTGGAGCGGTCAGCTATTTGCCTCACGCACGCAAGGACACAAGGGACACGCGGAAATAACAGTCCTGACCATCTGGCACGGTGTACGTAGTTAGTAACTGTAGAAGCTTTATTACTATCGATTCACGAGTAGTATTTTGCTGTAAAGAGCCTCAGAGCTAACATACAGAACACTCACCACCATTTGACACCAAGTATGCGTGGTTTAGGAAGTGTAGAACGTTATTTACAATCGAGTTACAAGCCATGAAGTAAAACGCCTTTTGCTCTAACATTCGGCAGGAAACACGCGAGTGAGACACTTCTTACATAGAACAATGACTTTCCCTTCTATTTGTAATTTGAAAGGAACAATCATCTCTTTAGAATTATAAGTAAGAGTTACAATTTTCTACGTCACTTGGTCCTCAGGGAATGAGTTGTTTAATTAAGTGTTCCTCGTTCAAAACTGTGGTATAGAGATCCTTGACATTCTATCCTACGTTAAAACGAAAACAAACAAAAAACAAACAAAAAATCAGCGAATTGTTGAAGTTGGCGTCGAAAAGTTGTGGTTAAACGGAGATAAGAAAGAAAATAAAACCAATGTAAGGCAATGTTACCAGGTAGAATCCTTTACAATAATCATGAGCCTCTCGTATGCTTACGTAAAGGACAACACATCAGTAAAATATTCATGAGAGAGAGAGAGAGAGAGAGAGAGAGAGAGAGAGAGAGAGAGAGAGAGAGAGAGAGAGAGAGAGAGAGAGAGAGAGAGAGAGAGAGTCCTGAGAAATAAGATAATGATACCGGCTCGATTTGTATCCATAATTAAGATCTCGGAGACTAATTGAAAGGACTACACGCTGCAACAGTTATCAGGGAGAAAAAGTGCAGACATGTAAGGTAATGCCGGCGGGTGGAGTCCCTTTCCTTATTAAACCTCGCCAAGACTAATCCGAACTCCTACACTGGTTTAAAGGAGGGAAAAAATCACACATGTAAGGTAATGCCGCTGGGTCGAGTCCCTTCTCATATTTAAGCTCTCAGAGACTAATTAATTACGATGACTGCAGGTAATGAATGCATGATGGAGGACTGGGGCAAGGGAGAGGGGAAGATTAGCAGCCCAGTGACCTGTTGCCTGCACCCCCTCCACCAGGCAGCTCCTGAAGGCGGGCCCCGTGGTTTTAACTCGCTGAGCCAAATTAATCCTTTATAATTTAAAAGGAGGATAATACTAATCCGTGCTTTCTGTGCTCGCGCGGGACGTCCATTGCATATTAATTCCTGGAAAATATTGCGAGAGCTGTTTTCGGAAGTTCTCCCAAACTGAAAGCATCTGCGAGTCCATTCGTTAGGGAGCTTTTGTGTTCCGTGCACTACTCCTTTTTTAAATCTCTCATCTTGTCTCTTAACGTGCATGAGCGTTTGCAAACTGAGAATGCTTCCTTGACTGCTGGGAGAGGCCACGAGCACCCCTCAGGCTGCTCCCCTCCTTACGCGCCGCCCTCCCGCCGGCTCACCACTGTTCCTCCTCCGCCAGGGAGCAGAGGTAAGCACGTAGCCAGTGTTTACATTTTACTGTTTGTAAATAGAAGCCGCCAAGATGGTTTACGGAGCGCCCTCTTACTTCCGCCAGGGAGGGGAGGCAGGTGCTTGCCCAGGTATTCTTTAATGTACACTTTCAGCTAGCTCAGGGCGGGAGGGACGAGCAATACGAGGAGGAGGAGGAGGAGGTAAAAGAGGCAGGGTAGAAGAGCAAGGATTCCAATTGCGATTTATTTTTTGGAATGCATTATTTTACTCTACGTTCGAATCTTACATTATTCATCCCCTCGCTGGATTAAAGAGGAAGCCGTGGATGCTGCCAGTTGTGTATACGGGGCGGGAGGAGATGAAACAACGCGTGGCATCAACAAACATTCCCAACACGATGGCAAAAACAGGGAGAAAGAGAGTCAAGCAACAAACAAAACAAACACCCACACTCCACTAAGTACAGACAGACGGACAGATAAACAGACACTAATGAATACATCCTCACTCATCCCCTGAAACAAACCTTAATTACAACGCATAAAACAGAGACGCAGAAATGAACGCAAACACAACCAACATATATGGCGCTAGGCTTGGATGAAGAGCTCGGCGTGATGACAAAGAGAGCAGCGGCAGCAGGCAGCGGGAGGAGGGAACAAGGCGCCTCTTGACACAAACCTCAGTGCTGCTCTGTCTCACACGGCGTCTGGCATCTGTTTGGTTTAGATTACGACACCTAGACCTGGCCGGGCCCTAATATGAGTGATGGAGCAATGTCACTCTTAATATAAGGGTGCAGGGTGGGTGCTTGTTGCGCGAGGGAGAACATGGATACAGGCCTGGCATTTGGTACTTGAAGGGTATACTGTTACTTTCTTCTTTGTTTCCTAACTGTACTGTCGCATGTGATTAAGATTTAGTTTATTACTCCCTCGGAAAGTTTGTATTAGGAAGGGTGAAGGACAGGATACGAGAGGATACGTGAAGCGTGCATTTTTATTTAGGATACAATTACTTTTCTTTGTCTATAGTGAAGTTTGCTTTGTCTAACGGTACTAATGGTTCAAAACACGTCTATTTCCTCCTCTGTAAACAAGGATACTGGCGAGCTGGATACTTAAGGGCGCGCCATTACTTTTCTTTGTCTCATAGGAGGTTATTTGCCTCGCCTAACGGTACTTTTGCATATGGCTAAGGTTTAAAGTTTATCTCCCTCTCCCAGAAACTTTGGGCCATATTTCTCTTCACCCTGGAAAAGAGAAAACGAGAATAATTCACTGCGAACACGAAATTTATTTGAAAACATTGGTGGCTGGTCTTCACTCTGACTTGTAAATCGGTTAATTTAAAGGAAAAGAAATAAAAGAAAAATAAAAGAGGAGAACGACGCAAGGAGGAGGAGAGAGGAGAATGACGGCGAGGAGGAGGAGGAGGAGGAGGAGGGAAGTCAAGTCATACAAATAAGATAGATATTAACATTATAAGTATACTACAAAGTGACACACACACACACACACACACACACACGGTAACTAGTACCAAACAACCACTATACCACAGAGTCTACTTGTACGTGTACCTCCTCTGTAATGACTCAAACCAACCTATTTCCTGCCTCTGGGAATGTGGTGGTGGTGATGGGTGTCGCCAGATGGTCGGTGGTGCCGCGGTGAGGCTGGCCAGACCCTGCTTGGCCCTGCATACGTCACAGCCCCACGTATTAGCTAGCGAGGCTCCGGAACTGTAAAGCAAATGAGTATGATTGTGCATGATTTCCTTGTCTGTCGCATTTGTGTTTAACATTCATCCCTCGTGTTAAAACCAGTATAGATAAAAATCCATATGGTACAGGTATGCGAGCCTCCACATGCTTCAGGAATTAAAAAAAAGTAAAGAAAAAAGAACATGATTGATATGCTTCCCGAGCGGATTTCTCTGGTGAAGATCTAATCGACTCTCGACCTTATTGCCTTACGTCATAAGGCTCATGTGACAGGTAGCCTTCCAGGATCATTCACGTACCTGTAATTGAGCATGTATAATTTTGAGGGTGATATGGAAGGCTCACACACGTCAAAATGCTTCACTAATCCCTAAATATTGCATAAAGACTCGATAAATATAATTGATTGGAAACCTTTTGTCAATCCCTGAATTTGCGCTGGGATAAGCACGTTCTTTTAAATACAAAATAAATCGTAATGCTCACCATTACTCTGGTGTACAAGTCTTGTATAATAATCTAGCCGTATCTTTCAGAAGTAAGTTATACGTGGAAAAGATCAATAGAGTGAGCGGCCTAAGAATATATATGGCAACTATTGTATGGCAATTAGCAACATAGTTTAATATTGCAAATGATAGAAAATGCATCAGAATAATTATCTTAATATATAAGACAAGGATTTAACGTGGAAAACATAATTATATGGAGCGTTATAGAAACTAATAGGCACCTCAAAAAAATTCTACTTTACAAATAACTTTATTCGAGACTTTAGAGACAAAAGTAAGTAATAGAATAATTATTTGGTATTTTTAAAGTATTATTTTGAGCAGAAAACATTGCTACACGACAATATATAAAAAAGTTATGTAGCAACCTCCGAGCGAGCAGCAACATTATTGGAACGCCTGAAAGGAAAACATTAGGGTGGCGGCCATATTTTCGCCCCTCCTTTAACGCCCCTTTTTCCTCCCCTCACAAGGACCTGCCATGGAGGAGACAAAGATCATCTACCACATAGACGACGAGGAGACGCCTTACCTGGTCAAGATCCCCAAAGCTCCCGATAAAGTGACGCTATCCGACTTCAAAAATGTCCTCAACAGACCGAGCTACAAGTTTTTTTTCAAGTCCATGGACGATGATTTTGGGTGAGTGTAGAGGCCAGTGTGTGGATGCTAATACGGGTGCTAAGGAATGTACAGGTCGCAGGAATCACTGGTAGGCCTCCTGCAGAACCGCTGTCATGTCCAACCCGCGTCCTTCCCCCCGTAAAGACAAGAATTCACCTGTCAAAATTTCATCCCCGAAAATTGCCGTGGTTATCTCGTGGTGTAAAATCAATATAAAAGCGGTGGTCGTTTTTCCTTTCATTCCGTCGAAAATCCGTGAAAATCTGGTGAAATTGTCGTTGTGTTCTTTTTGAAACGTGCGGTAAATATTCATCTTTTCACTGTCAAAATTATCCTCGAAAATTGCCGTGGTTAAGTCGTGGTATAAAATCAATATAAATGCGGGGGTCGTTTCTCCCTACATTCCATCGAAAAACAGTGGAAATCTGGTGAAACACTTGCGACGTTCTTAGTGTCCTTAATACGTGCGGTAAAACTTCATCTTTTCATCAATAACCAATAAATTTTAAAAAGTGTCATGAGTAAACAAGAGATTCATTCATATTGGGGGAAATGTCAGCTTTATTGCAGTTTTTTTTTCACAAGTTAGTCATGATTGTGTAAAAGTTCAAATTCTTGGTATGTACAATATTACATGGAATATTACTTGTTACCTCTTGTGATTTTGATGCTAATAATAGAGAGTGAGGTGTTTTAGAAGAAGTGTCATTCATGGTAGGGGCATTTCAAAATAGCATAATGAAGTCACTTTTCTCTTTACCATTATAGGCTTGAGTTCTGAAACATATATGTTCTACACCACTGTTTTGAAAGGCTTTATTTAAATTTGCATAAGTTGTTTAAGGTATTTCTATGATTCTAAAGGTAGATTGGCAAGAATTCTACATTATTAACTGGTGAAACACTCTTGAAAACTGTTAATCATCATTGTGGCCTTTGAAAATAGTCTGTTGAGAGAGCAAAGCATTTCTGAATACCGACCATAGTTACTCATTAGTCTCTTTATGAAGGGATGCAGGTAATGTCTTGAATTGGAGCCCCACAGTTCACAGGTGCACTAAAAGACAGGTGTTCCAAGGGAAATACAGTGAAGGGCTTAGAGTCACTACTCCAGCAAATGTTATACTTGTGTTGAAGTGAAGTTCTTGGTGAGATAATGGTTATTGGTGCCTTACAGCTGTTATGTGCCTGTTTTAGTGAGTGTAAAGGTTAGGCAGTGGCACAGAATATATCTACTAGTTTTTAAGCAGAAATCAAAGTGTTGGAACTAAGATATGTAAGTTAATACTGCATATGGATTGGATTAAGCAGAAATTCTGTGTTGGAACTAAGATATTGAAGTTATTATTGCATATGGACTAGATTTATCTGATAGTGTTCTATGGTGAAAGTAAAACTGTGAAGTGTAGAGCAAAGCTGTTCAAAATTCTCTTTTCAAAGTTAATTATATAGGAGAGTTGTAGATCTTTTTTTATTTTTTCATGTAAGAGGGGGAGCCAGCCAAGGGCAACAAAAACAGTGAAAACAAAAAAAGCCCACTATTATTGGCAGTCCCCTGAAAGAATAAGAGTTAGTTGAGAGACAGGGACAAATGTCTTGAAACCTCCCTCTTAAATAGTCAGGTCATAGGAAGTTGGAAATAGAGGCAGGCAGGGAGTTCCAGAGTTTGTTTCCAGGATGCTGCTTTTATTATATATTGGAGGAGTTATTATTATGCTTCTGTGTTAATTGTACGTGTGAACATTGGAGTGTATGACAGAAGCAGGATTACAGTTTGTTAATCTCTTCAGTACTGGGACACATTTTCATATTGATTCTGCTTATTATTTGTCAGTTTTATACAGCTTCAGAATCATGTGATGGTTAGAATAGTACAGATTCTGGCCATTAATCTTCTCACCTCCATACAATCTATCTAATGTCTATAAAATCATTTAATCACACCCAAAACTCTTAGTAAAAATGTGTTCCTGTTTTGAAGGGTTTGAAGATAGAGGCAAAGGAATAATTATAGCAGGTGCTGGGAGGAGCTCTTAGGAACAAGCATGCTTAAATACAACAAGTGTTTTAGATGTGGTGATGTGTAATATTCAACGTTGTGTGAGTGCAACGTAAAAGTCACGGCATTGTGGTTGGATTAGTCTTGAATAATTAACATAGCAGTGTTCCCTTGACCAGCAGCCAAAAGACTCCCTGAAATGCAGATCTAGATTTAGAGCTACTGATGCATTTTATAGTTCTGTGTTTCCATTCCTGTTTCTGTTGGTTTCAGTTTCTTTTAGTTTGTAAGAATGTGGTTCAGTTGTTACTGGTTAAATGTAAACTTTCTACTCTGCCAACAATGTCTAGATGCAAGAATAGGTTTATAGACATGGTTTACCTGTAGTACATATATATACACTTCTAGGAAAATATAAATTGAAGGTGTGATTGGTTGGCTGTTGCTTGGTGTAATTTTCATCATAATAAGTCATGGAGATTAGTTACACATTCATTTTTGCTTTATTGTTTGGCTTCCTGTATTATGCAGGGAATAATATGTTGAAGTGTAGTTCCAGTAAAATAGTTACATTTGATTAATAACAGGTAATTTTGTGTGTCAGTCTGTTAATGTTCATGTACACAGTCCTTAAGGCAAGTAGAAACACTAAGAAAAGAAATACACCAGAAATGAGCCATTATCATGTCAGTGGCCAGGATTAAGGTTGTGGGAATCACACATTGGATCACCACACAACATACAGGTTTGGTGGGTGAGATACTAGAATATGTGTCTTCCTGTAGACGATGGAAGGCATGGGATGGGTTCTGGGAAGAGAGTAAGAGGATAAAGGACTTGACAGATGAGTCACATGTAACTTGTGTGGCTTGGCAACCTGCCATCAGATGACAGAGGCTAACCTATGTAAGCCTCCAACCTGTTTTCAGTGTTGATGAAATCAAGTAATGATAATGTGGTTATGTAACATGAGAGAAAGAAGTATAGACTGCATAAGGCATGCCTTGCAACTTACTTATCATAACCTGCCATTCTGAAAGGAGTCTTAACAAGGGAATGAAAGGTTGAGTCTTAGATGCTGATTTTGTCCCAGTATGAGTAAGAATTCCCACCTATCTCTCCTGTTTTAATTTCCAATGAACAACATGTATTCCACTGTTCCATCCATCCATGCTGCCTTGTACCTTTAATCCCTTCAGTACTGGGACACAGTTTTACCATGAGTTTGGGGTGTGACTTGATGATTTTATTGACATTAGAAAGGGTGTATTTAGGTCAGAAGATCAGAAGGTTAGAGTCTGTATTATTTTAATCCCCACATGAATTTCTAAAGTGCTATGAAACCAACAAATAAGCAGAATAAATATGAAAATGTGTCTCAGTACTGAAGGGATTAAGGGCAGCTAAGTATCTCCCTCTTAGCTCTGGTATTTCCTCCCTGCTTGGTCACAGCCTTCTCCAGGTCTTTGTTGAGGAGTATCTTAAGAGTTAATACAGTAACTTTGAAGATGTAGTAATGAATAATTTTCTAAGATGTTTAGTAATGCCTCTATTTCTCATCCATGCAGGGTTGTCAAGGAAGAAATTATAGACGATGATGCGCCGCTGCCGTGTTTCAATGGCCGTGTCGTGTCCTGGGTGAGTCCTGCAGTGTTCAGCTTTTTGTTATCCTTAATTTTCTTGTTGCCATTCACTGCAATTTCACTTTAACTGCTGGTAACATTCATCTCTTCACTAGAGTAACCCTTGATGGTATTATGAGCAGAAATGAAAGTACAGTCATTGCAAAGTTCATACTGCTTGACCATTCCTTTGTTGTCAATCTGTATCCTCTGAAATGATCAATATTATATACTTTAGACTTGCACCAGACCTGTTTTATGAAGTATGAAGCGAAGTGGTAGTGAAGTTGGTGTCCTTGTGATATGTAACTTGATGTTGTTTTCTTGAGTTTGATAATTAGGAGTTACTTAATATGACATTAGTGTAGTTGTTGTCACTTGTGGTGGAATGCTTATGTAAAATGCTGATACCAAGGAGTTATATATATCCATTTGAAGAATTTCTCAACATGAACTCTGTAATTGAAAAGAGAAAATTTATGAGATATGTTAAAGGATTATAGAAGCATAAGATATAAGAGGATGATCTTGTATGAATAGGAGAAGAGTCTTAACTTATTTGAGACCAGGAGAATGAATGAATATGAAGAAAAAACTGTGATGTACAAAGGTGAAGTGTATGGAAGGAGTACGGACAGAGAACAGAGACACCGTGTTTGAGAGAGTGAGAAAACGTTGTGAGGTGATAAAGCTGCAGCAGATAAAGACAGAGGGTATGAACAGGTGCAGGTGGCTCTTCTATCCTTGTATTGCCCTTGAGGATGTATTAGAGAACGGAACAGGCAATCATTTAGGTTGGCACTGTATGGTATTATTATTTAGTTATTCAGTGTGTGTGGCTTTCCAAATATGTGCATTATTAAAACCTTCATATTATTTAATTACTTAGTGTGTGTGGAGACTTATGCATTCTAAATATGTGCATTATTAAAATCTTATTACTTAGTTATTCATTGTGTGTGGAGACTTGTGGCTTTCCAAATATGTGCATTATTAGAACCATTATATTATTTAGTTATTCAGTGTGTGTGGAGACTTATGCATTCCAAATATGTACATTATTAAAACCTTCATATTATTTCCGTTACAGATAGTGTCAGCGGACAGTAGCGTTGTATCAGACAATGTGTCACAGTGTGCTGAGGTGGAGGGAGGACGGCCGCCCCCTTATCAGTGAGTGTGCTATTTTATCTTCAGTTTTCTTTCCTCTGATCAAATGGTTTATCTTGGCTTTACTGGGTGAGGTCATGTGGGCTTGACTCATTCTTGTTTTTCTCTATATCCTTCTCTTTCTTTCTCTGCTTCACTACTTTTTACCTTTTTCATATCTCTTCTTATCAGTTTCATTTGTCCTTTTCTTCACTTCTTCTGGTTTCACTTTTTATTGTTGTATATTTTTTGTCTTTTCCTCCTCTTTTTTTCTTTTTTTTCTTTTTCCCTTTATCTCTCTTTTCCTACTTTTCAGGTCTACTTTAAAATTTCTATGCTGCCCCCCTCTCTCTCTCTCTCTCTCTCTCTCTCTCTCTCTCTCTCTCTCTCTCTCTCTCTCTCTCTCTCTCTCTCTCTCTCTCTCTCTCTCTCTCATTCCCACCATTATTCCTCAACCTCATCTCTAAACTCTAAACTCCTAAGGATTGAGGTGTCGAAGTACTCAGTTATGATTTAAGCTATTTCCTGTGTTATACTCAGTTGTAAGTTCACCCTTCCCTGACAGCCCTTGATTACCCAGGATCAGTTAAGCAAATAGCAGGATGATTATGGTCACAGTTTGTCAGAAAGTGTAATGGAGATAGTGAGTCATGCAGTTAGCCTTATAATCAGGAAGATAAGGTTACTTCAAATGTCTGGGATTTAGATTATTGAGGTAATTGTGTGACTTGGACGTGTGTGTAGGATAAGCCCAATTTTTGTCACAGGAGACACAGTAAGATGGATTATCAGTGCATCTGAAATTTTTACATAATATTTTGTACTGTCATATTTGATATTTTTGTAGCTGTTTGTAGCCAGTGTAAGATTAGAATAAAAAGTGCAGGTTACGTATATTTGCAAGTTGTAAATAGGTAGTAAATGATGTAGGGAAGCAAACTCTAGCATTTGTCAACATTTGTAAAATTGAAACTGTAAGATAAAGGTAAATGTATAACAGTTTTATTTTGGTATCATAGAATTGATAAGATTTTAATAATTTTTAATTTTTTTTTACAGTCATGGAGAAACCACCAGTCAGCTTGAAGACTCTACTTGTACAGAAACTGAAAGTGTCATCTCCACACGGAGAGGTGAGTGTGCTGGCCTCCTGGTGGGCTTTGTGTGCTGTGTTGCTCCAAATGCTAAATCTCCCACTGACAGGAAAGTTAAGTTTGTGCAGTAATCATGGTCCAAGTACTTGACTAAAGCATACATACATTGATGTGGTCTTAGCATGTCATGTAAATTATATCCCTTTTAATTAGAAAAAGAAATCTTATTTATCTATAAGTGATTTATAAACACAATCTGTAGCCAATAGCTTCCCTTCATAACACAGATGTGCAGATTTACAGAATTTCATGTGTCCTCTTGTAACGCTCATGTGGTAATGACTTCATTGTTTTCCATTGAGGAGTTGGTAAAAGATATTACTGATCAGATGTTCCTCATCACATACACACATAATGCATCCATGTACGAAAGGAATTTTTCAATACAATTTGAGTTTAATTATTTGTTGCTGTTTTAAAAAGGTGCATTATAGTTAGAAGTAATGGATACTGTTGGGAAGATCAGTGGTTCATACCAGCCTCTAATTAATGAATTTGCTGCCATTCCCAGCATCCAGATTAGAATTGATAAATGCTACAGGGAAAACTGATAAATTGACTTCCTGTTAAAATATGGCAGAATGCTGTGGGAAAAGTGATAATTTTCTCCTGTGAATGTCACCTTTTCACAAAAAAATGTGCCCTATTTGCTCTTGCATCCAACCATTATTAAGAAAAAAAAGCATCAATGGCATTGCCATGTGAATATGTACTCTTAATCTGTAAACAACCAGATGAAATGTTGCATACTTTCCTTGTTTGTTATCTTATTCATAGTGAAAGGGACTTGATAGTGACTGGAGTACATTGGGTTCCACAGCAGGTACATGGGGCAGTGAGGCTGATCATGATGAGGCTTTGCATACATGATCTTCACCATATAGGGATACGTGTGAACAGAAAGAGTGGAATATGAATAATGGATTGGAGTGCTCTCAGGGTTGTGCGTGGTAAAGGACGTGGAGTACAAGTCCAGCTTAGAGTCACACTGCAACTCGGACTGAAAAGGTTGACAGTGATAATGCTCCCATGGCTGACACATCTGACACTTGCCCCTTGATCTGTGGGCTGAGATCACGCAGCTTTTGCTTCCTCTACCACTTAACTCACTTCAGAGTGAGGCAGGTTTTCTCTTGTGAAAACTGGTCTCTGTATTTAATAATGCTAAAACAAATGAGCAAATATGCCATAGGTTGTGAAGGCATGGTAGCCCTGTGGGGTGGATGGGGGTGATGTCACTGAGAGCACCAGGGGTTAAGGTCACTGCCTGCCAGGACTTGCTGATCTCTTCATTCACTTTGTCACGTGTCAGATGCACAATTGTTCTCATTACTCAGTTCTGTAAATCTGCGTAATCTGTTGGCTAATCCCACCTTGTATTTGTGAATAGATTTTGTATATAAAAACAATGAATGGTTGCAAAGTATATCAAAATTTACTTTTTTTTGTATGATATAGTGTAGGATATAATGCTGCAAGACCATCATTGCCTTTGATCTTTGATATCAAAGGATGTAAGTAATTATTTTCCAGGAAAACTAATTACAGTGATGTTTTAGTAATATTCAGTGAGTTTGAGATGGTTGCACACATGACAGTAAAATAACATTAATATTGGCAGAACACATTTATTCTAGACATTGTATGTATATTCTGTCAAATATTTCAATATGTTATATGTACTCTTGCCTCACAAAGTAGCAGTTCAAAGCATCATTATTAGGTAATGACCAACAGTGCCCTAGAAGTAGACCTGCTTTGCATGAGGAGTTACTGTTGTGCTTGCCCTGCAGTGATAACTAGAGTGCACATTATTTTTTTGCTGTAGTTTAGCATTTTTTGATAGTTCAATTCTGTTTATTCCAATCCCTGTACATAGTATGGCTTGTGGTGATAGTGAGGTGCTGTGTGGAGTGAGACAGACGCAGGTGATGCTGTACCTATCACCTGTGCTTTCAGTGCCTTAGTTACAGTATGTTTTGTTGATTTTTTATTTTTAGAGCGGCACCACAGAAGTTCGCGACACCATAAGTATGATAAGTACAATGATCGACACTGTGTGGATCGTAAGTATTCTTTCACCCAAAGACATTGGTGGCAAAGATTATATACCTAATTACTTACCTTGGCTGGGCTTTATATATATACATACATTCTCTACGGACATGTTACTAAAATGTTACATATGTGTGCTTCATCAGTGTACCATTAACATTGTACTGCTAGGATCGCTGCAGTTCTGCTTGTCATTGCTGTCCTCTCCAGCTGCTATTGATTCCCTAGATTTTGATGCATCAGTCCCCTTGCTTCCCTGGGAGGTTACTCTGTTTTGTCCTGTTGATTGGTGCTAGTCTAGTGTGTATGAA
The DNA here is from genome assembly GCA_020233015.1 of Callinectes sapidus. Lineage (NCBI taxonomy): Eukaryota > Metazoa > Arthropoda > Malacostraca > Decapoda > Portunidae > Callinectes > Callinectes sapidus. The sequence goes on along the minus strand of CM035206.1, from coordinate 11,769,698 downwards.
GTCTTTGAAGTCTTTCCTGAACTTTATGTAGCTAGATAGTTATGAGTCATGAGTTTTGTAGAGTGAGAGTTATTGAAAAGCATTCTTTATTGTCATTTTTTTTCTTTTGAAGGAAAAGTATATATTCATAATGTCAATATTTTGCTGTGGCAGTTTTTCTCTATCAAGCTTAAATTCAGTTGATACTTAGTAGTGGATTTACCAAGTAACTGGAATATCGCAAATAGATGTACCATAGAGGCATCTCCTGGTTTAAGAAACATTGTGAAAAATGCAAAAAAAGTTGCAGAATTATCTACTGATATTGAATTTAATGGTATTTTTGAATTATTACAACATCTGGGTGAAAAATGTGAAAGAATTATTACTTGCTGTGTCTTGCTTTTTGCTGTACTTCACCTGATTCATAAAGTCTTTCATTCACATGTTATCTGCTTCCCTTTCTCTTAAATTGCTTGCTTTCTAAAAGTAAGAATACAATTCCATTATTGTACATATAAGTGTTGGGGTCATTCTTTGGGGAGTATTGCATTCAAGACATTTTGATGAAATATACCTGTTCACTTCAACAATTATTTATACAAAGTGAAGATGTCATCTGTAGTGACTTGAGAATGTGTAATTATGCCTTTTCTGCTCTTTCTACAAATATCTAGGCTCCATATACATTCAAATAAGGAGTCTTAAGTGTGTTATTGGTACTTTGGAATAGTAGTTTTAGTCAGGAATTAGTGGAATCAGAAGAGGTGAGGCTTGAAGAGCAAAATTATGCATCCCTGTATTGCTGCAAAAGACACGTGAAATGTTTCTCATTCTTGGGGATTCCTGCATTTGGCTTTAAATGCCTGGTATTTTTTTATTTATCATTTTTATGACGCTTAGCTTCTTCATATTAAGACAAGCTCAGAAGTGGTTAATTTATCAGCCAGATGAGTTATTTAATACATTATTGTTATTTCACTCCCTTATATCCTGTTAGTGACATTTTTATCTAGCATGCATATTATCCACCACTTAAGGAAAGATTAGGATTATTTACTTTATCTTTGTCAGTAGTGAAGTCCCTTTCTGTCTGATCAATATCTTAAAAAAGAAAATCATGTTAAACTCACCAAATATAATGCTTAGGTCATGATGACAATTTCTTATGTATTCAGTAGTTTTTAAATGGCATTGGTACTGTAGTTCTTTGAATGCAGATAACTTATCAATGGGATGTTGGATAGTTTCGAGTGTTTTACCTCCCATGTCATCATTGACATTTATTATAGCAGAGTGTTTGTGTTCATTTGCAGCAATGCGGATCAATGGTCATGGAACACGTGTGCCTCGACATCATGGTTACGAGTCCTCCTCCATGATCAGCTCAGACCTTGAGTCAACCAGCTTCTTTGATTCTGATGATGATGCATCCAGTCGCATCACTGCCACCACCACAGGTAACCTCACTGCCACACAACAAAGTCAAAACCTACTCAGTGATAGGAGTGGAGAATATAAGTTTATTGTTGAAAAGCACTCAATATTGTAGCTTTGCATTTAGAAATGAGAATAAAGATATTAGATTAAAATATGTAACTTTTTTTCTTTGCTTATATGATTATCAAGTTACAGGAGTCAGAGTATAAGATAGTAACACAAAAACATATGATGGTCCCTTATACCTCCTCTCAAAACATGTCTTTTTCCACTCCAGGAAGCAGTAGTGTGTCAAGGCTGCACGCACGACACAGGCGGAAAAAGCAGCGGCGCCACCGTCTGCAGCCCGCCATGTCCCGCACCTCCTCCATCTCCTCCATCACTGACTCCACCATGTCCTTAAACATCATCACTGTTACTCTCAACATGGACACAGTCAACTTCTTGGGCATTTCCATTGTAGGGCAATCCAGCAAAGGAGGAGACGGGGGCATTTATGTGGGATCTATAATGAAAGGGTGAGGGTCATACAGAACTTGGGTTATTGACGGTGCTTGACTTTAAAGGAAGTAAATTGCTAAAGACTACTTCTCAATTATATCTTGGTGTAGTTTTAGGTTTTTAATCTCAGTATTTGATCTTTTTGGAAGGTCTGATTTGTTTTTGTAGTTGGTTATGAAGACCATAAGAATGTTCTAACCTTTTCACTCCTATTTACCCCATCTTTCCGTAATAACTTTCCACTCTTAAGACATCTTTACTTGTTCCATAGTTACCTAAAATCTTTAAGCTCCGAAAACCTATTCTTTTTTACGCCTTCTTTTCTTGTGGATGCTTTGCTGTTGATGTTGTTAACTGTTTTGTATTGCAGTGAAAGAGTTAAAGTGATTGATTTTGTTTGTTGGTTATAGATGATGTCAGTGTGTCTAATAGATGGATGACCTTTTCAGAGGAGCTGTGGCCCTGGATGGTCGCATTGAGCCAGGGGATATGATATTGCAGGTCAATGATATTAACTTTGAAAATATGAGTAATGATGAGGCTGTTAGGGTGCTGAGGGAAGTTGTTCAAAAACCTGGGTGAGTATTTTCTATTTGTGTGTCTTTCATGTGTTGTTTTGTGAATACAGTGGTACCTCTTGATTTGAACACTCTTTGACTCGAACACTTCCCAATCCAAACACATTTGGTGAACAAATTTTCACCTCCAATCCAAACAAGGCCTCTCAATTCGAACACAAACACACCTGGCGGCCGAATTTAAAGATCTTTTTAAGGTGCTTAAGGTTGTGTTTTGAGGTTTTTTGTTTTTTGCTCACTGTGAAAATCACCGGTTTGGACCACTGGGACACTTGTAATGGGACATTACATTTCGTTAGGTTAGGTTAGGTTAGGGGTAGTTTTTTGGCAGTTCTTAAGGTTTTTGAAGGGGGTTTTAGGGTTTTTAGAAAATGTTTTTGCATGTCCTAAGTGCAAAGAGTAGTTAAGGTTAGGTTAGCTTACATTAGGTTAGGGGTGATTTTTTTTTTTTTTAGGGGTGTTTTTCTTTGTTTTTAAGGATATTTCCCATGTTTGTATTGGTTTTTAAGAGTTTTTATGTTATTTGAGGTTTTATTGAGGTGTTTTTATGTTTTTGTTGATGTTTTAAGGGTTTTGCAAAAGCCACTTTCATGTTTTTTGACGTTTTTTAAGGCTTTCCATGTGTACGAGGTTTTTTAAAAATAATTTTCCTATACTTTTCAGGCATTTAACATAACAGAACATTGAAATCATTTTTAGGGGTTTTAAGGGTGTTTTTAGGGTGTTTAAGATTGTTTCTTAAGGCTTTTATTTTTTTTGCTTGCTCTGAACACTGCCAAGTCATAACACTGGGAGACCTTAAAAAGATGTTAGGTTTCATTAGGTTAGGGGTGTTTTTTTGGGGAATATTTTTTTAAGGTTCTTTTAAGGGTGTTTTTAGGGTGTTTAAGGTTCTTTCTTAAGGTTTTTCATGTTTTTTGCTCGCTGGGAACGCCACCAGTTCGGACCACTGGGACACTTGTAGTGGGACGTTAGATTTTGTTGGGTTAGGTTAGGTTAAGGGTGTTTTTTGGGCAGTTTAAAAAGTTTTTGAAGGTGGTTTTAGGGTTTTTAAAATACTTTTTTTGCATGTCCTACCTGCAAAGGATGGTTCCTATGAATTTTGATGAGTTGTGAGGAAAACAAGGTGCCACTCTGATGGGCCAGGATAAATTTTTTTTCCCTTTACTTTTTAACAATGGCTATTGCATATTAGCTATTGCAGTGATGTTAAGGGACCAGTTTTTTGCAATAGCTGGGAGTTGAGTGTAGTATTTTTTATTTGAAATAAAGTGGATCGGATTAAATTTTTTTACATTAATTTCAATGGTAAAAATTTCTTCCTAATTCGAATTTTTGCAATTCGAACAGCCAAAAAAGAACAAATTGAGTTGGAATCAAGAGGTACCATTGTATATATATTTGTTTTCCTGCTCATGTGCCAGTGTGTCAGTCATGGATGCATATTAGGTACTTGTTTCATTTTCCAGACCTGATACATATTACATTTCCTATTTATAATCATATTTCAAAGTATTTTTAATGTTTCTTCCAATGATCATACTTTGAACTTAAATGTGGTAAAGGTTTGTGTGCTTTATGTTCTACAGGTTTTATTACTCAGTAAGTAAACTGAACTCTTATTATCATTCCACATTTTCATACAGGCCTATTAAGCTTGTGGTAGCAAAGTGTTGGGATCCAAATCCGAAAGGTTACTTCACCATACCTCGGACTGAGCCTGTGCGACCCATTGATCCTGGTGCCTGGGTGGCCCACACACAGGCATGCCGGGGACTGCCAGGTGGGTGTGTCGGGGAGACTTGCTAGGGGAGTGAAATGGCACCTTGGGAAAGCCATTATGTTGTTTCTAGTGTGATATCTCTCCTTGGATAATTCCTGAGTTGATTGTATTGGCACTATATGACACTAATTTAAGAACCATCACTCAGAATCCTGATAAGTGGAGCATCGCATCCTGATAGAGATGTCTTTATTTATTCTGGTGTGCCTGCATGGGATATAGTCTTGTTGGGTCATGTAAAAGCTGAGTATTTGTTAATCTTTTCAGGTGAATTCCCTGGTCGCCCTCCCTCAGTCAGCACCCTCACCTCCACCAGCTCCTCAATCACCTCCAGCATCCCAGAGTCTGAGAGTAAGTATTGTCATTAACTCTATTATTATTACAGGACCATTATCTTTGGTTACTTTTGTATTGTATGTGCTTATGTCATTCTCTATTGGGTGATGTTAATATTTGCTTATTAGGGAGGAAAATTGTGGTGGAAAGGAATGGAAGTTTATGGCATTTGGTAGCACTGATGGCTAACATTTTCCTTACACCCTCAGGACCATATGAGGAAATGAAACTTACAATCAATACTCCAATGGACACTATAGTGAGAACGATGGCAGCTCCTGACTCGGGTCTAGAAATCAGAGACCGAATGTGGCTCAAAATCACCATACCTAATGCTTTCATTGGTGAGTTAGCTCTACAGATTGTGGAGAACACGGAAAATAACATGCAATGTATTTTCTTCTTTTATATGAGATATTAATGCTGATTTTTTTTATGGCACTTCCAGCTCATATTAGAATTATAGATGATAATTGCATGTTTACTTTTTATGATCACAATTATGTAGTTATTATTATATTCAAAGAAAGTGCATTTGCAAAGATGTATTTCCAGTACATTAAGGTGTGTATGGTTACATTATGAAGAGGCCCACTTTTCATTGTAGATTATATTTTCCACTGGAGCTGAAAATACAAAGTTTTGTATTTATTTGGTTAAAAAGACTTAAGATTATAGAGAATCTTATTTGTTTATGATTCACTTCAATCTGGAAGTGGAGGGAAATGTGTTCGTGGCGGCCTGACTGTCCCTGCCTTACTACATTGTTGTTTGTGTGTCAGGTGCGGATGTGGTGGATTGGCTGCACCAGAGAGTGGATGGTTTCCAGGATCGAAGGGAGGCCAGGAAGTATGCAGCACAGATGCTCAAGGCAGGCTACATTAGACACACCGTGAATAAGAAGGACTTCTCAGAGCAGTGTTATTATGTGTTTGGTGACCTTTGTGCCAGTAAGTTTTTTGGGCATGGTTGTTTTCTTGTGGTGAAATTTTCTTTTACTTCTATCATCACTTGGTGTAGCATTTGCTGATATGTTTGTGACTAATCCTCTGTGGCTGCTTCTAGAATTACGGAATATTCTGTGCTTTTGACAATTAACAATTCATGTAAATAGTTCACCGACACTCTTGGGCAAGTGATTCTCATGATTTCAATAAATGTGCTGGTTAAGGAATGTACATAACATCACTGTACTTGATGCCCACACCTGAGGTATGCTTTGATAGTGCTATGTATCATGTGTAGTGAAGCAACATAAGATATGGCCATACACTTATATTTTGTCTCCCTCTCTAATAGATATGATACTCACAGGCTTAGCAGGGTTGAAGTTGGGCGAGGACGACACTCTGAGCGAGGCCGACAGAGACACCCTCGCCCCTCTGCCCCCACCCTCAGGCACCTCCCCCTGGGCTGGCCCACACATGCCTTATGCTGGCACTTATGTCCCCCCAGCCATTGGCTTCACACCCATGCCATTTAATTACACCAATGAATCCTTTGCATTTAATAGAGATGGCAGTACTAACAGTGGCTCAGGTAACACTTGGTGACTTGTGGTTGTTGTTTGATTGGTTGTGTTGATGTGCAACTAGAAGCTGTGTTGTAGAGTTGTGATGAAAATTAAGAATCCTAGTCTTGCGTACAAATGAGATAGAATAAATTTTCTAACTAAAAGTATTGTTTTGATCTTGCAGGTAGTAGTGGAGGAACTCAGAAGAAGGTGGAGAGAAAGTCTGCTTCTCCAGCCCAGAGTGGAAGTGACAGTGAAGCAAGCCAGCGCAGTGCCCGTCGGATAGGGAGTGGTGGGACTGGCTCAGGCAGTGGTAGTGTCGGTGGAGGGGGCGGAGGTGGCGGTAGTGGTGGTGTAGGAGGGGGAGGGACAATTGGCACAGGGGGAGGATCTAGTGGTTCAGAGCGCTCCACAGCCACCACCTTGTCTCAGCCACCCCAGCAGCCCCACCTGCCTCACCCCTCTCTTCAGCACCCCACAGGTGTGCCTCAAGTGTTTGCCTCACACCCTCCACTTCCTCCCTCCCACCAAAAAGGAATACCTCCTGTGTCACAGCCAAACACCACCCATCCACACCCTTCACACCCCCCACATCCTACACACCCTCCCCCAGGCATCCCTCCACAGCCCCACAGTCTCCCAGGTCACCCAGCAGGCATCCCTCCTCCACCCCACAGCCATCCCCATCCTCCTCCTTCCTTCCCTCATCCTCAGTCTAGCCAGCCACACCCTTCGGCTCCCCCAGCGCGCCTAGTGGAGCAGATGAGTCCTGACCTGGCTGCGAGTACCAACAGTTTCAACCTGGCAATGGATAACCCCTGCAACTTTTTTGTTGATTCTGTTTGAAGCTTTAATAATTTTGGTTAGTATTTAGCTTCCTGTTTAGTTCTTTTGCTTTCATTGTTTTCTGTCATTTTGTTATCTAAGTGTTTGCTTAAATCTGTGCCATCACTGGGCAACAAAATATTCAGGACGTCTTGTTGTAGAGATCACATATTTACCACAAGCACAATTGTTAACTTGTGTTGTTGATGTTTCATTTGGTGCACTTCACTATTGCACTGTGCACTGTATTGCGCTTTTGCCTTTCACTGCTTGATTCAATGTCTGTTTTGATAACTTCAGATGACACCATAAAGTTCACATTAAACTTCAGTTAACAATTAAATCAGTGAATGATGTGTAATTAAGTCTATTAATGGTATTGTCAGTATCATTTTAAAAAATAGGGTTGCTAATTCATCCTTTTATATTTGAATTAATTGATATATTTGTTTTATTTAATCTAGTGTTAAATTCCAATTGAAATGGGGCAAAGTTTCATCATTCCAAGGTATGGATCTTGAACTAAAGTTTGGATTTTTTAATTAAGAAACAGTAGATAATTTCTTAACAGTATAAAATGATTTTGTATGTAAATAGTTCTACATTTTTTAGTTTACCTTGTGGGGTTTTGTATGTTTTCTTTGTTGATTTATTAATTGTTTAGATTTGTATTTGTATATTTTTGCTTTGTCTTTTGCATATATTTGATTTGTGTTGTTCTATTATTTACTCACATCTTAGTTATCTGATTTATATGGGGAAGTTATATAAAGATAAGAAAATACCTTAAGTACTCTTGAAATACTCCTTGATTTTCAATTTCTTTCATGAATTGTGTGTAAAACTAAGGGATCTATCTCACTGTTGAAAATTATTCTTTTATACTTAATTTTATTGTTTAGTAATAGAGTTCATCTGCTGTTCATAATAGTATTTTACTTGCTAATATGATCATTCTATATTATGTATTCCTTCAGAGTGTATGCATGTATGTATGTTTATATTATAGACCCAAAATGGTATCTTCTGTACTGACTGTTTGTGTGTTCTTTCAGAGGAGGACATCCAGGGTTACCAGTTCAGTGACCGCAGCTAGTCACATGGAGGAGGGCCAGGGACCCCAGCGCGAGCTTAAATCTCAGCGAAAAATGTGTCAAATCTCAGTGGAAGCTGCTAAGTGTTATCAACCTAAGTGATGTAACTACCTGCTTCATGTTGCTTCTCAAAGGCCTTGCCCCCAAGTTGTGCTTCAGAACCTGACCGAGACGAGTGGCTAGAGTGCCATAAGGGAGTTCAGGTAGGGACTACAATAACTCAGCCCTGATAATATACTATATTTTTATATGAGTGTACCAACAGTTATCCACCGGCAGCTCAGTGTGACTCAGTGGATTCTTTCTCCAGCAAAATCAGAGGAAGACATCTCATATACTCTATATACAAGACTTCACACACTTGATCATGTGCATTGTGAAAAGATAATCTTTAAGTGGTATTGATACCTTGAGGCTTAGTCGTTGTCAGTGAGTATCCATAAGTGATCTGGAGAAAGTATTATACAATGAACTCTCTCTCAGCCCATTTGAAGAGGGGATGTGGAGACTGGAACTACTTATTTATGAAATTTTTTGCTTGAATGATGTAGCTTCACCAGAATATTGTGATAAGACTCATGCAACATTACATATATTAATCAAGGTAAAATGGAAATGTGAAGTATATTGAGTAGTATTTGACAGGATTAGAAATTGTAAATGTGCAAAGTTCATCAGTTTGTTCATCAACTCCCTGCTCATGAAAAGCCAAAAAGGTGGGCTAGTGCTCTCTAAGTGCAATTTACTAATAAGAAGCATCAAAAAGAATGGCTTCAAGAGTCAATTCAAGGTTAATATGCAATAATATAACAGAACCATTACGTGGTGTCCCAAAGTAGCTTAATGAATTACATCCAATTATGCAACTTTGTAAATGTAAAGATATTGTTCTTGATTTTTTAAGGTGCATTGTTAATTCTCTGCTCTTAAATGTATTACCTAAATCTTTATTTTAGAGAGAAATGATTACAAGGTCGCCAAAATAAATCAGGGGACTCTTGGAGTGGATACTGTTAAGACTGAAACATTTGTAAGGCTAATTTGGTGGTACAGAATTGTTTTCTCTGTGAGAACAAAAGGCACTTGAGTGTTCACTAACTGCTGAAGAAGTATTTACACTTCTGATTTTTGTCATGAAAATCAAGACTCAGCGTGAGTAATCATGGAGTGGGCTGTGAGTCTATGTTTTCCTTGATACACTCTCATTGAAGTGCAGCTACCAAAATAGTTTTAAAACCCTTGATTTTTTTTTGACAGGCAGACTTTTGAGTTCCAAGCACTTGTTAACATTTCTTTATGGTAAAGTAAATTGCATGTGACTGTGAGAGAAGCAAGTACATTTGATAGGGCAAAATATTGCTCATATGGAAATTTTTAAGGGAAATATGTTAAGACTTACCCAAGCCAGTTTTAGTTAAATGACATTCATCTGAAGTTATCAAGTTATTCAGTCTGATTTACAATGATGGTAATGTATACGACATTTGTTGTTTGTGACATGTTACCTTGTTTCATGTTACAACAGCATAACTATTGCTTTAATTGGTTAACATGTGGGCTGTTAGATAGGGCTTGTGTTGTAAAGGACGAGCAGCTATGACATCAAAAGTATAAGCTAACGGTTGTGGCAGATTAATGCTAGATATGTGCTGTGTGCTGGTAATCTGCTTGATGCATGAAGTAGCCAGAGAGTTTGTCAAGTTGATCTATGACAAAAAATTGTTCAGTCCACCATTTAAGCAGTGTGAGTGCTTGATGACCACAGTGCTTTCATCTCTGTACATAATGATATTTGTAACTTTTGGAAGGTGAGTTTAAGTGTATAATCCATGAAAGGTGATAGGGCATAAATTCAGTATGTATATTGGTGTCATCTCTTACAAGTACAGCAGAATTGCCACTTATGTATGAGATATCATCCTAAGACCCTATAAAAAGCTGGAAGTCCTTTGAAATAAGGGATTAATATCCTGGAAAAGCAAGCCATCATTCAGCCTGTAAATGATGTTTGGTAGTTGCCTTGCTTATATAGCAAAGAACTCTTCCATATTCCAAAAATTGTCAAAGTAAAGTTAAAATCGATTGTTGTCTTGTGTTAAGTGACAATTGGACTATTGGTACGGTAACTTCTTTTTTCTAGAGCAAAACAGGAACTAGAAAGACATAAGATTACCTGAGGCTGGATATAGGTCACCTGCTGGTTCAGGTTTAAGTAATTCTTCAATAATTTTGTGTACATACATGCACCACAATATACATGCACAGTTATTATGATTGAACTTGGATCTTCACATTTGCTTTCATTTCATACCCATTTCTCATTAGAGATGCCTTATGAATATAGAAAGTTACTTTGGAAAAACAGTTGATAATGTTAAAACTGATCTCGTCATTCTTACTCTTTAATCGTTGCTGTTTTCTCCTTCAAGGGGAGAAAAAAATTAGCATCAATGCTATCCATGTTGAAAAGTGAGTGAGCACAGAACAAGTTGTGCCAGTCTCATGGTAAACAAAAAGATGGTATGGTGACAGTGTTTTAATTGATTAAATCATATTAGATAAGCATAACACTGAAGTAAAAAGGTCAGTTTTACTTTAACAAAAAAATATAGTTCAGCTAGTCTTAGTAGTAAGATTTTTGTTTTTCAGTTTCATAAGTAAAATACATGTTTAAAAATAAAGAATATCTGCATAGGTGGCAATTCTTATACTGACTGGCCTAATTTTCAAAACTTTCATTGTCAAAATTTGGTACAAAATCAATTCCAAGTGTGCAGTAACAATAATAATGAGGAATGAAAGAGCAAATAAATTCCAAATAGTTGGTTGAAGCACAGGCTCTGCTCCATGGTAGGAGGTGTTTGCCCTAGCTTATGAATTGCTACTCATCACAAGTACTAGTGGTTCATGAGTTCCTAATTTTTATGCAAAATTGTGGCAGAGATCTTGACTTGACAAAGACATTCATAGCACAAACTATTATTACCACTATTTCTTGCTGTCTACAAGTTACTTTAACTGTTTATTAATTATATATTGTGTACTACATTTGTTAAGTTATATTGAGCTTTTTTTAATATTAATCTAATTATTGGCAGCTTTTTAATCAAGTAGTGAGAATTTTAAAGCACAACTTCCATTATGTTTCAGGGTGAACTTTTGTCATCTAATTGAAGGGCTGGAAGTCACCATATCATACTGTAAATATATGAAATTTTACTGTACCATTGTGTCTTCGCTTGCAGCCTGTGATGCAATCAGCCAGACAATAAGTTTCGTCTTAGCGGTAGTTTTCAGTACGTTGTCTCTGCCATTTTATTGTGATTTATGTCTTGTTCCTTTACATTTTGTAAATGTATTTATGTACATAGAAAAGTATGAAAGAATCTTCTTTACTGCAGAATGGCTTCTGCATATCTGTGACCATAATATATGCTGGATATATATAGAGTCTACTTTAAAACATATAATTACAGTCTCATGAAATACCCCATTGATGAATGGTTTTATACTGAAGAAAATAAGTAATTTAAGCTACAACAGAATGAAAGGGGTTCAGGTTGAGTGGCAGAAGGAAAATTAAGGAGGAAACCAAGGATTCAAGGTTCTACAGCTGTTAATTTTTTAACTTTTACATACTCCTGCTTCAGGGATACTCATTAATGCTCTTAAGTATGTGTTGCATAATTCTTGTCAGTGGAATACCATGACGACCTGTAGATACAAACCAACTTGCTTTGCTGGTACAGGTGTATTATGTATTTTTATTGATTGGCGCAGGATTCAACATTATCTGTTCATTGAGGAGCAACCCAAACAAGTCTGACTACTTCTGTTGTGCTTCGTTGATAACGGTTCGGATTTGTACTCCGTGGGATCCATTCTGGTTCTTATAATTGTAAGTCATAGAGGTCAAAATATATACTTGAACATGTTTTGGGAATTTTTGTGTCTGCTTGTTCGGGACTTTGCAGCTGTCTTGCCACCTGCACTGACTGTTGAAGGAAACACTGGTGGAACATTCATTCTTTTGCCAGGTAAATGCTTTCCAGATGATAGTGTTGACACTTACAAATCTGATATTAGGAAAGACTTGAGTAATTAGAAACGTTGTTATTGGTCTGAAATGTAAGTGCCCATGTTACCAGTAGTGGCAAGATAGTCAAGATCGAATTAACATAAGCAGTGCTGTTCATGATGGCCTGACTGGTAACATGTATACATTTAGCCTTGTCAGGGGTTTGACTCCCAGCTGCACCCAACCTTATCTATCACTTTTGAACTTCTCAGTGTTTCAGACTGGGACATTTCATTGCAGTACATTCTTCTCAACAGATGCCTGTCTTCTGCTTATAGTCCTGAATGTCAACTTTTTCTTCAATGTGGGGATGAGTGTCATTGCTGTACATTTTTCTTTTCCGTGTTTTAAAAATTGAATTTGATCCTGGGTGAGGGCAGCTTGTTAGGATAGTTAGTGGTGTCAATGTTTTTAGCTGATCCCTTGTAACACTTGCTGCATGCCACAACATGGTCAGTTTCCTCAACACATTACAGGTTATTGAAAACAGTTTAATTACAACAAATTTTATTGATTCTATATTTACAAAAAAGAAAACAACAATCCAACAGCCTTGGCATTTAACCATATAGGGTGCAGCCAGTCTTTACTATGGAATATAAGTAATATGGCAACAGTGGAAATTGATAATGGCATAGTTGGTCTCTGAATTATATCTGAAAAATAAAGAAATTATCATCTGTAATTATGAAGTAACATTTTTAACACAGCCAAGGTACTTCAGTTAAGCTGCCACAGTCTTTTTAAGTCACAGAGGCATTGGGATCATGATCCATTGCTCACAAAGGCTGAAGATATGCAAAAGAGAGTGCATTGGTCAGCAAATCTTTCATCATACAACAAGAGGTAAAAACCTTGAAACAGGCATCAGCAAAAATAGGTGAACTTCAGTTCCATTGTATATAAGCTATAACAAACAACAACTCAAACTCTGCATCATTCAAGAACAACCATTTCTTACATTTCGATGTGTAACAATCAAGCATTTCCATCTTTTCTATTTGGTGGGTGAACATTAGTTGCAGCATTACCCTTAAAATTGTAAATGTAACAGATGAAATGACATGCATTTATCAGCTATGCTGTGTACTATGCAAATTAATTTGATGCAGCAATGGGTCTCCGTTGACATCCAACAGTTGCAACAAAAGAGGCATCTATCTAGTAATGAGGAGAGCTGTCTCTACGACATACAGCTGTTTCAACAAAACTGTAGGATACTAAGTGTTCAAGCCTGGAAAACACACATCTAATTAATCTTCAGAGAAAACTGGCTTCAAATTGACTAGTGCCAATTCTTTTATGTCAGTTCTCAAAAAATGAAGATTATCAAAATTTGAGTCAAATGATGGAATAGAAAAAAAAAGTAAGTGTGCTCTCCAGTCCTGGCTATCCTACGAGGCACTGGGCCCTCCTATGCTCCTCTCTGCAGCCAGCAATGCTACCTACCATAAACACTACCCAAATGACATGTAAATGCACAAGGGTATAACATCTCTACATTAAGACTAAAACATCACGTGTCTAAAAATAAATAACAGCTATCTATAGGGTTCACTATGCCTATCACAATGACATTGCATGAGAATGAAGCAACTCTCTGGGTGATGTGACTTTGTTGGACTTTCATCCCCAAGCCTGACAGGGCAACTGCCCACTATGACGTGGAGCCTTCTACACCTGGAAAAGATGCATAAGCTTCTATGTAGGTGGGGAGAGACCTTGCAGGGCTGAAGATATTAATTGCAGTGCAGCCCAGGTGAGGCCATGTGCCTTCTTTTGGGCTCGACGACCTTAGCACCAAAAGCACAGTTCTTGAGGAATTCAAGGACACTATCCTACAGCAACCTGCTCTGACTCACTACTCATACTGCATCCAACATACACACATATACTGACTGAGTTATTTATTCTTTATATCAGTCAAATGCTTTAAAAATAACAGGTGAGCATGTGATCACGTGGATCACCGTTCACAGCAGTGTAAGCGTTGTACCCTTGGTGTCTGGGCAGTCCCCCACCCAGAAATCTCCCTGTAAGGCACGAGCGGGCGGGGGCAGAGGGAGATGCCCCCTTTGCCTGCCTTCCACGCCACAGGGTTAACAAAAAGGAGCAAAACCCATTTATAAATTAATGGGTAAGTTGCTCACATGACAGCACAGCACACTGTCTTGCAGGGTACTGGACCCTCTCCAGCAGACAAATTTTTCAGAGGGTATGGCTGGAGAGGTGGTCTGCCCATGAGATTGTGGGCAGGGGATACTGCTGGGGTGGAGGCAAGTGATGACCCAACACCACTGCTGCTGACAATGCTGCGTCCCTCCGTCTCATCGCTGCTGTCTTCAGATTGCACTCCGCTGTCACTCACTTCATTGCGAGAGATTGCATCGTAGTGCTTCAGAAATATATCTGGATTTCCGTAGGTCTGCTCAGCAACTACTGAAGACTCCCGGTCTCCCGTTATGTGAACCATGTTGTTTATTACTTTCTCTGCCTTGAGAATTTCTGTTGCTAATGATAAGGGAGAAGACTCTGTATACTGCTGTGTCATTTCATATTTGTGAGGCACAGAGTCAATATCTTCTGACCCACATTCACTGACAGAGTCCGAATTAATGAGACCAGAGGGTGTAGCTTCACAAGAATCCTGCATTACCAATGGTGGTGTTGCTGTGGGTGTTACTTCATCCACTTCTATGCCCAGCTGGTAATACTTAGCATACACTGAAGGATCATACATTTCAGGATTTCCTGCATATTTGTCTACATCTTCATCAAAACTTTGGTTGACAGAAGCAAGGCAACTAGATGCTTCTGAGTGCAAATTACCAACACTAAGGTTACTGATGGTGCTAGAACCATCATAATCATCAATGATATCAGGCGTAGTTCCTCGGAACTTATAAATCAACGCAACCCTTTTGCTGCAGCCGTCCACCCCCATGACTGGGGATTCATTGGACGGTGCAACGAAAGGGTTGCCTTTCACGTTTTTTGGCTCAGGAACAGTTGAGGGTTTTGTTTCGGTAGCCATCTCATCCTCGATGTATTCGTCTTCAGTATCCATTTCTCCAACAGATTCTTTCTCAGCAAGCAGACGAGACTGAATCTCTTCAGAGAGGGTAAATGCTTTTTCTGGAGTAACTTCCCTAATCCACCTTGTAACAGCTTCAGTCACTTTTAACTCCTTTAACCGTCCTATAGAAATATGATCTCTTTCTTCACAACTTTCTTTACTTAAAGTAACTGTTTCACTGTCAATCACTTCACTGCCAAAATCTTCATCAGCATTAAAATTTTCTTCCTCTAGTAAAACTCCTTCACTCTTGCATGGTACATTTTCATCAATATTGCTTGAAGAGTTGATGCATTCATTGGAAGGATTTTCAGTCAGTTCATCACAATTATCACTCGTTATTTCTGGAGAACTGACAGAGTTTTGATTATCGATAGCTATGTCTATTACTGAAGTATTACTGGTGAGTGTTTCCTCAGTTTCTTGAGCAAGTATTTGTATTTCACTATCCCTACCAGATGTGTCAGTTGAAGATTCTTGGATGGTGCTGCATGTACTTGATATTTCCGGCTCACACACATCATCCCCTTCATCAGCTTCTGCTAGGTCTGTGTCATCATTACATTCTTCATTAGCAATATCGTCCTCTCCCTGAGAAACAGGACTTGGACTGGCTGGCAGCTCTTCCGTCTGATGAGCTGTTCTCTCTGTATCTGCAGTTATGAATTCTGGTGCAGGTCCAGAGTTGTTTTCACAGCACGTAACTTCCTCTTGTAAGCTTTCACCTACATGTGGCACTATCACTTCCTCACAAGGTGTTTGGTCCTCGGATATTGACTCCTCTGTTTGGCAGGCTTGTGACTCTTTGAGAACACTGAGCTCAACATCAGCTTGCACAGAGGCACTGCAGAGCTCAGCTGTCACAGCATTGTGTTGGATGGACAAGGGCTGTGTGTCCTCAACCACTTGGGCAGTCAGTGAGTCCTGCTGGCACTGTGACGTTGAGGTGGCGGAGTCTGCAGCAATGTCTGGGCTGTCTTCTGGCTCGGGTGTGACCTCTGTGGGCGAGGTGTCCTGGCGGGCCTCTAATTCATCGGACGAAGCCTCAGCAGCTGCAGCTTCCTCAGACTCAGATACCCCAGAGTCTGAGGATTCTGTTGAGTC
Source organism: Callinectes sapidus (assembly GCA_020233015.1). NCBI lineage: Eukaryota > Metazoa > Arthropoda > Malacostraca > Decapoda > Portunidae > Callinectes > Callinectes sapidus. Next base: position 11,753,391 of record CM035206.1, on the reverse strand, counting down.
TGTCTTACTCACTTTATTATGTTCCTGAAGTATTTCCTGAATCTGCTGTCGTTCAGTATCCTGGAGGTCACTGAAGACAGTCCTGGCAGTGTCTGACTGACTATTGGTCCCTTCGGGTGTGTGAGCCTCTGCGGTGGGAGGGTCGGCCGCCACGTCGGGCAGGTATGGGGAGTGCTGCACAGAGACAAAGCCCTCGTCAGGCAGCCGCTGGTGGAAGGCTGGAGTCACGTACTGGATGCCGTGGATGTGGCACACTGAGGCAGCACTCTCCAAGGGCACCACGTACCCGCCGGGGGTTGCCACGAAGGGCTCGCCAGTGTAGAGCTGAGGGTCCAGGTAGCCCCCCTGGAAGAAGGTAAACAGAGTTGATTGTCTGCTCTCAAGGGGATGTACTGAAGGTAATTATGTGTTCTTTTAGATGAAATTAGGTTTGCATATTCAGAACTTACATGTATCATTGATTATTATTATCATTATTATTATTATTATTTTTACTAATTATTTTTATTAACATTATTATTACTACTACTATTATTATTATTATTATTATTATTATTAGTATTAGTATTAGTATTTATTAGTAGGTACAGAGTAATAGAACAGTAATGGTGTGTTTTGAGTACAATCGATAGATTTTCCTTGTAAGGAGATGCATTGTAAAGCTTATCCTTTAAGAAAAAAAAATAAATAAAGGAAAGAAAAAAAAAAAAAAAGAAGGAAAATGGCCACAAGTCTTACAGCGGGCGGGACGTCCACTTGACGGCGACGTTGATATTTTTTCTTTTTCTTCTTACTGTAATTGTGGTGGTGCTGCTGAGGCGGCGGCGAGGGCTGTGGGTGCTGCTGGCTGGGCACCACAACCTGCTGCTGCTGGGTGGGCACTACAACCGGGTACCCGTACAACACTGAAACAATAACAAATTTTATAGCACTAACACACACACACACACATGAGAGGAAGTAACCGTTTGTGCAGCAAGTCAAGCACTTTAGATCAGTAGAGGCAAGTAGTCTTGAAATAACACACCCAATATTTCTGTAATGATTGTGCTTCATATGTGCAGACACTTGTTAACATGGTTATCTGCTTATTTGTATCGCGTACGGTAAAGGAATGACCACTGACACACACAGCAACACGCAGAGGTCCGGAATGCAGCGACTGCATAACTACGCACTGCTGGGCGTGACTGATCCCGCAGCCTTGGGAGGAAAGGAAATTACGTCATCAGGAAGTGCCGCGTCTTCTCTGTCCCATCGTAACAAGCGACATTATTATCTTGGCGTCCTATTTGATTTGGGTTCACAGTGGCTTCGTCAGGGTCTGCAGGAGTGAGGCTGAGTTCAGCTCCCTGCACCCTGCTGGGCACTCTGCCCTTTCTCGCCCAGTAGACAAACTCGTTGGTTAGTTTTATTGCTTATCTACGACATTCCCAACCCATTGTGGATGACTCAATATACCTGGCTACGACTTCCTTTGTAACTCAGTCGTGTATTACGTTGGCAATACTAAAGTTGGTTGTGGCGCTAAAATAGCCCATGGCATGAAGGTCGTGGCAAGTGCTGCCCCCCACGGCCAGGCCGGAGGCTGTTGATAGCCCTTGATTGTCGGCGCAGAGGCGACGAGTGGCCGCCCTGGTGACCGTGGGACAGCGGACGCTTGCGACATGCACATCTGTCACACTCATCAATCACGTGACAATATTAATAGAACTACGGGCTACAACCAAAACCTGCTGTGCAACGCTGCCTACAGTTATCGATTGGACAGAGATTATAATGTCAGAGGCGTAAACCCCCGCGAAGGAAAGTTGGAAACTTCCTTAATCACGCACCCCCGTTCCCCCGCCATCCCATACCGCCACCCTCCACCACCATGGACCCTCCTGTGACCGAGTTAATTAACGGTCATGAATAATTGTCTCCAGACGCTGTTACCGATGAGTTCCGCTGAGGCACGGACCAGGTGTGGTGGCTTGGCGGGGTAGGCTCGCTCTCCCTTCACTTGTACCCCTTCCTCCTACTTAGTGATATGCCTAAATATAGACCCAAGTAACGCCGATTCTCTCTCTCTCTCTCTCTCTCTCTCTCTCTCTCTCTCTCTCTCTCTCTCTCTCTCTCTGGAATCACCACCGCCATTCCTACTACCCCTATCTTTTGGCAAATGTTGAACATTCATTACCTTTCGTTTTATCGATTAACCGCGCACTCCTCTTTCCCTCGTCCCCCCCTCTCTCTTCCCCCCCCGCCTGTCTCTCTACAAAGCCATACATTACTATGACACTCTTCACACCATGCCCCGTCACTCTGTTCCCGCCGTCACTACAGTAATACATCACACGTCCCTCCTAGCGGCAAATATTCATAATAACATCACACAAAAACTTGGAGCTAACCCGTCACTGGCTGTCTAGATGGAGAGCCCAAACTGAACTGGTGAATGTTTGGAAACTAGTTAAGACTGGTAAGAAAAAGGAAAATATAGAGGCACCTGAATGATGATAACTTATTTGAACGGATTCGGAACTTGTTTGAAGGACAAGAAACGAAGCACGAATGGTTGGTAAGTCAAGACAACTAACTCCATATTTGCAAGTGTAGCAGTTAATACTCCAAATACGAGAACTAAACCGATATCATGTATGTTCAGGGTCTTTATTTAATCTAAGACTAAAATCACAAGGATCTGCTGGGACCGAAGCTTCGTGTGTTTGCTTCACGCATGACTCGAACTTGTTACGGTAGTTGGACGGATTCAATTTCAGGACGAATTCAAGAGTGAAAGGCGACCGTTCTTTATATTCTACTTTTTATTTTTTTTTGTGTTGCAATCGATTAAGAGAACGCGTTACGTAACTTGACACTGGCTGGCCTTTAGTGAGGCGGAAAGGTGATACGAACCCTTATCACTCCATTTTTTAACTGTGCCTCAGCTAAAACGAGTCTGGAATCGCTTCATTTTTACCTTAAACCTGAACCAAAGCGAATCTCGAACCACAAGGTCACGTGATCACCATGTCGCTTCCATTACATCAGTGATTTGTTTGGTGTTGCGGCGGGCGTTCGGCGGGCACGTGGCGAGGAACTTTGCCCTTAGGAGACGTGTTTGTAGGAGCCTCGGGGACAGAGAATTAGCTCGTGATGGACTGTGTATCTTTGTGAATCGTGACGTGGGATCAGAACACTGGACACGGAGTCATTTTGCAATTGGTGAGTGTTCCAATGGTACTTCAAACCCCCCCCCCCCCCCCCCCCCCCCCCCTCCCCCCCCCCCCCCCCCTCTCTCTCTCTCTCTCTCTCTCTCTCTCTCTCTCTCTCTCTCTCTCCTTTTAACCTGTTCTTCCTGCCTCCTCTTCCTCCGCCCTTTACCATTATCCACTCCCCAATCCTCCTCGTCTCTCTCTCTCTCTCTCTCTCTCTCTCTCTCTCTCTCTCTCTCTCTCTCTCTCTCTCTCTCTCTCTCAGAAACAGCATCGTAACCATATGTTTTTCCTTTTCATCCCTTCATCTTCACTATCCTGCGTCTCATCTTACATTAGTGTACTACTTCATCACTGTCTCCTAGCGAGTCTTCTTTCCATCCCACCTGCCTTCGTCTTCTACTACACCAAGTTTATTGCTTTGAATTACGATGTACTTAATTGCAAACATTGAAAACACTCGCAGATATTTTTCTTTCCTTTGAAGATGCGGCCGCGGCGGCGGCGGCGGTGGTGGTGGTAGTTGTGGTCGTTGGAGGTCCTCAAGACTTCTCTCGTTATGTCAGACAACCCATCTCATTCACGCGAAGGAAACTTTATATATATACTTTTTTTTTTCCTCTCAGGCAAATGACACCATAATATACTACACAGGTGCCACGTGTAGACCTCATGGAATTTTGCACCTTCACTCACAGTTCTATATATTTTTGTACCCTTATTCCTGTCTCTATGAATAATGAGCAGGTATAAATGGAAAAGTCTGTGTTTATTCTGATTTTATACCATGTACTGGGTCCTTAGGGCAGTATTTTGTTGGTCCATTCACCTCTGCACACCGTGACCAAGAACAAGGGTTATGGGGGAGGTTTCTTGCCCTTCCTTGATCCAAGAGAGGCTGAGGTCTGTTTTCAGGAACACTCATCACTACTATTTTCCAAGACCGCAGAGAATACAAGACTTATTTCTGAGGGTGTTTCTCTTGTCAGTCATATCGTAACTTTATTCATTTGTCATTAGAACTCTAAAAAACACCCATGAAAACTTGTCACTTAAACAGGAGCCTTTTGAAAGAATGGAGGTGCAGCGCTGAAGTATTTCTGAATGTAGATGTGAGGTGTGCTAGGGTGTGATGACTCGACTTTCTTGGCAGATCATCTTGCATCAAGTCTTTCAAATCAGTCTTCTTGCTTCTTAAAATATACCCGGAGCAGTTGTTTATACTCTGCTAAAACCCAGGAAAACCACACGATGTTATCTTTAATTTGAGAACTAATTACTGTTATCTCAAAATCGTTGTAAGCAATGCACGATTATCTTAGCTTAGGAGTAATAGCGACGAGACTACGCTGGTCTAAATAACATCTCGAGACAGTCAATTTTTCGTACCTTACAATCAGTGAGGCAAAAATAGCAGCGCAACACGTGGTGGTGGGGAGAACAGTTACTTCTGCGGTCACCAGTTCAACCAATCACAACGCTTCGGCGACTAGTACCACAAATTTGATTGGTCAATATTGGTGAGCTTCTTTCCAAAGCAAACACGAGGCAATGTGACCTTGTGTGGGAGCGGAGAAATAGTCGAAAAAAGTATTGAATTCTCATACTTTGAAACGCTTTGTATGCAATCCTCGGCTACAAAAAAACACTGTAAACATGAACCCAGCCAGAGCAACGACTAGGACGACTGAGTTGGGGGGCGGGTCGTGGAGGGAGAAGGGTGTGGGGGTGCTGCGCGTGGCAGGCAGAGAATGGGGATATGTGTTGCGAGGGTGCATGAGGAGACTTTGGAAAGAGAAAAGTGTAGCGATAGTGACCTTTTGATCGCTGGCTGCCCTTCGTTGAGAGAGAGAGAGAGAGAGAGAAAGAGAGAGAGAGACACAGGTGTATCTAAACTAGTGGTCATGTGCGTGTGCGTGTGACCGCGCTGTCTGTCGATCGTTTAAAGGTTACCTAGACTCTCTCTCTCTCTCTCTCTCTCTCTCTCTCTCTCTCTCTGCACGTGTGTGTGTGTGTGTGTGTGTGTGTGTGTGTGTGTGTGTGTGTGTGTGTGTGTGTGTGTGTGTGTGTGTGTGTGTGTGTGGAACTTCCCTAAGATAGAGCGCATAATTTAGGCTTCTGGTTTTTGACATTTTACATCCGCACCCTCTCCTATATTTACCTATCAATGCATTTTTCAGGTTATTTCACTCTGTCTATCTATGCGCGCACTATAAATACGCGTGGCCGTCTGTGGCTGAGCGTGGGGGAGAGAAGGCTTGTAGATTATAGAACATCTGCTGCGCTTCAGTGTTTATTGGAGTTAAAATTGTCAGTTTACAACATCTTAAACGTTTGGTCTTGATTAAATGTTGATTCAACCTGCAGATTGTCAAGCCAAATTAACTTTTATGACTTCAGGTTCCTTGGTAGTAACAGCTGAACTTGTAGCATGAAATAGATTTTACTGAAGTTTATAAGTTCGATGACTTTTCGTGCTATCAACAATGCTTTCTTCAATTTGGGTGAAGTACAAGAGCTTTCAGGAGTCATCACCTCCATAATCATTAGATAAAACTGCAGGATAGAGAACTTCTATTTAAAATTCATAAGGATAATGACTTTCAGGTGACTTAGTGACTTAACCCCTAAATTCAGTACTGGGACTAATTTTTACCACGAGTTTTGAGTATGACAAGACGATTTTATTGATATTAGGGAGGGTTTATGGAGATCAGAAGATTAATGGCCAGAGTCTGTACTATTTCAATTCCCATGTGAGTTTTTGAACCTGCATGAAATCACCAAATAATAAGCAGAATGAATATAAAAATGCGTTCAATACTAAATAGGGCTTAAGTTGCCAGGGAATATTACCTAACCTTGCTAGACCAAATAACTTTGATTTACACGGCAATGCTCTTCCCATTCTTACGATATTACTTCTTTAGACTTGGAGGAAATACGAGATTTACCATGATTCAACAGCTCCTTGCAAGTATTAGAGAACTCGCAAGATAAAAGGCGCAGTATAAAGGAAATTTTGATATCTCCACTGGTACGACAATTTTCCCCAACGTACGACTCGCATTCAATTATTCAGCTCGGGTGGAATACGAGATCTCTCACCCCCACCTGATGATTAAGCCAATGTCCATATACAATGATCAGTTCCGACTCTCGTTACATGTAAATACAGCGATAAAAGTAGATAAGATGGTGAAATAAACCGTGTCGGAGGGGCAGTACGTGCCAAATACCGTGAGACGTGACAATTAGCCAACGTGCAATTAAGTTTATTACCTGTGAACAACTTAGTAATTACGGTAAGTATGAATATTCAGCATAATTACTGTATATCTTCTTGGCCGGCACTTATGTAATGGAATGCGTTACAGGGAGCACACGTGGCGGTACTACATGTGAGCAGTACTGAGAGACAAAACATTTAATATGGGCCGCAACAAGGGAGGCATTCGGCCACAGCTGCGGAGTCGAGGGAGGGGAGCGTGTAGCCTTGAAACGTACGTGTACTGGTGAAGCTAACAAGACGGACGAGCCTAGTGACGTGGGATATAAATGAATACCGCGCCGTTATGTATGTTTTGCTGTCAGCCTCCGGACCTGAAAAATTGATGCATGAACAAACTTAGGCAGAGAGAGAGAGAGAGAGAGAGAGAGAGAGAGAGAGAGAGAGAGAGAGAGCGTGTGTATGTGAAGCCAGTGAAAAAAAGTGATACGAGTTACTGAATAAAGGCAAAAAAAAGGTCCAATTTTGTTGCAAAGGGACACGAGAAGAGAGGACGATGGTGGTTGATGGTGGAGGGATTAATGGGAATGGGGGGAAAGAGTAGGAATGGGAACTATGGGAATGGGAATCAGAAAAGGGAAGGGAATGGGAATCTGAAAAGGGAAAAGGTGAAGGGATATTTGGGAGCTTATTTACATCGACGGGGAACGACTCTCTCTCTCTCTCTCTCTCTCTCTCTCTCTCTCTCTCTCTCTCTCTCTCTCTCTCCCTGCTTTCAGACTATATTAAATTTCACCCCTTTTTCTTTCTTTCCCTTCCCTTTCTCTGCTTTCCCCAGCGTGGGACTAAAACCCTCACGAATACATAGGTAGGCACATCTGCAAAATTATTTCTCTTTTCATGTTTTCACTCCGCGGAATGAATCTGGGTCGCGTGTTCTTTGTCAAAAAATCGGTGCCCTCCCCACCCACTCTCTCTCTCTCTCTCTCTCTCTCTCTCTCTCTCTCTCTCTCTCTCTCTCTCTCTCTCTCTCTCTCTCTCTCTCCCCGTGTAGACTATGAAAAGATACAGAGAAGAGAAAGTTTATTACACACTCACACTACACACATTATTTAGAAGTTTCCGAGTGTTCATTTGCGTTACAAGTTCAATTCCGAGTGACAATGAGTGTAGTGTGGAGTCTTGACAGTTACTCACAAGACCCACCGCTGTTCGAGACCCGGGCCAAGCTATCGTAAATCAGCTGGGAACACTAATATTAGATCAGCCTCGAGCCACAACACAGGCGTCCATCACTGTCTAGCGGGATGTGGGGCGTCGCAGGGATGGTTGGCGTAGATCTACTTTTTTTTCTTTTTACCTGTTTTATTTTTTTATTTTTTTTACCTTGGCTATAAAAAATGATCATGGGACGTGCTCTTGAATCTTCTGTCAGTGCTTTGTCTTCGGTAGTTAGAGCAGCTGCATGTGGATCCTATTATTTATTATTTTTTTTTCGAGGGTAGTTTCGTAATTCACCATATTTTTGTTAAAGGATATTTTCTACCATATATTCTTTTCTTGATTGCCCTCTCGCATATTCTAAGTCTCGTCCCTGCAGGTTTGAAGGGTTGTCGGTTACTACTATTGTTTTCATACGTGTTGTCGTAATTCTTGAACAAAATATTCTGCATGATTGTGGACAGTATTCTTAAACATCCCGCCGTCTTATTTCTACGTTGAACAGGCTCTAGTGGAAGCGATTAGTCTTGAAAAGTGACTTCATTAAATTTAGCGTCTGCTTTGACAAATATTCTGCATGGCTATGAATCTCATCTTCAACCTTTCTGGCATTTTGTCTCTCCTAACTTTACCTAACAGGCTCAAGTGGAAGTTATTAGGGTTGTCAAAGGATGTTTTCATGATTACATAGTTTAACAAATATTCTGCATAACTCATGAAGAAAACACCCATGAGAATGCGTCTGATCTCTGTGGATTTCGAAAATAGCCCTTATGAGAACCCGCCCACCCCCCAGCGGTAGAATGCATGTGCGGCAAATGGTTAAGCCTTATACTTTTTCGATCATTTATTACAATGAAGAATACCGTAAAGAAAAGTTTGCAAGGGCACGGAAAAATAAACAAATTGGACAAAAAACTTCAAACTTTTCCTCGGCTACAGAATAAAGAAACTACAGCACCATTTAAAAATTATATAGTGAAGGCAGATTATATGGCAGTGAGAGAAATCTGTAAAGGACCTTGCTTTTGACATCTTCATAATTCCTTCCCCAAGGACTACCATTTAGTGAGTGCGCATCGCTTGTTGCTGTAGTGATGAGGCCGCGACATACCTTAGTTGCACATTTTTCGAGTGTTTAAGAGAAAGCAGGCAAGTGTAGGAGTTATGAGTAAGCCTGAAGTTTGGAAGCACCTCCTGAGAGCAGCAGGGACGCGGAACAAGTCTGGGGCTCGAGATGATGAAAATGAAGCGCCTCATTTAAAGTGACAGACAGGTGATCGTCGTTCCTCTGTCCTTGTTCTCTATTCTATGCAATTCTTTTCTCACACACGTTGTTTATTAATAGACGTGCGTACTTCAGCAGATGTCCTCGGTATATAGACCAACACATCTTATGTGCACTCATTTATTCTTCCTCTTATTTTGTGCTCTTTGTGTTTTTTTTTTTTTACCCCCCTTGTATTTTCCTCCTTCCTTGTCTTCTTCCTTCTTTCTTGTCTTCCTCCTTCCACTTCCTTCTCTTCCTCCTTTTCTCTCCCTTGCGTCCTGCTTTTTACCTTCTCCGTTTCGTGCTCCTCCTTTCCTTTCACAGTGTCTTCCTCCTCAACTTCCCTTAGGTTTCCCGCACACAATCCCTGGAGGTGACCCAAACACACGCATCCTCGAGCCTCTTAATGTTCCGCGAGACAGAAAAGAAAGATGAGTTATAGAGGAGTTGAAGCATTACGACTATACAGTGTCTTGAGTCCATCTTGAGTCATGACCCCCTCAGTGCTTCATGGAAATGCTGGGGAATTATTATGAAAAGGTAGAGAGTCGTGGGAGATTGGACCCTATTTTGAAACATTTTTACCGCGTCCTATTACATAAAACCTTTAGTTGAAGTTATACGGGTCTTCAAGGATGTGTTTTGACGGTTCTAGTGGTAGATTATAGCATCATAACATAACTGCATTATGAAAAGGATAAACGCTCTTGAAATCCCAGCTAATTATCTGCGTGACCTTTAGAAATGGTCGTATTGAGAGATTAAAGCGATTCTCAATGCGGATCAGTCACAACGAACACTCACGGTGCCAGGACAGTTTCCGTCAGCAACCAGGCCTCAGCGTTGGCCGAGATCTGTTCGGCCTTGATTGTCTTGTCACACCGCTCATGTTTGAAAAGAAGGTTCAAATGTAGTTCAATGTCTGCCACATAATTTCTTTCTCCCTTTATCTGTCTCTTCACTTGTTCGCTTATACTAATTGATATTGTGGACGACAGCCAGACTTTTTCACTGTCTTGGTTCTTCTTAGGTAAGTTGTCCGTGATATTACTTTGTCTGTGCTCTCTCAAATGTCTACAACGAAACTGTTCGCGACATTTCGACAGTAAACACAACTACGCAACTGTGCTACATATATCTATTGTGAATTCAGTGTAGTATAATTAGGTCATTATCTTCTGACAACCGTTGTACACTTTGCCAGGTGTTCACGCGCCCAGCCAGAGCCGCTGTGTTCGCTGCCTGTCCTTGAACCACGGATTTGAATAACTAGGAAGTCAAAAACACAACTTAGAAAATAAACATAATACAATTCAGATACGACACGAAAAAAAGAAGACTGATTGCATGAATAATTAAAACTAAGTGGACTAAGCTTTCCTCCCCGTTTCATAAGCTCAAATTTTCACCCTCTTCCTGTCTCCTATCTATTGATCTATTTCCTCGTCTCTCTCTCTCTCTCTCTCTCTCTCTCTCTCTCTCTCTCTCTCTCTCTCTCTCTCTCTCTCTCTCCTTTGCCCTTTACGTGTAGTTGTCGTAAAATGCTAATATTTTATCTTTACAACGCAATTATGTTATTACCGCCTCGTTGTTTTGTCGCGGTAACACTCACTGGTTCTGTTCATCATATTATGTTTTTACTTGCCCCTTGAATTGGGTAAATAAAGCTCTTTGTTTCTTCTAACTTTATCTTTTTTTTTCGTATCTTTATAGCTCTTTTCTTTTCTTTGTTCTTTTCTGGTAAGTTATCCATCTTTTCTCTATCCCTCTTTCTTTCCACTAAATTCACATTCTTTCGCATTTTCTCTCTAACCTTTTTCACCTTTTCCTCTCTCTCTCTCTCTCTCTCTCTCTCTCTCTCTCTCTCTCTCTCTCTCTCTCTCTCTCTCTCTCTCTCTCTCTCTCTCTCTCTCTCTCTCTCTCTCTCTTTCCTCCACGTTTTGTATTCTATCTTTACTCACTCTCATATTCTCTATCTATCACATTCTTCTCACGCATCTTTTTCTTTCTTTTTTCGTTTTTTCCTTTCTTCTCCTTTCCATCTATAGTATTTCCTCATTTTCTTTGCTTTATTACACTCACCCGTCCTTCCTGTCACTTTTCCTTCCACCTCCAGTAACTTTTCTCTCTTCTTTCCTCCTCTTTTTCGTTTCTTACATCTCCACCATCAATATTCCTTCATTCTTCCTGCTTCACTACCCTCTCCCGTCCTTCCTTTTACTTCCTCATCCTCCTCGTCCAGTTTCCTCACAATTTTCCCTAATTTTTTCCTGCATCTCTGCGTCTCTTGTCCATTCTCTCACTTTTCTCCCTTTTCTTATCTTTTTTTCTGTATTGCTATTCTTCCCTATGTCTCCTCCTTTACCTCATTATGTCTGGTTAACTATCCTTTCTCTTCCTTCCTCTGTCTTACTTTTTTCATGTATCACCACTCTTCCATAATCATCGTTGCCTTTTTTTTAACCACTTCCTTCCTTTTTTTCCTTTTCTTATTTTCCTACACATTTGTCACTCCTCCCTCGGCTACTCTTCCTCTTTTCCCTTCTCAATTTAGCATTCATCGCTCTTCTTTTTTATCCTCTCCTTCCCTTTCCTTCAATCCTCCCCTCTTCTCTTACCTCTTTCATTTTTCCTTACAACACTACACCCCACCCTTTCTTTCCTTGTTCTTCACCTCTTCCTGGTATGACTTCTCCCCACCTCCCCACCTCCCCACCTTCGCCAACTCACCTGAGGGGTCGTAGTAAGGAGTCAGGATCGGAACCATAACGTAGCCTTGAGAGATCTTGGGCGTCTCCTCTGGGCCCTCCTCACCGCCTTCCTCCGGCGCCTGGCTGTCCGTCTGGCTGTCTCCCGGGACCTCGATGCCCTTGCTTCCTCCATCCGCACAAGTGACAGCCGGCGTCTCTTGCTGGCTGTCGTGGCTGTCGGTCTAGAGAGAGTGAGAGGAAAGGCAAGAGTCAACGTGTGGGAGTTGCAAGACGGAGGGGTAATAACGTTATCTTGTGTTTATAAATGTGTTTTTCCCCACCTGGAGGTAAATAATACATGAAATGAGAGCGTATTTATTACCTCCGTGGTTTGGGGATGCTTGCTGGGGTCGGAGGAGGAGGCGGGTGTGGCGTGGGTGGCCGTGGGCGTCTCGTGTGGGTCTGTGAGCTCTCCTGAAGGCGTGGTGGGCGTGGAGGACGACTCGCTCATGCTGGCATACTGCAGGAGTCATGAGGGATGTCGTTAGGATGAGGCGAGGGAATGTGTGATGGAAATGAGGAGATGAGGGAATTTGAGGAGAAGAAAAGAAAACGGAATGTAAGAGTAAATGAAATAAACGGAGAGGAACGAGAGTGATAACTTTAAAGAGGAGGGTGAAAATAAAGAAGGCTGGAGAGGAGGAGGAGGTAAAAGTAAGAGTAAAGCAGAAAGAAAGAAGAGAGAGAGACACAAGACTTTGAGTAAGATGAAGGGGGAAGCAGGAAGTATTCATGAGGAGAGAAGTAGAGCGGGGAAAGAGGAGGCAGGCCAAGATGAAGAGGAGGAAATCTTTGTAATGTAGAAAGCAGGCGAAGGAGAAAGAGGACGTCGAGAAGGAAGAAGAAGAAGAAGAGGAGGAGGCGGACGAAAGCAATCAGTATGTCAGGTAGATGGATGCGAGAAAGGGTCACACCATCAAGTAAAAACCACAACAAAGACCCGCAAGAGAGCCAGGGATCATGAGCGAGAGTGGCAGCGGCGCAAGGACTCCGATCTAGACCCAGACCCAGACCCGGCACCTCCCACCCTCCCCTACCCAAAGACTCAAGACCCAAATGACACCCCCATCCTCCCACGACCAAAAGAAGGGGAAAATTCACAAACTATCAAAGTTCAACACACTCCCAGCACATTCCGATACTCTCCCGCCCATCACCCACTCAAAGAAAGCAAGATCCCACAATCCCTCACCACCAACACACTCCGAGGCTTATCCAGTGACAGCAAGCCCCACAAATAGACAACCTTAGCCATTCTCGGCCCTTAGCCTGACCCCAATACCTGAAATCAAGGGAGTCTCTGTGTAAGGAAAGAAACAGATAGGCTTGTTACTGTCACTTCACGTTTCCCAGAGAGACAACAAGTACGTCTCCAGCTAACAAATAAGGTAAAATTATGCAAAGAGAGTGTATTTCGAGGCAGAGTAATTTCACAAACGGAGTGCAGGTTGTTTTCATTTGTTTATCACACCTGCTAGAAGGATGACAGTGCGCCTGCGTCAACAAATGTATCGTAGTAAGTGAAGTAACAAGAAGGAAATGGTGTGCCAAGGTGCAGAAAATTGACGAGACGGGAGTACAAGATATTCTATCCTTTATTATCACTTTGGATCAGAGTTCATCGCACTGTTGTACTCAGAAGTTGAACATAAAGGTATAGTGTGTGTGTGTGTGTGTGTGTGTGTGTGTGTGTGTGTGTGTGTGTGTGTGTGTGTGTGTGTGTGTGTGTGCAGGTGTGGATGAGTTTTGACTTGTTTCGTCACTCGCCTTTAAAATTTGTACTCAGGTCAAGTTTGCACGAGAGATGGAAGGAAGGAAAACACAAGTTAAACAAGGAGAGCAAAGGCCGTAGACTGGAAAGTTACTTATTCTTTTCTTCGCTAGTTTCTCGCTTCGCTTTTATTTTCTTTTTGTGTGAATTATTACTCATCACTTCTTTTTACACTGTTTTTTCTTCTCTTTGTTGGTGATTTGTACTTTGTTATTTTTTCTTGTTCAATACGAAATGCTAAATTTTTTTCGCTTTATTTTTATTCATTTATTTATTTTTCATTTCCCCCCCTCTCTCTCTCTTTGATGTATTCTCTTCCTATTTCTCATGCAGTTATTATATCTCTCATGAAATCTTTCCTCTTTTACTTCTCCAGCTCCTCTTCCTTTCCCTCTCTTTCTCTCCTTCCTGTATCAACACCACTACCACCATCCTCTTCACTACCGTAACCAACTCCGCCCACACCTCCACCACCTCCTCCTGCTCCTCTTCCTCCTCTTGCGCCACCTCCTCGTCTTGCAATGTAACAAGACGAGCCTAAGGCATTTCAGGGGCACCTTGAGACGCTCACAAACTCGGTCAGAGGGCCAAGTTTCGCCTCGGGAGACAGCGAAGGGGATAGGCGGTTGGGGGAGGGACGTGGGAGGTGTAGAGTTTAAGGGTTTAACGTGTAAGGGGAGTCCAGGGGGGTGTTAGGGCGGTGTCAGGAGCTTCAGCATCGTCGCAGAAGGTCCACGAGTTAAGTGATGCAAGCAAAACCAGGCAGCTTTAAGGAAACCGAGCAAACCTGATTTCTTTAAAGCAGTGGACGGGAGAGGGAATCGATTTGACTCGTACGGGGAAGTGGTGGGTAAATATTCCTTCCCAATGTATACTCTCTCTCTCTCTCTCTCTCTCTCTCTCTCTCTCTCTCTCTCTCTCTCTCTCTCTCTCTCTCTCTCTCTCTCTCTCTCTCTCTCTTCCCGTGTATATGTGACGCAGATGTGTGGGGGAGGTAAATGAGCGGCAGGTAGGCAGGGAGACCAGGTGCAGGAGTCCTCTCAGGGCAATACAAACTCTCCCACACTCCACTGGTAATGTTTCGCTGATAACCTTACCGTGTGCTCATTAGATAACGCTTATCTCTGACTGAGCTTGTTTACCAGCGCTCCCTTGTACACACACACACACACACACACACACACACACACACACAGGGGTAAC